>CAJNDT010001524.1:847112-974612 GCA_905221615.1 Symbiodinium sp. CCMP2592
TGCATGTGTGCTTCAGGACCAATCTAGGGCTGTCATGGACCATGGAAGGAGGTCGTCCAAAACCATGAGCAGACAGATCAGGCGGCATGTGTGTAATATGCTCGAGCTCCAGATCCATTGAGTCTCAACGACAATAACTTGTGGCAGGCCTGGACTGAAAGTTGGCATGGGTGGCAGGCCCTGGTTATCTTCATCGATAGGGTGTTGCTTTCTGTTCCTGGGGCAGGCAGACGAGTTGCAGCACCTGGCCCAAAGCATCGAATCTCAGGTTCTGTTCTTCAGTCTACCACTAGCATGTTGCAGCATCTTTGTTGTCTGTTCATCTGTCGTACACCAAGCCGAGACACGATCCCTGGGATAGGCTGTCGGCCGAAAGCCGTGGGAAGCCTGGGACACTCCGCAGGCAGGATTCACGCACGGGTCTATCGTGGCGCAATATACACAAGCCTGCTTATCGACAGGGGCTTCATCCCGATCGCGAGCATGGCAAAGAGGACAATGGTATAATGGGCCCAATACTAAACAACAAAGCATTGAAAGTCGTGTGCATTCAAATATGTGCAACAGCTGAACTTTTTTTGCATACATTCCGAACCGTGGCTTCAGGACCCTGGTGCCGAGTCTGGGGATGATCATGAAGACACTTTGTCGAGAGCCACTACATTGGTTCTCCCTGGCCCTCATGAGGATGAGGCCACGCAAAGTGAGGCCTGCTTGCCCTGTTGTGCAATCAAGCTGCCAGGCGAGCTGGGCATCCGCATCCTCCTGGATGTCTTGGGATCCCGGGTACTCTCAGTATCTGAGAGCACTGAGCCACGAAGCACATCACAGAGAAGTGACTTACGATGCAACTCCGAGCGACCCCGAGGCAGCATTCATATTCGTGTGTCCTCCGATGCATGACTAGTCGTGATTCCAGCCTCTGCCATATAGGAAGTCAAGAAGCCTGCCACAGCCCACGAGGCAGGTTTGCTCTCCTTGGTACTCGTGTTTTTTGAGTGGCCATTTGTGTTTGCTGCATCATCCACTGTCTGACCTCAAGGCTGCTGAGGATGGTTGGCATGAGGACGCATGGGTCACTGCCTTATATGCATATCGTACTGTGCTTTCGCCCTTGTGTTGAGTGCTATATGCAATGGACTACTGTTTCCAAGGACGAGGCTGCTGAGAACGGTTGGCATAAGAAGGCAGTGGTCACCCTGGTGTTGCCTGCCGCACGCAATGCACTACTGTTTCGAAGGAGGCTGCTACTGATGAGTATGATCAGGAGGCAGTGGTCAGTGCCTTATGAATTGTTATGTATTGTCTCGAGCCCCGGTGTTGCCTGCCCCTGTCATATGCTCGTATGCAATGCACTGCTGCTTCGAAGGACAAGGCTACTGCGGATGGTTGGCAGGAGGAGCCAGCCGTCACTGCTTTTTATTATGTACAGGGTCCTGTATTAACTCCGTGGTGTTAATGCACTTCGAAGGACAAGGCTGCTGAGGATGCTGGGCATGAGAAGGCAGTGGTCACTGCCTTATATGCATCCTACTGTAACATGTCCCTGGTACCTGCTACAGGAAAAGTCTTCCGCGTCCGCAGCGGGTTCCAAGGACCAAGCCGTTAATTAACTCCAGTCTGGTTCCGATAGCTCTACTAAAATAGTTTTGCTGCAGGAGACCAGCGGGCCAAGATTCCGGAAGATTGGCAAAGGCCCGGGTGTCGCCGCCATCGTCGAGTCCCTGCCTGAGCTGGGAGAAACCAAAGTGGCACATGCCACGGCGCAAAAGCTTCTGGCAGCACAGAAGAGGGAGGTCGCCAAGAACTTGAAAGGCCAGAAGAAGGAGGATCCGGGAGAAAAGGCACCGAAAGCAAAGGCAAAGCCAAAACCCAAGGGTAAGGCAGCAGCCAAGTCTGAGCCAAAGCCGAAGAAGAAGGAAAAGAAAGGGCCCAAGACGAACTGGGCACGCCGCAAGAACAGCTTCTTCGAGAAGATACTTAGTTGCATTCATACGTGCTGCCTATAGATCTGAGCTCTGGTTGAAGATAAGTGCCCCGTGCTATCGATCCCCAGGACCAAGAAAGCGGCAAACAAGAAGATGCAGCAGAAAGAGCTGGAAGCCTGCTGGAAGGCGAGCCAGGCTCGAGCTGATGTGCTTGCGACGCTGACCAAGACCGAGATCAAACGCCGCCGCTATGACTAAGCCATGCAGCTGGCTGTGCATTTTGATTTTGATGCTTTCCTGAGCCGGAGCAAAAGATGAGAACCACGCATGGCGAATCGATCTATGCAGCTGAGTGATGCATCAGTGTACAGCTCGTGCCACACGCCACATCTGTGTCACGTGCTGCTGCTGGAGAGCATTTGTGTTCAGTCGGGTTGCGCCGTTGCAAAGACGCCCCTGTCTCGATTCCATGCCCATCCTGAACGATCCTTGGATGCCCAAGGTACAGCTTATTCAGCAACGAGCAGCAACACTGGCAGCAACAACAACAGTTTCCACAGAACAAACAAAGAAAACAACTTGCTCCTGTAACATGCTACTGCCTCTTCGATGACAGCTGTGATTTAACTTGGAGATGAAATTCTCCAACCTCGCATGCATTGTGTCATGTCTTCTCATCAGCTTCTCGGCATATACATATACTTCATGCGTGAGTCCGACAGACATGTCTGATCTTGAGTCGAAACCATCACTTAAGGTTTTGGACCAGTGCAGCCAGATGGTATCGTGGACTTCCACGAGCACTTCGCCGGTTGCCATCGCCTGTCAGATGGAGTGATGACACATGGTGGCCTCCGTGTTCGTAGCTCTGATGCTCTGAACTCAGGTAATACATGTCATGCAATGAGTTTAATCCCAAGCGCTTCCACGTTTCGCACGAGGTCAAATATGGTGAGAACCATGACATCTTGAAAGTGATGGGGTTCTTGGCTGCCATGTACTCCGTCGGGGCCTCCAGACAGATGCCACTTTTCCAGTCGCGAAGACAAAACCTGCACAGGTCATGACCACACGGCGATTTGGCACGCATTGGCTAGCTCCGGAGTGCTCGAGCTGGGTTTGGATGCACGAGCCCCAATCTGCAAAACAAAATGGGAACCTGCCATGGAGTATCTCGATCAGGTCGAGAAAATCTACACGTCGGCATAAGCGTTTTCGGCCGACAGGTTCGGGCTGCTGCTTCCTTAAAGAAACATCGGTAAGAGTTCGATATGCCTTCGTGAGGTACCAGAAGCTTCGAAAAGGTTGTACGAGCAAACAAGATGGCTCGACGAGTGGTTTATTTGCCGGATACTCGACTTCGGATGGGTCCTCATCACTCGCTGGTGCTGTATAGATTGAATCTCTCTTCAGGATGGAGTACATGGTCAAGAAGGACGTCTACTACATTATCGAACAACCGTCTTCTTCCATCCTCTGGGAGCACCCAGCAATGCAAGCCGTGGCCTCGATCGGCTGATGTGCATATCGGCAAAGTGCCACCTCAGTGTGACTCTCTTGATTGATGCTGGGTATGGGATGACTTGTCTTGAAACTTGGAAGCTGCCCCCACCCTGTAATGGTGACTGTAAGGATTATGTAGGATTAATATATTAGGGCCCTATTATACTCCTATTATACCCCTATTACAGGATGGGGGCAGCTTCTAACTTGAAACACACAATCACGCATACACCCAAGATAGGGCTTGCAGGCTACAGTTGCTTGATCTGAATTCCGTCGACCCTATCCCGAAGCTTTCTGGAGTCCTTTTCACGGTATATGCATAGCCGACCCCTTGCTACCTCGAAGCTGCTGCAGGCTGCAATTCGCCGCCACAAGGCACGCAAAGTCAAAATCCACCTGGGCACATTTGGCGCCAAGACAGACAAAATAGTTACGTTGGTTGGAACTCATCCTCGGCTTGAAGAGCTGGGGAAGAGGGGCCGCTTGCCAAAATTCCGGAGGCTGGGTGGCACTTCTCCTACTACCGCTACTACATTACTATACAGCACTACTAATTGCACTCCTACTGCTTCGAACTTCGCGATTACTACTACTACTGCTGCTGCTGCTGCTGCCACAACCAAAACCTCCTTGTCCCTAAGTAACACATGCATTGTGCGAGAAAGAGAGTCGAAAAACAGACAGAAGTGGGAAACTTGCACGAAGCCGCCTGGCTAGTCTTGGTAGAAGATTCGAGGTACCAGCAGCAGCAGCAGTAGCTAGTAGTACGTAGTAGTACGTAGTAGTAGTAGTAGTAGTAGTAGTAGTAGTAGTAGTAGTAGTAGTAGTAGTAGTAGTAGTAGTAGTAGTAGTAGTAGTAGTAGTGGTAGTGGTATAGTGGTATAGTGGTATAGTGGTATAGTGGTATAGTGGTAGTGGTATACGTGGTGGTAGTAGTGGTGGTAGTAGTAGTAGTAGTAATACATACCACTAGTAGCTGGCTTGGTGGGGTGGGTGGGGATCGAGTGGGGAGCCCTACCGAGGGGGAGCCAGGCACATAAAGACGGCTCCTCCCGCACCGCTGGCCGGGTGTGGGGTGGCAGTCGCATTTCCTTGGGCAGCCTCTCTTTGAGGCCAACGTGCCAGTGCCGGCACATGACAGCGAGGCAATGGGCTAACGTGCTCGCTGGGGAAAGGTTGCTCAAGGCCCTGCGGGAATCTGCAGGTGATGTGGCTGTTGAGGACGGGAGGCCACTGGTTCCAGTAGTGGTAGTAGTAGTAGTAGTAGTAGTAGTAGTAGTAGTAGTAGTAGTAGTAGTAGTAGTAGTAGTGGTGTAGTGGTAGTGGTATACGTGGTGGTAGTAGTAGTAGTAGTAGTAGTAGTAGTAGTAGTAGTAGTAGTAGTAGTAGTAGTAGTAGTAGTAATACATACCACTAGTAGCTGGCTTGGTGGGGTGGGTGGGGATCGAGTGGGGAGCCCTACCGAGGGGGAGCCAGGCACATAAAGACGGCTCCTCCCGCACCGCTGGCCGGGTGTGGGGTGGCAGTCGCATTTCCTTGGGCAGCCTCTCTTTGAGGCCAACGTGCCAGTGCCGGCACATGACAGCGAGGCAATGGGCTAACGTGCTCGCTGGGGAAAGGTTGCTCAAGGCCCTGCGGGAATCTGCAGGTGATGTGGCTGTTGAGGACGGGAGGCCACTGGTTCCAGTAATTAGTAGTAGTAGTAGTAGTAGTAGTGGTAGTAGTAGTAGTAGTAGTAGTAGTAGTAGTAGTAGTCGTAGTAGTCGTAGTAGTCGTAGTAGTCGTAGTAGTAGTAGTAGTAGTAGTAGTAGTAGTAGTAGTAGGTAGGTAGGTAGGTAGTAACTCTGTATCGCACCACTGAGCTGGAAGGTTTCAGGGCTTGTGCACTGAGGCTGCATTTAGACTAAGGATGTCAACTGTCAAGAGCCCAATCGCACGGTTCTGCCTTGTGAACAGGAACCAGCTGAAGAGGATGCGAAGCCTGCTGAAGATCGAGACAGTCAAGTACTACGAGGACGCAAAAGGCCGTAAAAGGGTTGTCACTTGCTCAAAGCTAATACCTGCTAGGACCCGTTTCTTTATGCACTGTTCTGGCACACCCATTAACGCAAAAAGGTCGGTGGCAAGGATTTGACGGCTACGGCTGAATACCCAGCGGGACTGGGCTTATGTGCGTAACTGCCTTGTTTGGATACCCACCTTTTTCCTAAGATCCCACCCCTTTCTGCACTTTGCCAGGTCGGCAACCTTCTGAAAGCTGCGAAGCTGGAGATCTCCGAATCGACTGCATCTATGATCCCAGATGAAGGCCTGGAGTTCCAGGACACGGAGACTGTCTCCTCAGATTCAGGACTGGAAGATGTCATGCGAGAGATTTCTGCTGGTGATGCATCATAGGATACGCTTTCGTGCGACTTTCTAGTATGTTGAACTCAGATTGCAGGTAGGACAACTAGTTGGAAGCAGGAGTCAATCGCGACGAAAAAAATGAAAACAAACCATGATCCCAGAAAACGTGTCGGTGCGTGTCATGCGCCCGTGTGTCCTCTAGGCCAACGTGCCGTGCCGTGCTGTGCCGTGTCGTGCCACCACCCAACTGAACCGGAAATTTTGCTGCCGGGGCTCAAAGTTTGGCCCGTGCCGTGCCGTGTCGCCGGCTGCCTGGAAGGCGAGCTTGGGCTTGTTCACATCAGATGAACTGCTTGCCTTTGAACATGATCAGATGGCGGGAGCCGCGGCCTGGCGAGGCTGGCAACATTTCTTTCGCTTTCTCAATGTTTGGAAATCATTGATCTGTCAGATGATGATGAAGATGAAACTTGGGGCGACTGGGGCCGCACAGGCCTTCGTATTACGTGAGTGTCTTTCTCACACATAGCACTCTTTCTCTCTCCATCTCTGTTGTTGCATGGGGCAGGTTTTGATGACTGGTCCAGGGCGTGGCGAAAATACGGCGGCTGGAGTGAGCACTGTGACGAGGAATACAACTGGGACTGGACCCAGAAGACAGGCCTTCGGTACTACCCTCTCTCTCTCTCTGTGGTTGCACGGGGTCGTGGCAGGTTGGTCTTGGACTCCGGACGAGAAGACCACTGACTGGGGCGGCTCAGGCCTTGCGGTTGTTGTGGCACATGTACACAACGCAAAGGGAGTGCTGCAGGTGGCGATAGTGTGGTCGAAAAGAAACCGGCGCCGAAAAAAATGCCGAAGATCAGCCCAGGAGGTTAGGATTCCTTTTGTGCTACAAAACTGTCTGGGTGGCAGCACTTATATTAAGACGTGCAGGACCAGTTGACCTCACTGGCCAGAAGAGCTACGAGGAAGGAGAAGGCTGGGACTTATTTGGGTTTTGCTTGCTGCACCTGGTAGCCATCGCTTCTCGTGCGCACTCAAAGACAGGATACGACAAAGGCTCCACGAAGGGCGATGCAAAAGGCTGGGGCTTAGGTTTGCATGTGTGCTGAGTCTGAAAAGCACACTTCTGAAGGAAAGCAAGCAAAAGCTGCCGTGGACAAGGGATCCGCAAAGGGTGCCGACACAGGCTGGGTTTTTGTTTTCGTGTTCGATTGTGGTGCAGTCATTCAGGAAAAGATGGCAAGGGATTGACCACCGAAAAGGGAGGCGCACGCACACACACACACACACGGCAAGTTCGCAGCCAGTGAAGCAAAAACTCCAGCAGCAAACATCCTGCAGGAAAGCAAGCGAAACCTGCCGTTGACAAGGGATCCGCAAAGGGAGCTGACGCAGGCTGGGACTTGCTTTTGTGTTTGTCTGTCTTCGCTGTGGTGCAGTCATTCAGTGATTCAGGAAACGAGGGCAAGGGCAAGGGAGGGGGCTCCTCAAGTGATGGAGGCTGGCAGGTCGCCAATATTTAGTTTGTGTCGTGCTCTGCTACCGAAACACGTGCAGGGCAAGATGGCAAGCAAGGGCAGAAGGGCATCAAAGGAGTCTGGGGTTTGTTCTTATTCTTGTCGTGTTGTTAGTTCAAAGACAGACATGATGCAGGCAAGGACAGCTGGAAAGGACAGAAGGGTGACTTTTCCGAGAAAGGAGGCTGGGACTTTTTTGGTGTCGTGCTAGTTTGCTAGTGGCACTGAAAGACAGGATACGACAAGGGCTCCGCGAAGGGTGTTGCAAAAGGCCGTTGTTTGCACGTGTCGTGTGCTGAGTCTTGCTGTGCATGGGCAGCACACATCCTGAAGGAAAGCACGCAAAAGCTGCCGTTGACAAGGGATATGCAAAGGGTGCTGGTACAGGCTGGGATTTACTTTGTTTGCTTTCGCATGTGGTGCAAACACGTGCAGTAGCTTTTTCAGTGTTTTGCTGCCGGTAGCTATAGCGTGGTCGAAGGGAAGCCGATGCTGCAGCCGACGCCGAAACGCAAGCCAGACAGCGAAGGATGGTTCGGATTCTCTCCGTGTGATCGTGCTCTGGGTGGCAGTACTTATTAAGATGTGCAGGACCAATTGACCTCGAGATCACTGATGAGGAAGGAGAAGGCTGGGACTTATTTGGGTTTTGCTTGCTGCACCTGGTAGCCACGCGCACTCAAACACAGGATACGACGAGGGCTCCACGAAGGGCGATGCAAAAGGCCGGGGCTTAGGTTTGCATGTGTGCTGAGTCTTGTTATACCTGAAAAACACACTTCTGAAGGAAAGCAAGCGAAAGCTGCCGTTGACAAGGGATCCGCAAAGGGTGCTCACGCAGGCTGGGATTTACTGTTGTTCGGTTTCGCTTGTGGTGCAGTCATGCAGGAAAAGATGGCAAGGGAGTGAACACCGAAAAGGGAGGCACACACACACACAAGGGTAAGTACGCAGCCAGTGAAGCAAAAACTCCAGCAGCAAACGTCCTGCAGGAAAGCACGGGAAACCTGCCGTTGACAAGGGATCCGCAAAGGGTGCTGCAACAGGCTGGGATTTACTTTTTTGTTTGTCTTCGCTTGTGCAGTCATTCAGGAAACGATGGCTCAAGTGATGGAGGCTGGAACATTGGGAGTTGTGTCGTGTGCTCTTACAGAAACACGTGCAGGTCAAGATGGCGAGAAAGGGCAGAAGGGCATCAAAGGAGTCTGGGGTTTGTTCTTATTCTTGTTGTGTTGTTAGTTCAAAGACAGACATGATGCAGGCAAGGACAGCTGGAAAGCACAGAAGGGTGACTTTTCCGAGAAAGGAGGCTGGGACTTTTTTGAGTCTGGGGTTTGTTCTTATTCTTGTCGTGTTGTTAGTTCAAAGACAGACATGATACAGGCAAGGACAACTGGAAAGGAAAGAAGGGTGACTTTTCCGAGAAAGGAGGCTGGGACTGTTTTGAGTCTGGGGTTTGTTCTTATTCTTGTCGTGTTGTTAGTTCAAACACAGACATGATGCAGGCAAGGACAACTGGAAAGGACAGAAGGGTGGCTTTTCCGAGAAAGGAGGCTAGGATTTTTTTGGTGTCGTGCTAGTTTGCTAGTGACGCTGAACGAAAGGATACGAGAAGGGCTCGGGTGATGCAAAAGGCCGGGTTTTGCATGTGTCGTGTGCTGAGTCTTTGCTGTGCATGGGAAGCATGCATCCTGAAGGAAAGCACGCAAAAGCTGCCGTTGAGAAAGGATCCGCAAAGGGTGCTGAAACAGGCTGGGATTTACTGAAAAGAGGGCAAGGGAGTTAATCTTTGTGTTGTTCTGTGGCAGGTCGCCGTGCCTATATAGTTTATGTCGTGCTCTGCTACCAAAACACTTGCAGGGCAAGATGGCAAGAAAGGGCAGAAGGGCGTTGAAGGAGTCTGGTATGTGTTCTTTTTCCTGTCGTGTTGCTGCTACAACGACATCATGCAGGCAAAGACAACTGGAAGGGACAGAAGGGTCACTTTTCTGAGAAGGGAGGCTGGGACTTTTTTTGTGTCGTGCTCGTTTGCTTATGGCACTCAAAGAAAGGACACGACAAGGGCTGGGCGAAAAGTGATGCAAAAGGCTGGGGCTTATAGGTTTGCATATGTCATGTGCTGAGTCTTGCTCATCCTGCAGGGAAGCAAGCAAAAGCTGCCGATGACGCGGGATCCGCAAAGGGTGCTCATGACGCAGGCCTGGATTTACTCTTGTTTGTCTTCGCTTGCACAGCAGTCACTCAGGAAAGATGGCTGGGGTCAGTTGTTTCTTTGCTGACTCTCGGGGCACGTCGGGAAACTACGCCACGTAGCTTGATTGCAACGACAGGAAAAGATGCACCTGAAGATGGGGAAGGACAGGTCTCCCCACACAAGGAAGGCGGCAATTGGGACCTAGTTTTGCAACTGCTTGCTGTGCTGTATACTGCTGTGCTGTGGCTGCAGGCAAAGCTGGCAAGAAAGGTGGCAAGGGCAAAGGAGCTCGGGATCGTTTCGTGTTGCTGCTGGTAGCTAGTACTGTCAATTTCTGGCTTTAAAGCTAGATCGATATGCAGGCGACGATCGCATGACGTTCGTGACGCAAGAGGGAGTGGATAAGATGTTCGGCAAGAGATACGAATCTTGCCTCGGCGATATCAACACAAAGACGAAGATCCCCCGTGTCGCATCATCAGGCCACTCCCTCTCCCGTTCAGTCTCTTCTTTCTTGTATCCCCTCCCCTGATCAGGGGCTCTGGAAGCAGACGGAGAGTCTGAGAAGGAGAAAACAAGCCCCACCGAGACCGTGCAGAGCGAAAGGCTTGGGCTTTGAAAGTACGTGATGCAATCCGAACATGCCAAGAATCCGAAAAGCCGCCGCGCAAGGCCAGCCCTGCAGTCGCCGGCTTCCTCGGCGTCGTTGGGTTCTGGTTCGGTGGCTTCGGTGTACTCAGGCTCAATTTCAGTCAAACCGTGAATGTATCCGGTTAAGATCTGAGACGACAAACCCTCCTTGAAATCCCGATGTTTGTGCATGCGTACACATACGTACACATACACATGCACATGTACATATACATACATTTACATAAACATACATATACATACATATACATACATATACATACATATACATACATATACATACATATGCATACATATACATACATACCGAAATGCCCACGTGGACGTGGACCCGATGCTGGACCGATGAGGTCGGACGGGGGCGGCTCGAACGGGAGGCGAACACTCCGCGTTAAGAGCCTGACGGAGGACCAACGTGAGGAGATCGCGAAGATGAGCCAGCCAACTGACATGTCAGCCGGCGAGCGGAAGCGACAGTTCGCGGCGTTAGACCGCTTTATCAATGCGAACTCAGAAACATTGCCCCCGGGTCTTGTCGAAAAGTACAAGGACTCCTTTGGGAATGGCACCAAGAAGTTCGAGCTCCTGACGCTGGGCAACAGATAGCATCTGCTTTGGCAACCGTGGTATGTGTTTTGTGTCTATAGCGAAGGTAGAGTACGATCTCTTTTGCATGTCCATGAATGCATAAATATGTGTATATATATATACACACCCACCCACCCACCCACCCACCCACCCACCCACCCACCCACCCACCCACCCACACATACGCACACACACACACACACCCACCCACACACTCACACAACCACACACCCACACATACCACACCCACACCCACACCCACACACTGCCATCCAGGAAGTCGTGGATGCTCGACCCGACGATGAAAAACGTCGAGATCGAAGCCTACTATGTCCAGAAGCACGAGAAGTCGAGCGCCGGCGAGTACGAGGAAAAAAGCCTGATGGACTGGGAGGATATCTACAAGACGCCGGAGCAGCGAGCTTGGCTTGCCAAGATCGTCGCTGGTGCCTTTGTGAGCTCAATTCAGTATTTCGGGAGTGGTCATTGTGATTTGTTTTCGTGTCGAATCAGCATGCCGTAAATTGGCACACTCACATATACAGACGAGGCCAAGAGGGCAAGCCCCACCCACAGGACAAGGGCAACCCACGGGCCCGCTTGTACAAGATCTTCCGGAGGAACAAGGACGTGGACAAGATCCAGAACGAAGTGGGCACGAAGACAGGGGCAAAAGGATCGGTGAGTGAAGCGGCGGCTCCGCTGGTGAAGGAGATCATGGAGGGTGCACAGGCGGACTTCGCAGGTGCCCAGGAGCAGCCCAGGGACACAAAGGAAAAAAAGGAGAAAGAAGAGAAGAAGGCTCATGCATTATACTAAATGATTTCCTGCCATCGAAAATCGTGTATGCAGACGGTTGTGTTCTTACTGCAGGTCGATCCGGAGGTGCAGGCGAGAAAGGAAATGGAGAAGGATATCGCCGCCATCAACAAGCTGGCATCCGATGCCAGGTTGATGGGAATGGCCCTGACAGAGTGGGATGTGCCACACGTGGAGGCTCTGCAAGGAAACTTGCAGAAGCACGTTCAAGTCTTGAAGACGATCCGCGAAGGGATTGATGATAAAGTTTTTCACGGATCGCTGGGTTCTTATATCTGTGGCTTTTCCAATGTGTGTGCACATGTATGTGTGAATGTGACCTGCATGTGCAGACTTTGATTGTGTGTGCGGACAAACCATATTGCATATGCTATGCAAAATAGAAGGCGCCCCCACCCTGTAATAGCGGTATTATAATAGGAATTAATATTGAATAGGACCCATTATAATATAGTCCTATATAGTCACTATTACAGGGTGGGGGGGCCTTCTAATACGCAAACCCCTTCTCTCAATCTGTACAACCTCATAAGCCCTGAGCCTGAAGCTGCAACCCCGACGTTTGCGAGCTAAGGCCGATCAGTGAAATTGCGGGCTTCATTCGGGAGAACGCTGATGCGTGCAAGGCCTGCAAACGTCAGTCTCAAAGGACAGACCCTGATGCATCTTATTCGTCAGGCGGCGCACCGGGACATTCTTCATGGGCAAGGGCAGATCGATGCAGAGAAGAAGCGCCGCAGCCTGAGTGTACAAATGATGTCGTCACGTATTTATCAATCTATCTCGTTTGCACCAAAGCTTCGATCCTGACCAGGCCACAATCAACAAAAGAAGGAGGAGGAAAAGAAAAGGAAGAAGGCTGATGCTGAGGCCTTGGAGCAGGAGATGAATGAGAGGCCGATATGCATTGCTTGGAGGGCCGAGTTGCATGTATAGCAAGGTATTCAAACCATATCTAGGTTTATAGATCAACACTTATTAATATAGGGTCTTATCTTCAAAGTTTAGATGACTTACGTAAACCTTGGAGTTATTTAGTTCAAAGTAGCTGTGGCCTCCTGACAACCCCTCCTGAAGCCTGAAACCTTTGAAAGTATGCCTGCATCACCAATCATCCAGCTCGCCGATACAACCACCATCTTACCTGTGACATTCCCATTCTTCACGAACACAATCCGAAGATACAACCCCAGTACTCAATCCTCCACTGTATGGAAGCACACTAGCTTTCCCATAATCCCATGTATAAACCCTACAAAACTTACCCCAGTACTCAATCGTCCAATGTATGGAAGCACACTAGCTTTCCCATAGTTCCGTGTATAAACCCTACAAAACTTTGATGGAACCGTGGCACCGTGGCACACTCGAAGCATTATTCCGAGCCCTTAGTAGGTTCCTGCTCATGCCGATCAGGTGGGAAACGATGACCGACGAAGAAAAGTTCGCATACATGCTTAAGGGCCAGGGCAAAGGTAAAGGAAGCAGCAAGAGCAAGCGGCAGAAAAGGTCGTGAGCTGCCACTTTTAATTTTGAGTTTCGTACCGAGGGCGGCTACGAGTGCACTCCACAATGCTTGTAAGCTACCTACTTAGGCTCTTGCATGTGCACTCCAAATGATGCTGAAGTGGCCGCCCTAGGAGCCTGCAGCAAGCAGTTTAATCTGTAGGGCCAGCGGCGATAGGGATTCAGCGCGAATCCGCCGTTGAAAAAACCTCACAGTCGATGCTCGCATGCTCAAGTTCACATGCTTGGCAAAAAAAACATGTTGCAGTATCATCATATGCCAGGATCCTACAGAAGTGGTGCAGGGCATCATGTCCGAGATTTGGTCGATGCTCGGGAGTGGCAAGGCCAGAACGGGACCATGCAAATCATGTGGCTCTGATGCATTCAATCAGGTGGAGATCAAACGACTGCGAAATCTCGTCTGTTCGAACCCCAGCCGAACGATCCTTCGAATCATGATTGAGACAAGATACATCCAAATCAAGGTCGCTTGAGGCATCTACCTGCACAGCTGGTGCCGTCACTGCCCTATATTCCTTGAGCAACCTGTTCTGATGTGAGATCTGTGCTAAAGAACTGAACCAGGAACGAGATCCTGGATTTGGCGGTTAGCTTCGATGGCTCTTCGAAATCGTGGGGCTGCGACAGAGTGCTCAATCGATGGACAATGAAGCAACCCTGGAGACAACTGTTGCCTCGACCATATGTGATTTCGTTGCCTTGTGTCAGGTACCAAGTTGTTGGGGCTTCGGTACGTTTCTGCTGCAAATAAGTGTTCTAAACCCCAGGAATAAGTGTTCTAAACCCCAGAAATAAGTGTTCTAAACCCCAGAAATATGTGTTCAAAACCATACCCAATCATAGCCGAAATGAGCCAGCACAACCCTTCTAAAGAGAGGGGTCGAATTACTGTTACAGGCAGGGTCTAATTTCTGCAGTATCACCTACAAAAGTCGAAGCCCTGTATGCGCAGCTCTGATTGGTTTATCAGGTGCATACGGATCGAACGGGGAAGCCGCTAACACGCATCAATCATTCGCTCTTCCTCCCGCATGAGATACTGGCCTCATTGCACAGCAGCGGCAACTTGCACCGGCTGGCTCCAGAAGGTGTTGCCTGGATTCACCATGCAGGGGCTTGCCCATTGAAAGTCTTTGGCATCGAGGTTTAGGGTCGGGTGTTTTGGGCTGGTAGGTCCAGGACCTTAGGGTTTCCAGTGTTGGGGTTTTCGGGCCGGGGAGATGATATCGACACTATTGAGCTGTACAATACATATCCTCAAAAAGGTACAAGGTCTGAACAGTCTGAACCCACCTATAGGGAGACTGATGAGCTGGAAAGCCATAAGACTCCAAGGTATTGTTGTATGGGTCCGGCTACAGGAATATTTCTAAGTATCAAAGACTGAATAGGATTGATCCCTGAACCAAAGCTATTCCTGATCAACGTGGGGGATTTGACGAGGAATGATCGACTTGCTTGGCCTGCTGTGGCACCAACCGGCAGCGTTAAGCAACAACGCGAGGAAATCCAGGGCGTGCACTAGTCACGTGCGTCGAAATCTGAAATTCAATGAAGGCCGTTGCCGACGGAATCCCAGCGGTTGCAGTATCATGCTTGCGACATGTTGAAGCTGCCGTTATAAATGCACTTGAAGCATATAGATACTAAGTAGCTGATGATTCAACATCCATCCGACCACACCCATCTTGATTCTCGAATGCTAGGTGGTATGATCCGCTGATGCGCATGTCGCCATGCTGAGCACGCCGTACGAATAATGAAGCCACTGCACTTCTAAGTAAGGCGACAATCCCGTTGGAGTTTATGTTGGGCATGATCGAATCAATATTGCTGGGCTCGTTTATCCTAGAGGTTTAATTATATCGTCCTTTGTTGATCGAGGGGCCGGGTCTCACACTGTTTGGCTCCGTCATAAGTCGTGGGAATGCAATCCGAATCGTTGATATCATCTTGCCAAACCAAGGCTCTCCAAGACCACTGGGAAAATGAGAGGCAGATCGATCCAGACTTCGTGGCCTGGGTGGAGTCTGAGGGCATCGATCTGCAGCAAGCGATTCCCTTCAGGATTTACGGGGACGGTGCGACTTCACTTAGATCTTGGCTTTGAAACAAACTTTACTACTTTGTTTTGTCCATATAAGGAAGTTGGTGCGAAGGCGTTAAATCTGGGAGTATGTGCTCAACCTAGGACACCAAAACTTCGAAATCATTGCACTGGAGCCTGTGCTTGCTGAAACGTCGACCCTCAGCAGCCGTCTTCTGATGTCTTGCATGAGCTCTACCTACTGCTCTGACGATGCAAGAACTGAGATCCTGAAAGTCTTGAGTTGGTCTTTTCACTGCTTGTGTGCTTTGCCATGCATCTCAGATCAGGGCTTCTCCGAAACCTGAAGAATGATTACTGTAAGTACTGGAAGTACCGAGGTGCGGGTACACATCCAGAGAAAGATCACAACGATGAGCCCTTCGCTGATCGAGCGAGGCGAGCTCTCGCTGGGAAGCCCTTGGCTGCAGGATTCCGAGGGATATTGGATGGGTTCGAAGGCGACCAAGACTGGATGCGACTATGCTTCTCTCTGAAGAGAACTGCAAGCTGCCAGCAGGTTTGCTACTACTGTCGGGTCTTTTGACAGCAAATATGAATCTTTCCTATTGCTTTTAATTGTATACTGCAACCGACTTTGGCCATCCTGATCTATAGATGATGCCGCCTGAGAGGCCTTAATGTTTCTGTCTCCTGGAGCAGCAGCTGGCAGTGAAGATGCGGATGAAGATATGCTGTTCACATCCTTTGGCCCGAATGCCAGGCACAGAAGAACGAGCCTTGGCGAGACCTGTGGATGTTTCTAAAACACCCAATTGTGTAAATAATACTATAGTTGGAAGCCCCATTTTTGAAACACAATCTCAGTTCTGAAAACCGCCAGCGGTTGCAAGACATCGTGATCTTGTTTCCGACATAATGTACTTTATGGGCCCTAAACCCTGAACTCTACGAAATATAAAGTTTCACGTGAGGTTGACTCATGCTGGCGAGTTTATCCAAGTGCATGGGCGCACGGCGTTGACCACCATCCCTTTCTTCATGCCTGAAAGATGCATGGCTGTGACTATATGGTTTTGATAATATCAGGGACATGTTTCGTACGCCTAGAACACACAGACACACACACACACCTCGTGAGTTCATGTGATTTCTCCATGCTGGGTCGACAGGAATATTTCCAGACCCCATGCACAACATCGACCTCGCCGTGATCCCAGACTTGGCGATTTCACTGCTGCTGGATTGGACTGACAACCAGGATTATGTAGCAGGTCCCCACAGGCCTACTCGGCTGCGTGCTTTGTATGAGAGCTACAACAATTTTATTGGACGTGACATCGATCGAGCAGATGCCAAGCTCTTCAATGCAGAGGTCTTGAAACCCAACTCCAATACTTTTGTGAGTGTTTCCCAGCACTACCTTTCAGCGGCCGCTGCTCGCGGGCTTTTGGTATGGATGGCAAAAGTGGCTGAGGATTTCGCTGCCGCAGCTCCGACGAGGGAGAATCACTGGCGAGCTGGTGCGTGCTTGGGACTGCTGAAACTTCAGCAGATAGCTATGGACAATGGGTGCCTTTTCTGCATCTATTAATAAGGCTCCCAGGTAATTTGATAGTTTTGTTTGCTGCTTTGGTCCACCATCGGACGTATATCTAAAGAACAGGCGTGTTCTGCCTGAAGATCAGCGTGAGCTGTCCGTGGAGTATTATCTGCTCTTCAGAACTTGCTGGAATGAACTGGCCCTCCGAGCGCTGCAGCTTCACCAATTGAGGTGGCACCTACGTCCGAAAATGCATCACGTAGAGCACATGGTCATGGACCATGTTGCTTTTGGCAGGAATATGCGATATTTCTCTTGCTTTTTAGGCGAGGATATGGTTAGAAGAACCAAACGCCTCGCAGTTGCTGTGCACCCAGGAACTGTAGGGATGCGAGTGCTGGAGCATTACTCCCTCCACGTGTGCTTGCTCTGGGCAGGCTTGCTCGAAGATTCCAAGTCCGGGTGAAAATCGATTGACTGAAGTGATCTGCATTGCAAGTATTCCTCATCCATTCCGGAACCAATTGTGCTAATCCCTGAAACCCCAAACAAGCCATTAAGTTTCTGATCCTCAATTTCAGCTTCAAGGTTGATCAGAATGTCGATTTTTTCGGCTGCAGAGATGATCGAGATGTCGTATTTCCACATCTACATTTTTCATATATCTATATTTATATTCATATTATTTTGATCTCTATAAATCTATATTCTATAAGTGCTTATTTTCATATAGTTATAAGGTTTAGGGCGCACGCGCACAGCGTGGCTCGAGACTGTTTCGCGGCTTGCGCGTGTACTGCGTGTTTGCGTTTACTGCGCGTGTTTTATATAGGGTTTAGGGTTTAGGGCATGCGTGCACGGCGTGGCTCGAGGCACTTTCGCAGCTTTGCGTGACCGCACGGGTATATTTATATGGTTTAGCATGTGCGCGCAACGTGGATCGTGCCAAACTTGTGCGGATTAGTGTGCGATTCACAAGTTACGAATCGTACGGCGATAGGCGGTGGGTCGTCACGGGGCCGTGTAGGACCGTGCCGTGTCATGCGGCCGTGTGCCAGCGTGCGCCCGTGTGTGTGCGCCCGTGTGCCCGGGCACATGGCCGATTGACCCGTCCTGGTACTCCTACCGCTAGGTCCTTGCGATCGATCAGGTGCTGGCGGGTTACTGAGTGAACGACCGCTTCTACCTGAAGGTGGCAGCGATCCATCAGGCCTCGGAGGGTTATGTAGTGCACCACAACGTGTACCAAGAGGTTCGGGAGATCTATTAGGCCTTGGAGGTCAATTGAATGCTCAGCTACCACTACGAGAAGACGCCACTGATCCTCTGGGTTTTGGCGGGCAGAGTAGGGCTCCTGTGGATGTATTAGGGCAGCAGGTAGATCAGTTGAGTTACGGAGGGCTATTGGGAGTTCCTCCTTCACTACCTGGCCAACAAGGTGAGCCACGAATTCCGGCAGGAGATGCACCAAGACCGGCTCCAGCACCACCTCCGACACTACCACCACCTCAGCAGAGCGATGCAGTATTCGGGGGAAATGCTTCTGGTTTTCTACGAGGGCTTATGGGTGGAGCTAGACCCAGAGCTGAAACACCTCCACCTCCTGTAGATCGCCCCGCACCAGAATCCCCCATGCTGGAGACTATCGCTAAAGGAATGAAGCAGCTACAAGAACTACAAGCCCAGGCTATGTCCAGAACTACAACAACGGCTAGTGAGACAGTTAAGCCAGGTACGTCAATGCTGGCCGAGCTCCCGGATGCAGTGGTGGAGCTCAGTCGGCTTTGCTATTTCAGGACTGGATTGAGGTTGCTTCTTCAGTGATGGGAGATGTGTCAGAGCAGTCTGGAGCGTGGTGGAAGTCTGTGATGCTGCTGGTGGAGAGTGCATATGTAAGATGGTTGAACGCTACGCCGTTGGAGCGGTTGTCAATTGGCCCGGAAGGAACTGAAGACCTTATCGGGTCTCGCTGGACCCGTCTGAATGCAAGGGTGACGTCGATGCTGTTGTCTGCGATGAGCTCAGAGCTGAAGGCGGATATGCTGTCACAAAGGATAAGCCAGAATGCCCCGAAGATGGTGTTTCGGTTGTTTACATGGTATCAGCCGGGAGGGTCAGCGGAGAGACACGAAGTGTTGAGGAGATTGCAAGCTCCCCAGGACTATGTGCAGGGGGACACTGTTCAGGATGCCTTGAAGGAGATCCGCGGCTGGCCGAGGTGGTTGGCAAGATGTTCCAATATGGGGATGGTTCCACCAGACCCTTCAGTGATGGCGCGGGGACTGCACAACGTATCGCAAAAACATATTGCAACCTCGCAGGACTCGGCGTTCAGAACAGCTATGCTGCGCACCTCTCTTCGCTTGGACGGTCAGCCGTCACTGGAGCAAGTGCGCTCGTATCAGCGCCACCTGCAGGCGGAGCTCGAGAACCTCTCAGCAGCGCGATCCTCAGTATCTACTACAACACCACAGGCAAGAGCAGTTGAGGGCCCGGGGTCACCAGCATCGCCTACTACATCTACGAAGGGTGCAGGGAAGAGCAAGGACAAGGGCGGAGAACTTTGTCGCTACTTTGCAAAACCTTCTGGATGTAAACGGGGAGATCGCTGTACCTACTCGCACAGCATGCAGGGCATGGACCGGGACTTACGCTCCCGTAAGTGCCTGAAGTGTGGCAGTGAAGCTCACCGTGCTAAGGAGTGCAATGTGGGGAAGCCTGGACCGAAGAGCACTTCGACCACTACACCTACGAGACAAGGGGAAACAGGGGGTGGAAGAGAGCCAGGAGTTTCCTCAGTGAGTACGGCTTCCTCTACGCTGAATGGTGGCGAAGGTGTGCTCCAAGGTGTACCGTGGACAATGGAAGGTCTGATGCAAGCGGCCCAGCAGGTGATCCAAAATCAGGTGACGTCGCCTTCGGGGGATTCTTCTCCTGAGAAGACCAAGCCTCAGCTCCGGGTGCTTTCTATCCGGGATATCCGGGTTTCGTCAGTGAATGACTCAACTTCAGCGCTGCTAGACTCAGGGGCGACACACTGCCTGAGGAATGCGGTGGACAATAGGGAGTGGCAGGAGTCAGAAGAGGTCTTGGTGAAGTTGGCGGCAGATAAGTCCTTGACAATGAGGTTGAGCTCCGGAGGATCATTGCTGATGCCACCAAGGACACCCAGTACCACGGCATCTACTACAAGTACTGGGGCTCAAACCATAGTTCCCCTTGGTGAGCTAGTGAGAACTCTGGGATACACTTTGACGTGGTCGCCACAGGGTTGCAAGCTGCAGGATGATAGTGGTGTTGAGCGCAACTTGAGAGTTTCCGGTGGGTGTCCTCTTCTACAGGAAACGGAAGCCCTTGCAATGATCTCGAGGTTGGAGGACAAGAAAAGGGAGCTGCTTGAGAGCCAGACGGCGGCCACTATGGATGCTGTGTCATTGGCAGCAATGAAGTTGGAGATGTCCTGGAGGGATCATTTGGACCAGTATGTTAAGGAGGGATCTGTGGAGGCAGGAGTACGAGCGCTACGTGATGCTCCGTTTCTGCAGGATTTGCCAGGCGAGTGCTTGGATGGACTAGTTCAGACGGGCCTACACAAGAAGGGCTGGAAGGTGATGAAGGATGTTGACTTTCTCACGAGGCCTCAGAAGAGGTATCTTTGGGGAGCCCGAAGGTGGATTGTTCATGTGTGCGCAGGCAATCCGGGCCACTACCAGTTCTTCCAGCTCGATGATGGCCACACGGCAGTGCTGGAGTTGGACTTGGATCGCAATCGTGGCCAGAGCTTGATGAAGGATTCCACATGGAAGTTGCTTCTTTGGGGCGCAGTTATGGGAAAGATAGACTCCATTGTAGGAGGACCTCCCGGGAGGAATGCCCACCTGAGCCACCCCAGTAAGAACGAGGGCAAGGATGTGAAGAGCCTGGCGGTGATAACGCGAATGCTGTGGTTGTACTCAGTGGCGGCGACGGCAAGGACGGCATGTTCAAAGGAAGTTCAGCAGCAGCATTATGGTCGGCCGGTGGGGTTCGTTTTGGAGCATCCGGCGGAGGAGCTTCGCGCTGAGCAGTCATTGTGGAAGACGGCCTTGTGGGAAGACTTCCAGGAGGAGATGGGAATGTCCAAGGTCACGTTCGATCAAAAATGCATGGGGGCCGCGACTACGTCATTGACTACGTCACTACGTTGGGTACCAATATCTACTACTTGATGGGCCTCGACGGTGTGGGCCTGGATCCGGACCAACCTCTTGACGGTGAGCGCAATGGGCCCAGCAATGGAGTTTGGTCGCCAGGGCTAGTGAATGCCTTGGTGATGGCCCTGCGGTTCTGGACAATTCGCCCGAAGTGCTCTCCGTCTCTGATGGCAATGTCAGCAGAGCAATGGAAGCAGCACGTTCAATCGGGACACGTCAACTACCACAAGGATTGCCTCACGTGTGTCACCTCGAGGGGGACAGGGAGACGCCATGCTCGGGTTCGTCACCCAGACTCGTTCACCCTTACCATTGACCTGGCGGGCCCTGTGAAACCGGGTTTGGATGTGACGTCGAAGGGAACCATGGGTCGTGGCTTGAAGTACCTCTTTGTCGCTCGATATGTGTTCCCTCGGGAGTTCGCGAAGGCCTACTCGGGGCAGCTACCTCCTGAAGATGACGGTTTGAAGGATGTCCCTGAGGTACAGCGAGGTGATGGAGTGGACCACAGCGATGGCAAGGAGCTTGCGAGACCTTCTCTACTACCACCAGGTGAAGATGGGGGAAACGGTAGTGGGCACCCCTTAGAGGACCACAGCGATGGCAAGGAACTTGCGAGACCTTCTCTACTACCACCAGGTGAAGATGGGGGAAACGGTAGTGGGCACCCCTTAGAGAACCACAGCGATGGCGAGGAGCTTGCTAGACCTTCTCTACTACCACCAACAGAAGATGAGGATCCGTTCGGACTAGCAGAGCACGAGTCGAGCGGGCAAGGTCTGAATCCGGATGGTGAAGATGAGCAGAGTGAGCAAGGTCACCAGTCGTCATACGATGAAGAAGTGGATAGAGATCTTATGGGTTTCGCTGGTGGGTCACAAGAACAAAAGCGACGTTACACGGCTGAGGAGTTAGACTACGAACCATCAGTACCCGAAGGTGATCCTCAAGTCGAACTACAAGATGATCTTCCCAGGAGGAGTGCTCAGGTCCCTTTTCCGGACTGTGAAGCCCCAGAGATGACTCACCTACTATTCGCACGGGCGCTGCCAAACAATGGGACAATGGCGGTTAAAGCGGCACTACAAGATGTGACGTTGTACCTGGAGGCTCATGGACTGCCAGTGTACCGGCTACATGCGGACAAGGGCGAGACCTACAATCACATGATTCGCTCCTGGCTTCGAGACCAGGGGATTAGAGCCACATGGTCAGAACCTGGAGTTCCCCAAGGAAATGGACAAGCGGAAACCAGTGTGAGGTGGATCAAGGATCGAGCAAGGACGCTTTTGACGGCGTCTGGCCTTCCGGTTCGTCTGTGGCCTACGGCAGTGGAAGCAGCCACGGCGGCTCAAAGGGCGAAAGTTCTGGGATGGAGGCACAAGATGTTGGCCCCGTACGGCTCGGTGGTTCATGTGAAGCAGAAGGCCTTTGATTCGAGTGGTCCACGGAGGAGGGAACGGGCCTTTGAGTCGAAATGGTTTCGAGGAGTGTATGTGGGTCTCAGCAATATCCTGGATAATGGCCATGTCGTCTACGTCCCCGAAACCGAGAGCTCTAAGGAGAAGTTCGTCCATACGCTTCATGCAAGGAAGAAGTTGGTGGATCCAGGACGTCCACAAGAGGAGGTCATCGTCGACATCCCCAAGCCCAGGAGGAGAATATTG
This sequence comes from Symbiodinium sp. CCMP2592, assembly GCA_905221615.1. Lineage (NCBI taxonomy): Eukaryota > Dinophyceae > Suessiales > Symbiodiniaceae > Symbiodinium > Symbiodinium sp. CCMP2592. The sequence goes on from CAJNDT010001524.1 coordinate 869,651, forward strand.
GAGAAGACACCAATGGAGGTTGTGGAAATGCGGGCTCTCAAGTTGAAGGATGGGGATCTCAGTGAGTACATTAAGACCCGCTCGAACATCTTGCTCAGCGATTGGGATCAACAGCAGGCTGCCCGTTTTGTTGACGAGCTAGCAGAACACGACTTCTTCGAGGAGCATAAGTTTGGTGTGTTCAGACATGGTGGGAGCGTTGGCTGGCTACGTGGTCTAGGGGAACATCCGGAACTTTCCAAGCTCTTGAGTAAGCTAATCCTCCACGACAACCCTGAGGCAACATTTACGGCGATACAGGTAGCTCGGAACATGGACAAAGAAGTTCACCGGGACTTTAACAATGACGAGCGAGCGGTGAACTACGTCTATCCGATAAGGATACCAAAGCAAGGAGGTGATCTTTGGGTTGAGTTGGTGAAGGGCGACGATGTGAAGGGCGAGATCATGGAGCGTACCGATGATCGAGGTCAGCGGCGCTATGGTCAGCTTTACAAAATGAGAGCTGGAGCCACAACGGTGTTTTCGCCACGAAAGCTTCATGAGGTACTACCGTGGGAAGGGACACGCACTGTGGTGATCGCCTACACGCCTCAGTGTCTAGGGAAGCTGGACCAAGAGATGGTGAAGGAGCTGGACGCCCATGGATTTACAGTCCCCCTGACCCAGATGCCGGAGTACTTTGTGCCAGAAGGGATAGAGGTGAGTACGCTTCAAGTTCCAGAACCAGCTCGGGAGGAGGAGCTCAACTCCAAACAAGCGACCTACGTCGATGATATAGGTGATACAGACCTTGAGGAGTGGGACATGTTCGTGGAGCAAGATGATGACTTGATAAAGGTCGGCGATAGTGAGGAACCCCCCATTGAAATGAAGGAGCCAGTCCTACGAAAGGTGGAAGTGGCATACACAAGCAATGTGGAGGAGATTCTCAGCAAGTTGACCAGCCCCTTGGAGGTGACCTACACAGTGGATCCGCGAGAGGTACACCAGCACCTCGAGCGATGGCGCCCGGCAATTGAACGAGAAGTAGCAAGTGTGGCAGTGGCAATATGTAAGCTCCTCCCAGGAACATCACAGCGGTCTGAGTGGATACGAAGACCAGGGGCCCAGAAGCTACCAACCAAACTGGTTTTTACGGTGAAGCCCGGGAGCAACCCGGATCCAGCAGACCCCAGTACGTGGTATAAAAGAAAAGCTAGGTTGGTGGTTTGCGGGAACTACGCGTCGGCCGATGGTTCAGACCTCTACTCCGAGACGGCACCGTCGGAGTCAGTGAGGATGGGTTTGGTATACTCCATCCGACAAAAATGGATGGTGGGACTTATTGACGTTGTTGCAGCGTTCCTACGTACACCGTTGAACCATGAAGAGGGAGCACCGACTATCATTGTCACCCCACCACGATTGTTGGAGCGGCTGTCTATGACCCTAGAAGGAGAACTGTGGGGCCTGATAAGGGCCTTATACGGTCTTCGGCAGGCACCGGCCCTCTGGAGTGCCTATAGAGACCGTCGGCTAGAAGCTATGGAGTTCCCGATGGGCATGAAGCTACATAGGGGGCGGACAATTACGGCTTGGTGGATTCTCAAGGACTGCAAGGGCAAGATCCGTGCCCTCATCATAATCTACGTGGACGATATCCTGCTAATGGGTGAGGAGTCGGTTGTCCGTGACGTGGCCTCAAAGATTCAGGAGGAGTGGACTACTTCCCCACTTACCTTCTTACGCCCTGGGGAACCGATTCGATTCCTAGGGACGGAAATGGAGGTGGATGCCGAGCATACTACCGTGTATCTAAGCCAGCGGGGCTACATCGAGGAGGTGGTTCGGTCTTATGGCTTCAGTGAAGACGACAAGGCAAAGATCCCATTGGCCAAGGACTTGGGAAGCTTCGAGTGGGTCGAGGGGGATGTGGAACCGACACCGGATGCCATAGCGAAGGCGCAAAAGGTGACCGGTGAGGTGATGTGGATGGCTCATAAAACCCGTGCTGACGCAGCATTCACTTCGAGCTTGATGGCGTCTATTACATTGAAGGCGCCTTACAGATGCTTGGAGATAGGGTACAAATTGCTCAAGTACCTCTACGGCACCAGAGAAGCGAAGCTAGCTATCCGAGATGATGGTACATGCCTTATCCTCTACCCGGACGCGGCGTTCGCCCCGAGCAGCGGGAGATCACATACGGGATGGTTGGTGTGTTGGTGTGGAACACCGGTCTGTTGGAGGAGCGGAAGGCAGGCCAGCATTACGCTGAGTACGGCGGAAAGTGAGTTGCAGGCCATCATAGAAGGGGCCGTTGGGATGTTAGGCTTGGAGGCGATGCTGCTTGACTTGGAAGTGGAACCCAAGGTTAAGGTGATCAGGAGTGATTCAACGAGCGCTTTGGCTATTGGTGCAGGGACTGGAAGCTGGAGGACGAGACATTTGAGGCTGAAGGCCTCTTGGATCCAGGAGATGATTTCCAAGGGCGAGGTGGTTGCAGAACATCAGCCGGGAATTCACCAGCCAGCAGATCTGCTTACGAAACCTTTGGCTGGGCAGCGCATACGAGATCTACTACAATTATGGGGAATCACTGATGGTCAACCGGCAAGGACCTACGTGCAGAGCTCAACTTCTACTACGGCCATAACGCGTATGATGGTTGCAATGGTTTGCTGCCTGTTGGTGTTGACAGTCGAAGCCCAGGGTCATCGGTCACGTGGAACCATTGAGGTGGGTTGGGACTTGGTAGCGATCTTTATGGGACTACTGATGGTTCTTGGAGGCCTCATCTTATATGAGGCGGTTCGATGGGGCGTGGTCGAGGCCTACTACAAGTATCTACCTGGAGCTTCGACGAGGAGAATGAGGAGGCTACAGCGACTACGTGATGCCACGGCACTAGCCATCGAGCGCGAGTTAGCGAGAGGACCTAACCGAGATCAAGGCCCAGTTGGGGCCACTTCCTCCACGAGCGAGTTCGTGAGAGGATCTACCAGCTCGTCTATGAGCGAGTCGAGGAGGAGACCGTCTACACCACCGAGGGCGAGGCCACAACCGGTGGATCGATCAACCTCACCATTGCCGCCGAGACGGCTCCCAGAGGTTTTTACACCCCCGAGACCTACAATGCAGGAGACCCCGACTCGGTCCCCTGGAGAAGGAGATGATCAAGTTCCTCATGATGAAGGGCTTCGGGTGTGTGTGGACACAGTGATGTTGATGAGGCTGGAGGAGATCCGTGATGGTCTCCGTTTAAATGGGTTGGTCATCACAGGCATTAAACAGGATGTTGCAACAAGACTGGCTCATGTCCTGTTCCGTCAACTAGGAACAGGTTCTGGCCCTACACTACGACAGATGAGATACTTGTTGTGGTTATGGCGAGAACGTAACCTGAGTGGGAGAACTCTTCTTACTTGGGCGTGCTTGCGTTCAAGAAGTGATACGTCGCGAACCATAGCCCACTGGAGGTCTCTATGAGTGGACGCTGCAGTTCTCTCGAACTTTTGCGAGGAGGAGTGCAGAAAGCACCAGCCGGCTATGATATGTGTCGCGCCGCTTCTCAAACACAGGGAAGGCTACGAGAGTGTAATCCCTTGAGTCAGGAATGCCCAAATGTATAGCAAAGCATTCTAGCAAAGACACCAGTCGAGACAAACCTGTACATCCTAGTCACGACAGACTTTGCAAAGCTTTTGTACTCAGAAGACACAGCTGTTTGTGCGTAAAAAGGGGCCTCAATTCGTTCTGTGCGCGTTCATGATGGTCGTTTGAATGACATCTGCAAGCACAGCTCCCGAGCACTCAGTGGATAGTGCTCAGCAGGTTTAGGGTTTCCTAAACGCCAAGAACCGTAAAGTCCGGACACGATCTGCCCGGTTTCAGAGGCTGCTAACATTCGGCCAGTGCACGGTGAAGAAGCACCCACTGCCAATCTGCAACTACACACCGGAGGATCGGGGGTTGAAGAAGAGCCAGGGTTTAGGGTTTAGGGTTTAGGGTTTAGAGTGTAGAGTTTAGGGTTTAGGGTTTAGGGTTTAGGGTTTAGAGTGTAGGGTTTAGGGTGTAGGGTTTAGGGTTTAGAGTGTAGAGTTTAGGGTTTAGGGTTTAGAGTGTAGAGTTTGAGGTTTCAGGGCCCAGGGCTGTACCCAGAGGCCCCAAAGTAGTTCCTTTTTGATAATTACCCTATAGGGTTCTATATACGAACCCCAAAAAAGGAGCTACTTTGGGGCCTTTGGGTAGTGTGTGGCCCCACACCCTCAAGCCCCAATCGACTAGGACCTTTTGTTGAAAGGCTGGGTCAAGGCATGGCTGCGCCTCGGGCTGAGATAAAGCGATGACAACATTTGGCGCCTTCGGGCTACCAGGGTTTGGGTTTAGACTTAGGAGTTTCCCAGAATAGGGGACCCCAAATAGTAGGATCCTTATTATATAAGGATCCCAAAATAGGGGACCCCAAATAGTAGGATCCTTTTTATATAAGGACCCCCAAAATAGGGTACCCCTCATTGTCGGAAACTCCCATTTAGGAGTTTGGAGATCAGGGTTCGGGCCTGGGAGTAGGGCTACAGAGTCAGCTTTCGGCTTCGGTGTGGTGCAGATTCTAAACCCTAAACCCTAAAGATTTATGGGCCTCTGGGTTTAGGGAGTAGGATTCAGGATAGTTGAGGGTTTCCCGCACCAAGGCAAACTCACATCTGATTTGTTGGGGTTTAGGGCAGGGGGGTGTACCCTGAACCCTACACCTAGATGCTCTCAAGCCCTTTTACAGTATGAAAGTGATGCTGAGGACACGGAAAGTCTGAAGCAGCACGAAATCAATCAACCCTGAAGGTGAGGCCAGGAGTGGTCAAGGCTCCTCAGGGCCCAAATAACCATTGCTATTTGAGGGTTCCTTACCATAACTCCAGTATAGCATACCGCAAACTCGTTACTACTTATCCCCGTATACTAGCTCATGGAAAGCTTGAAAGCCGCGCTGAGCCAAGCTCGTTACAGTAGAAAGCTGAAGAATGGAAGTAGTAATTTTAATCCCCAGTCGCCAAAACTCCAAGAACCCGAAGCCCTAAACCCGAAAAGCTAGATCCTAACTTTTGAAGGATGTCACCTACTTCGGTACGATCCGCGCTCGCTGGGTGCAGCAGCTTTGCTCCAATTCCTTTCAGGTTGGAAAGCAAGTTCCTAGACACGCGCGAATCTTGAGCCCAAGTAGAGTTTGTGGGCTTAGGGTTTTGGGGTTCAGGGTATGCGAGTAGCTTAATCCCCAAACCCCAACCCCAAAGCCCAATGCCCTGGGGTTCCAAGCAGCTCACAGTAATTTTGGGGGTTCGAAAGAAACATTCATAGTATTCCCTCGTAGTCCCAATTATTTTCTATACCTCGAAACCCTTTTCGAATCATTAAGGCCCTTATATCGGTTTTAGACTCCCCAAGCCCCAAAACCCTAAACCCCGAAACAAGTTTTAGAGTGTAGGATTTCAGGAACCGATCTGTTCCAGCTTAAGGCTTTGAGTTTAGGGCTTAGGGTTGTGATGTGAGGTTTTCTTGTGCATAAGATCGAAGGAGCTGAGACTTCATCAGCTGTTATTGTGATGGGACATCGTTGCAGCTCTTGCTTTCGAGACGCTTTCGGTCTTCAGAGGCGATGGCAGGCTAAGGGATTTTGTGTTGTTGGGTGTTTCTGGGTTTTTTTGAGTATATGGAAGTTTCCGAGAATAGGGGGCCTAAGATAGTACCCTGAATAGTAGGATCCTTATTATCAGGACCCCCAAATAAGGTACCCTAATTTTCTATGTATGTCGCGAATCCCGTGCATGTTGTGTTTCGATGCACGGCTCGCCACAGTGTGGAGCAGACCTCCTTTCTCACTGCGAGTCCATCAGTGACAGCCTTGCTTCCTGAGAAAAACAAGAGGAATCCTGACAAGTCCAGTCTGCGGTGGCACAGACCCTGAACCTCTTGGCCCTCTCCCCTCAACCCTACATGGGCTTGGTGGGTTTGATTTGGAGAATCCGTTTCTAATACTCTTGACTTGCGCAGCTTCTGTTTAGGACGTACATGGTCCTTCCAAATGCCGTACCCCATGAAAGAGCTCAAGAATGAGGCATCCGAAGTTTAACATGCCACTCCCAGGATGCGACGACACGCCATGGGTTTTGGCGATCTGAGCTACATTTTCATGATCCTCCCCCTGCTGCAGGCTCTGTGTCGAAGGTTATGCAATTTATTTGTTGGTGTAACTCAAAGTCTCAAAGTGTCGGCATCTTCTGCGTCTAACGCAAAAAATCACAGCACAAAAACCTATTGAACTCATCAAGGCCCCTGCTTTTCCAGTCTCGAGGCTCGGGCTAAGTGCAGCTTGGGGTTTGATAGTGAGAGCGAATTGATGAGTGAATTAGTGTCATGGACCACAGGAACCTTCGCGCATTTTTTGGCTCATATCCTGTGCAGGGTAAACAGCTTTAATTAAACCCTAAGCTCACGTGTTCGCAGCGCAATCTCCTAAATAAGCACTCTTCAAAATGAAGAAAGCCCTTTAGCTATAGAGATTGTGCTGTGTGAAAAATTCCCGGGGGTGCCAGGTGAACGTGCAGTCTTCCAAATAAAGGCTTCCAAATTAAGAAAGCAGCTTATAGCTATGGAGATTGTGCTGTGGCAGCTTAGATAAGCCCTAAACTCTAACCGCTGTTATGAGACGTGGAGCATCATGCTTTTGAGGCTCATGTGATCCTAAACCCGACGTGCGAAGCCCCCAAGCCCGAAATCTGGCAATCCTTGATACTCGAAGACCTTCTAGACCTCAAGAACTAAACCCCAAGGGTCTTTAAGCCTCCACGTCTTTCAAACCTTACAGGGCAAGGCTTTTGAGTCCTAAACCCTAAACCCTCAAACCTAAAGTCGAGGTTGCAACGAGGTCACCGGGAAGCTCCTCCAGAGCTTTCGGCAGCACCGTGGGCAAGGCGTTCCCATTGCTGCTGCGAGCCTTCGACGCACGGATGCCCCCCGATTTTCCCAAAGACTCTAGGTTTGTTGGGGTTTTACCCCGGGGTTTATAGGGTTTCTGTGCTGGGTACTTGAATTTAAAATTAGGACCCTCCAGATTTAGGGCGTGCGGGCGTGTTTGGAGCTAAGTCATTTTGGGTTCGGGACACCGTATCAGCCTTGTCCTTTTTCATGGTTCCCCCAAAAGAATAAACAGACCGGCTAGTAGACCTTCTTAAATATTTCCTACTAAGGGGTACAGGTATAGGGCTCTGTCTATTATTTCTAAAAGGACAAAGGTGCACCGTATCCTCTTCTTCGGGCCCAGCTTTCGAGCCTTCAGCTCTTGCGGCAGAAACTTTCTATAACTCTTTGCTCCTATTACCATGGTTTGGGCGTTAAGGGTTATGGCATATCATGGAAGTAGCTGAGTATGCTTGTTTTTTAAAAAGTGTTGGGGTTTCTATAGACCCACCAGAATAGAGGCCTTACCTTTTCTTAAGGCCTTGGGTGTGCTCAGCCCCACAGCTCTCGAGCCAGATCAGTGAAGCCCATGGCAGAGAGAGAGCAATATACACAAGGTAGGGTTTAGGGTTTGGGGTTTAGGGTTTAGTTCGACTATGCTCCCTGCTGTTACAGCCACGGTTTGGGTTTAAAGTTTAGGGCTTCGTGTGTAGGGTCGGTGCGTTGCTTGGTGCAGGTCGTTTCAGGTGCCTCCTCAATCCAACATCTGCCCCTTCGACAATTCAATCGTGAGCATGCAGAGAATCCCTTCTGGATGCCTAAACCTTCAAAGCTAGGGAGAATACCTGTAACGTTAGAGGTCTGATGGCATAGAGGTTAGCCAATATCTCTCCGTGAAGTCGCTGTACACTTAGCTGTATATTACAACATCCATCACTAGCCGATTCTTCTCCCCGAAACCCTTAAAAAAAAAGCACCCTAGCTACGACCAGCCTAGATTATCTTTCTGAATCCACTGAAGCCACGAGCGATTCCCGAGGCATCACATCTGTGCACGTCACCCTCGGCCTTCTCACGGTCTTCGGAGTGCTCCTGGCCGTGCTGTCGATGCTCGAGTGGCCGGGCTTAGTCTTTGGGGCAACATTGGGGATGAAGATAGCCTTTTACCTCGTGGGTTTTACATAGATAGCCAATGGGGGAACTTTAAACTTTTTGGCCTTATATAGTTGGTCTATCTTAGAAAGTTTAAACTTTTTTGGGCCCGGTTATTGAAGGAGAGAGTTTATGCTAAGCTAGGAGGCTAGGTTTAGGGTTTAGGAGGCTTCATTCGTGAATCTGCACAGGCGGATCCTGCAGAGGAGTTTGGGGTGAATTTGCTTGGAACATGCTTCGCTGCTACGTTGGGGGGTTCTCGGCCCCCTGCATTTCCAAGCCTCGGGCATTGGGCTTCAAGCTTTCGGATGCTGTAGAAAGCCAGTATCAATGGGCCATCCATTGCGTGCCTCAGATATCGGATCCCAAGCCTCTGCCATGTTCATCGCACATGAGTTTTGGCGACGTTGCCGTGGTCGCAGGCATAGTGTGCAGGAACAAGCCTGGGCGTTCGATCCTGGCCAACAAGACCGCCTATACTATACCCGAAGATTCAAAGCCTAAGCTGCAGCCTAACACCCGAATCCCAGAAACTCCTAACAAATCCTGACAGTCCTAGCACGCTGAATTACAAAAGCATAATGAAATCTGTATGGACGTTGCAACTAAATGCGTAAAATCCGTAACTATAGATATTACAAGTGCATCAGGAGGGTGCTTAGAAGCTTTCCTGATGAGTCTCCTGACCCTGCAAGCAGAGCCCATCCCCGAAAGCAAGGCTTGCCGACGTTATCGAAGCGGGCCGGATTGACGCTTGCAAAGCAAACGGCCTGTGGTTTAGGCTCCAATTAGAGGACTTTTAGGGTTTTTGTTGGGAAGTTCGTGGCTTATGACAATCCTTGGTGCCCCGAGGTGAGGCTGCGGTTGCTTCGTTTAGGGTGTAGGGTTCTTGCAGTCGCACGGAAAGGAAAGGGTTCAGGGCTGAGGGTTCAGGTTTTAGGTAGGTGGCATGGGGCTAAAGTATTCGAGGGTAGCTGTCCCGAACGATGTTGCGTAACAGGGACTGCGTTTCGTGTTCATTTACATCTTCACGGCAAAGGCAAGAAGGTTTCGGTTTGCTGGGTTCAGGGCTTTTCGGGATGTGGGCTCTGATCCTCGGGCATGTTGGGAGCTCTCAACCTCGAAGTGCTTGTGAGGCTGCTTTTCAGCAGTTGCACTTCCTGAACCCTGCTGCCCGAGACTCCGAGATTTGAAACAGGAATGCTAGTCTGACCAAGGGTATGCCTCAACACTGAGTTCTAACTATGCAGATTTCGCCGTCCCTGTTGAAGCCTAGTCTAGTGCCCTGTGTCAAAGTCAGAAGAGCTGTGGGGCTGAGCTGCTTCCCCTTGACGAACTTAGCCGTAAAAGCCGAGCATGCAGACCTCGACATCGGGGTTTTCAAAACATAAGCTCCTCAACCCTCAATCCTAGAAACTGTTTTCCCCGAGCCTTGAATTAAATTTTCGCTGAGGACCGTATCATCACACTGGGCAGGGAGTTTCAAGCTTTACTCCTGGTGGGGATTGCTGCTTGGTCTTCGTTTCGGGGCTTTGGGGCTCGGGTTGCTCAGGGCGTAGAGGTCATGAGCTTGGGCATAAAAGGCCTAGAAGGGCGCAGTCTTCGGGGTCGGTTCTCAGCATTTCGACTGGATCCGAATATTTCTCGATGAGGTAAGCAGCCGTCTTGGCATAGAGAAGGTCCAGCCCTTGAGCACTCGTAGCCCTTTGGGAGCCGTTCGCGGACTTTCTCCGGAAGGAGCGCAGTACAGGAACATGTGAGGATATGTCGCTAGGAGAACACTGACTGCGACATCCCAGATCCCACTGCCTTCGGTGCCACAGCGTACATCTGCTTTCCTACTCTGAAGCGATATCCGGGTTGTTGAAGGCTCCTGGAAGTCCTCCCAGGGCATCGGGGCAGATCCAAAGTCAGAGCTTTTGACAGAACTGCCGTCTGGCATATCGATGTCGAGAAGAAGACTAGGTAGGGCTTTGGGACATTTTCTATTTGCTCCTATTGGGCTTAAGAGAATCTTACCTACTAATATTTTTAAATGACTTTAGAAGCACCTCCTAGAAGACCTCCAGGAGCCCTTAACTCTGGACCCTTCAGTAAGAAAGACACCGGCCACCGGAGAGTTCAGGCGTCGGATCTACCCCGCTTGGCCGAGCAGAAGTTTATCATTCAGAGGTTTACGAGAGGTGCCTAAATCATTACCAACATTATTTTGGGGATTCCTTACTATAGTTATAGTATAACATACCCTCTATAAACCCTACTCTAATCATAAGGGCCCCATATTATACTGTCCTTATGGACCACTTACAGTAGTATCCCTTCTAGTCCCCTTTATGGGAACCCCGTTCAAATTATCAAGGCCCCTATATTACCGCATGCGTGAGGTCGGCTGCGGCGCTGTTTCCGCCTGCCATTTCGCGCGAGCCTACCAGCTGCTCGCTCGCCAACCAACGCACAGGGTCACCGTGTACTTGGTATAAGTGGGGTTGTAGAACCTAAGTAGTTACCACAAATTCAATCCAGGACTTCTTAGAGTTGCAAAAACTCCTTTTCGGATGTCCTGGTGAACTCTGAGTCGTTGCAGACACCTAGAATGCAAGCGGCAAGAACCGCAACCCTCGACTATATCCACAAATTTGGACAATTGGTCACAGGTACCCTTTTGTAGGGCCATCATCAAAACAAAGCACGGCAGTTTAAGGTTTGCAAATGTGCCTGAAACGGTTGCTTTTCCCTGGTAGTGGTACAGTGACCGCCGCAACGGGATCACAACTCAGGCTCAGAACCGCGCAAACATGGTCGAGACGTCTTGGATGCTTCGGTTCTTGGGGTAACCTACTTCACACAACTTGTCCGTAAAGTTCGAATTCTGGCCCTACTTTTGGCGCATTAGACAGATATAGGAGCTGTGCAAGAAGTAGGTTCGTGGTTCGGTTTGGTTGGAGGCTTTTAGGGCTTGCGGGGGCTGTAGGGTTTCGTCTTTGTAGGTTCGGAGTTTGAGGTTTCCATATGGTTATTGGGATGACTGGGCCTTTTCCTTTGGAGTGCCGTGCTATTTTGGTGACCTATTAAAAAGGGGCCCCCAGTCACAGTCGAAGGTTTGTGATGCGGAAGTTGGAGCGGCAGCGCACCGACGCCTTCGTTGACTGGTGTCGATTCTGCTTCTACTTGATTTGGGCCACTTGTCCGCTTTGCAGTTCGGGGATCAGATGTTATTTGGAGTTCGGGGGGGTTGGGTTTTTTATGGTGCAGGATTTAGAGTTTATGGGTGTTTGGGGTAATTAAGATGCGCGGTGGAAAACGGTAGACTTGAACAGTTTGCTTGGACAAACCGAACCTACACCCCAAGCTCACCGCTGGCCTCAGCTGTCGACCTTATCCTTGCCGGCATTGCCGATCTAGTGACCCGGGCGCTTCAAGGCTAGATGATACAGCAGCTTCTCAATCCTGGATCCCAAGTTAAGGGCATCTGTAGCAACTGCGATTAGATATCGGGGTGTACGTTAGGTCCCACCTATTCTGCAATTCAATCGCAAAAGCCCGAGCAGCCTGCCTTGTTGACAGAGTGTGTCTTGTGGGTGGGGGTTTCACCCGAACCTTGACCTTGACCTGCAAACAATTTCAGCCGTAATACCCATATTCCGAAGCCCCTAAATCCCATAACACCAACCCAGGCCGTGACCTTTGAAGCCTTCGCATGAAGGACGTGTAGACGGTGATCTCCTCAACTGCGAAGTCAGCCCGGTGAACTCTAAGCATCCGGCACCCGCAAATCCTTCACCTTCTACGTTATTAAAACCTTGAAAGCCCCTTGGGCCCCCCCCAGACTCCAGAACCCCCCATAAACCTTGAGAAGCTGAGTGCGTCATATATACACCAGCTAGGCACTGCCAGCTTTTCCTTCATTCTACGTCGACCCTGGAGAATGTCCTTTGTTACTTACTTTGGTTCGTGAAACATGGTAACCCAACATAGGTGCTGCAATGGGGTGTATAGGGATTGGTCGCACCCAAAATCCCCCTACCCCGAAATCCTTAGCCCCCCACGAAAACCCTGCATCAGAAACTCAAACTGTAACTAGAACCCCACGTGTAGGGTAGAGCCCGCGAGCGTTTGCAAGGACCAGTCAGCAAAACACCACAACAATTTAAATGACATGCAAAACAACAGAATACATGTCCATGTATGTATACCGGCCTGTTTGGTTATGTATTTCATTATTTCTGTAGTTGTACTTTATAGTCGCCTAAATAACTAGGGAGTTCCATAGTTGTAATATAATGGGCCCCGAAACCCTATTCTAATCATTAAGGCGTCTATAGTATTGTTTTCGTCCGTAGCCCCAGGCTGGTCCTTTCTTCTTCCTCGCGAGCGGTCTCTGCTCCTGTGCTCGGGCAGAAAACAGTATGGCTCATATAGGGCTTTGTAAGGTTGTGGGCTGGTAAGGTTCTCGCAGCTTGTTTTGGCCTAAGGGATCTTCGGACATGTTAGGGTTTCTATACGGGTTTAGGCCGGACTCAGCTCTCACATGAAGCGGCCGCGAACTTTCCAAAGAGGCAGCGCGGAACGAGGTCAGAGGGTTTGGATAGGTTCGGGGTGTCTGGCTTCTTGAGCAAAAACTCAGCCCTTAAGCCCTGCAAACCCTACAGCCACGAAGCTTTGCAACCTGAAATCCCCAAGTCTTGCGCGGTGGCGGGCGACGTGGTCATGTGACTTTGTGGTACCGGGCTCCCGTCCAAGGTTCATCTCTCTGCAGAACCACACAAATTCGCCTCTATCCGGGCTAGCACTCCACGGATTGGTGTATATAGGGTCATTCGAGCTCCCCGCATCCAAACCCCCTTCGCTTAACCCCCCTCCCCCTAAACCCCAAACCCTTCCCCAAAGGCCTGGCGGCTATCCAGATGCTTCGTGGCCCGAGCATGGACTACGTGGTCGCACCGAAGCCCCGCCCCAGACCGCTCGCCGAGGAGTGGGCAGGGGAACACGCGGCAGCGTTATTGCAGCGTAGTAGTTTCCCTTAATCTCACCGTATGTTTGTACACATGTATGCATGTATTTGTGCATGTATGTATGTATGCTTGCATTATACATGTGCCATTCCATTCCTCCAGTCCATCCATCTACCCATCTGTCCATCCATGCATGCATGAGCACGCGGACGTGCATGTGGGCTTAAGTGTTTATATACCGTATGTATTTACATCTTATGTGTTTGTATATACACACGCACAGGCATGAACGAATAGCTAGCTCTGTGGTACCGTTGTCCACATTAGTTTCTGATGATCATTTTCTTTGGCGCCCAGCGTTTATGGATCGTGTGTGGCTCAGGACAGCTCACGGTGTTTCGAACATAGGGCCAGCGTCCTTCGTAGGTTTGCATGTGACGAGGTTCAGCGGACTCGTATATGCTCAAGAAAGCTAAAGCTGAGCAAAAGGTTCCTGACAGGCTACAGGTCACTTGCCACCGCTTTGGCAGGAGTATGAGGCATGCACAGAGGCAGACTGAATGAGCCGGTAGAGGCTGGTGGTAGCCAGTGCCACGGGTGGCGCCTTAGCACGTTTGTCAAAGTCGGAAGTCTGCTTCAGCAAATCAATGTGATGTCTCGGTGCAATAGCCATGGAAGATCAATGAAGGGGGCAGTTTCTTTCAGCCCTTGACTTGAGCCACGAGCCCCTCTAAAACTGTAGTCGTGTATCGACAGTCAAGTGAGAATATGCCATTGCGAGATTGAGAAAGAAGCATCGATTGGGGCTTTAGGCTTTAAGGGCTTAAGGGCTTTCTTCCCTGCGTCTTTTCCAGCGGCGTGTGTATGTTCTGCGTAGTTTATTGACACTGCTCTTTATATGTCTTCCCCATCAACCTACATTAGCGCCTATTGGCCTTTTGGCCTATCACGCTAAAGGTCAGGATCAAGCTTGGATGAAGTTCAGATGTCCTTCTCAGTACCACGACCTTGGATTCTGGGGCTGTTTGCCTCAATCTGCTTGCAGTCGGAAAAGTGGTGACACCCTGCTACCGAATTTGGCTGTGTTCAGAAGTGCCGCTCGCCCGAAGTCCTCATCTGTAGCCGTAGCCGTAACAGAGCACTTCTGCAACAACCGAGCTGCAACGGAGTCCAGCAAGTCTCCTGCTTCGTCACCGGGAGAGACATTTCGTTCCGGCAAACGGCTACCCATGGCTGCAACAGCCCACCGTTGGTGGCATGCACACCACGATTTTGGGGTTAACCTGCCTGTTTTGTGGGGCGCGAGGTATAGGTGTTCTTTGGGGGGGGGGGCGGGGTTGGGTGTGGGGGGTGACAACGTCCGTTCCTACGGCGACCATTTCACTAAACACTGCAGAAAGAATGCTTGATGTTTCTGGAACAAGACATGCTGGCACAAGCGTTGGGTTCCGCCACCAAGGCCCTGGTGCATGAGTGACCTAGTTTACAAATAGTAATCATATAGTTATTAATGTCAATATTGGTATAATGGTTGTTGCGAAGAAGATTCTCATTCATACTAACTATATTGTCGTTCTGTTCTCACTATTAACCAGTATTATCTAATCAGTGTGTTCTTACCACGATTATGATAATTCTTGTTATTTACATTATTGTTGTTATTTATAATTATGTATGAGTCATATTCTTCCTGTTATCATTAGCATATTGTTTCTATTGTATGGTTGGTGTTACTATTTTTCCCTACAGCAGCTCTTTTGGCGACGTTCCCAGGACCCAGTAGTCCCCAAATGGTGCTCTTGCTTGCGACAAGCATCATTCCCGCATTGCAGTGGCGAGCAATGCAGAGGCCTTAGTGATTAGGATGGAGGTTTAGGGGACAGCATACTACAGTATATTTGTAATTAATAAGGAGCCCTAAGGAATAATGTTGGTAATTCTTCGGGCCGCTACAGTATGCTCGGCGGCAAAGCCGGGCTGTGGGGCACAGCCCTTCTTACCCGTGTGCTATTGCTAAACATATGGGTTCAATGTATCTATTTAGTCCGTGATGTCGCATCCGCGATGATGTGGCTCAAGTCGGCAAAGTTAGCATGCCTCCCTACAGACGCCTAGGCCCATGCCCTGTGTCTCCCGAGAGCAAATGCCAACATGCAAGCTCCAAACCCGAAGCAATTAAAGCCATGCATGCCATCACGTACACGCCCATCATATAGATCGTGTTCACATACGTCTCGAAAGGCAGCTTGACTGCTGAGGGTCTCGAGTGCAAGTCCGGGCCTCCTCACCACCGAGGCGTGTGCTCTGGGAAGGACATTTCCAGCCATTTGCAGTGTCGAGCTGTTGCTGAATGTCATTTTTGTTGCCAGATTTTCGTGATAAAACTGATAAGTATACAACGCAGAGCAACATGATCTTCCACTGAATCACTTGTGTGGCTGCACTTACCGTCAGTAATCGCTGTCGGCGTCGTCGACAACGGCATCGTCATCGTCATCGTCGTTGCCACTTCTACTCCTACCTTACTCCTACCTCCGCTCCTACTCCTGCTGCTACTTCTGCTCCTGCCTCTTCTTCGGGTGCTACGGACGACCGCTACAACGAACCTCTTAGCTCTTCAGCGTATCGCAAATCAGGCCTAAACATTTTCAGCCGCTCTTGGGAAGTCGTGTCTCTTGAGTTGGGGCTTAGGGCTTTGGGATGTTAAGTTATAAGCTATTTAGAGTTTGGGTTTATGTTTGCAGTTGAAGTTTTTCAGTTTGGGAGTCGAATCGTTGAGGTGATTTTCCGGCTCCTGGGCCTCTGCAAGCCGCAGACCTTTTGCCCCTGGAGGTTCTCGCGAAGATGGCCAAAGACAAGGACAAGAAGAAAAAGAAGAAGTCTTCCTCCAGCGAGGTGGGCTCATCGTTTAAGTTGAGTTTAGGGTCTTGGGAAGAGTCTTCTTCCAGCGTGGTGTGCTTAGGATGCTAGAGGGGGGATCCGACTCATCCCAGGATCCAATGTATAGTTCAGGATTTTGTCCTTGATGAGTACAAACTTCCTGAGCCCTACATAGGTCCTTGCTCCCTCCCGTCCTTATCTTGACAAGCCTAAAACCGTCAACCATCTGAAATCCCTTTGAAACTCAGGAGCCAACCGTTGCTCGAAGCCTCGTAGAAGACTTAATTCCTTGGATTTTTGAACCGTTTTGATCCGTCAAGCTGATGAGACCTTCCTCCTTAAGCCCTAGAGCCCGATCCCCTACACCCGAAACCCTGCAGAGCCTTGTAAAAATCCTAAACCCTAAGCCCTAAACCCTATAGACCCTATAAATCCTAAACCCTCAACCCCTAAATCTTCAACCCGAAACCCTATTAATCCTAAACCCTAAATCCTAAACCCTATAAACCCTGCACATCCTATAAATCCTAAGCAGCCCTAAACCCTTAAATCCTAAGCCTTATAAACCCTCTAAATCCTTTAAACCCTATAAACCCTATAAACACTATGAACCCTATAAGCCCTATGAACCCTATAAACCCTGTAAATCTTTTAAACCCTTTAATTCCTATAAGTCCTCATAACAGCGCCAGGAAGCGCCTGCCGCTGCAGCACGCGCCCGTGAGCCGGTTCCCAGATGCAAGAGGGTTGAGAAAGGGGCGGGTTCCGATATGTTGGTTTAGGTTCAGCGTTTAGCGTTTAGGGTTAGGGTTTAGGGTTTGGAGTGTAGGGTTAGGGTTTAGAGTTTCGGGTTTAGGGTTTATAAGTTTAGGATTTAGTGTCTAGGGTTCGCGTGTAGAGGGGTATAAGGGCTCGAATCTTCAATAGGGTTCAGGCATTGCGGAGTTAGGTTTAGGGCTTGAGGCCTCAAAGTTCAACTTAAGGCAAAGGTTTTAGGAATGCTCCGAGTTTGAGGGTGCGGAGTACAGGTTGGGGTTTGGGTGTTCGGGGTTTGACAGGGTTTTCAGGGCTTTGGGTTCAATGGTTCAAGGGGCTTGGTTGCTCAGGGTTCCGGGTTTGGGGGTTTCGGGAAGAGTTCAGGGTGTAAGGTTTCAGAATTCAACATTTGGAGTTGCGGTGGCCGAGCCCCCGAAGCCTCAATCAGCCACCTCTAGCTAGATTCCCTTGGGCACAATCCCGAGAAGAGAACTAGAAAGACAGAGAGAGAGAGAGAGAGAGAGAGAGAGAGAGAGATTGCTCGTAGTGCTTGCACGTGCGCCTGCGCGTGCGTGGGTGACCCTGGGTGCATGTTAGGCTGTGGGAGGATCATTTCTCGGCAAGTCATCGTTGCTTTATGCGCAAAACGCTTGGCCCCTCCAGGCCAAGGCCAAGGAAGAAGAAGACCTGGAGACCTACAAGATGCCTGGCCGCAAGCAGCCGAAGCAGCTACCCTAAACCCTAAACCCTAAACCCTAAACCCTAAACCCTACACCCTAAACCCTACACCCTAAACCCTAAACCCTAAAGTCTTCGCTGAGGGCTCGACAACCGCCACCGCGGAGCCCGAAGCGGCCCGAGCTTCGCGAGCGGCAGAAAACGCGTACGCGGAGCCTAGGTAAAGCTAGGCGACTGGCACCATGCATGCCGGCCCCTCGGGCACCTCCCACGGAGTGGTAAAGGTATAGACCCTAAACCCGGGGGTTTTTGCCCACACTCCCTTTCGACAAGGGTTTGACCCCCCAACCCTTCATGAACGGCAAATGGACAGGGGTTTGACCCCCCAACCCTTCACGAACGGCAAATGGACAAGGGTTTGACCCCCCAACCCTTCATGAACGGCAAATGGACAAGGGTTTGACCCCCCAACCCTTCATGAACGGCAAATGGACAAGGGTTTGACCCCCCAACCCTTCATGAACGGCAAATGGACAAGGGTTTGACCCCCCAACCCTTTATGAACGGCTCTCAAATGGACAAGGGTTTGACCCCCCAACCCTTCACGAACGGCAAATGGACAAGGGTTGGACCCCCCAACCCTTCACGACTTGGCGGGTGTTCCTTTCCAGGAAGTTGACAGCTGAATTTCTGTTACCAAATTCTGCTTATAAAATGTGCCATTTCATTAGGCTGTCGGCCGATCTCTGGGTTCCTCCTTTTTGGCCAGTTCCCAAATGGACAAGGGTTTGACCCCCCAACCCTTCACGACTTGGCGGGTGTTCCTTTCCAGGAAGTTGACAGCTGAATTTCTGTTACCAAATTCTGCTTATAAAATGTGCCATTTCATTAGGCTGTCGGCCGATCTCTGGGTTCCTCCTTTTTGGCCAGTTCCCAAATGGACAAGGGTTTGACCCCGCAACCCTTCATGAACGGCTCCCAAATGGACAAGGGTTTGACCCCCCAACCCTTCACGAACGGCAAATGGACAAGGGTTTGACCCCCCAACCCTTCATGAACGGCAAATGGACAGGGGTTTGACCCCCCCAACCCTTCATGAACGGCAAATGGACAAGGGTTTGACCCCCCAACCCTTCATGAACGGCTACCAAATGGACAAGGGTTTGACCCCCCAACCCTTCACGAACGGCAAATGGACAAGGGTTGGACCCCCCAACCCTTAACGACTTGGCGGGTGTTCCTTTCCAGGAAGTTGACAGCTGAATTTCTGTTACCAAATTCTGCTTATAAAATGTGCCATTTCATTAGGCTGTCGGCCGATATCTGGGTTCCTCCTTTTTGGCCAGTTCCCAAATGGACAAGGGTTTGACCCCCCAACCTTCATGAACGGCCCCCAAATGGACAAGGGTTTGACCCCCCAACCCTTCATGAACGGCAAGTGGACAAGGGTTTGACCCCCCAACCCTTCATGAACGGCAAATGGACAAGGGTTTGACCCCCCAACCCTTCATGAACGGCAAGTGGACAAGGGTTTGACCCCCCAACCCTTCACGACTTGGAACGGCTTTTAAATGGACAAGGGTTTGACCCCCCAACCCTTCACGACTTGCAGGATTGCTACGAATCCGAAATGGACAAGGATTGGAGTCTCACAGACAATCCATTGCTTCATCCGGCACCCGCCAGGATAGCCTCACAGAAAGCCCACATGAGAACTCGCCAACACAGCCTCACAGAAAGCCCACATGAGAACCCGACAGCACAGCCTCACAGAAAGCCCAATCCTAACAGAGACAGACTCACAGAAAGCCCGCATGCAGTGCTGCTTGTTTTTGCATAGTTCCCGCTTCACAAAAAGCCCACTGCTTCTTCCGGCATTCGCCAGCACAGCCTCACAGAAAGCCCATTGCTTCTTCTGGCACCTGCCAGGACAGCCTCACAGAAAGCCCACATGAGAACCCGCCAGCACAGCCTCACAGAAAGCCCAATCCAGACAGGGACAAACTCACAGAAAGCCCACATGAAACTTGCCAACAGAAAGCCCAATCCAAACAGGTTCAGACCCACAGAAAGCTCACATGCAGTGCTGCTTGTTTCTGCACAATTCCTGCCGCACAGAGTGTCCATTGCTTCTTCCGGCATTCTCCAGCACAGCCTCACAGAAAGCCCATTGCTTCTTCCGGCACCTGCCAGGACAGCCTCACAGAAAGCCCACATGAGAACCTGCCAAGACAGCCTCACAGAAAGCCCACGCCAGACAGGGACAGACTCACAGAAAGCCGACATGCAGTGCTGCTTGTTTTTGCACAATTCCCGCCAGCACAGCCTCACAGAAAGTCCACTGCGTCTTCCGGCACCTGCCAGGACAGCCTTACAGAACGTCTGCATAAGAATCCAACCGCGCAGCCTCACCGAAATCTTAATCCAAAGAGGGGGGCCCACATGCTGTGCTGCTTTCGATCCTGCCTGGGCCCCGCTGAAAGTAACGGCTTCCGTCGGTGATGTCCAAGCCCCCGCGGGGATGCCTAGAAGACTTTAGAACTAAACCCTAAAATGCTTGAACTCAGGGTGGTCTTGGGGTGGGCTGTCTGCTACGCACAGGTGCGAGCGGCCTGGGTGTGCACACACCAGCGAGCACCCATGACGTTACCACACCCTACACCCTAAACCCTACACCCTAAACCCTAAACCCTAAACCCTACACCCTAAACCCTAAACCCTACACCCTAAACCCTAAACCCTAAACCCTAAACCCTACACCCTAAACCCTACACCCTAAACCCTAAACCCTAAACCCTAAACCCTAAACCCTAAACCCTACACCCTAAACCCTAAACCCTAAACCCTACACCCTAAACCCTAAACCCTACACCCTACACCCTAAACCCTACTGTAGCATCTAAGGCACCGGTTCTGGGGGATTAGAGACCTGGACAGGTCCCATCACCACGGAACCCTTGGTAGCCCAGGCCATACACTTCGTGAAGCTTGATATGGGAGTTTCCGAAAATAAGGGATCCTTATATAGTACCCAAAATAGTAGGATCCTTATTATAAGGACCCCCAAATATGGTACCCCCTAATTTCGGAAACTCCCATATCAGTTTATATCCCCGGCATCAATCAACTTTCATGGAGCAGCGGGCTGATGAATAGCAGTATCGGAAGCATCCGTGCATGGTTTAGGAAATCATTCCTTGGAATAGCTGTTCCAGTCCTATGCTGCGCAGACCGAAGGTAGAACCCCGAAACTCTAAACCCAAAGCAGAACGATATGTGATGGAGTGATTCCAGGTCTGTCGTTCGAAGCCATACTTACGTGTGCTCGGTGCCAAACAGCCTATGATGTCATCATCCTTTTAGTCTTCTCATGCGCAGAGCTCCGACACCCTAAATTTTAAACACTGAACCCTAAGCTTATCCGGGTCCATATATTAAGGATCCCTCTTCTCCCTTGTGGTCTTGCGCAGCCCAGCAAGGAAGCGGAAGATTGCCGACTTAGAGAACTTGGGGCGGAGCGGTGGCGTTCCCTGCCTGCAGTTTCGCATGCTTCGGGCTTTCGTTGTTGGTGCGATTTGGGCTTTGAACCCTGGGCCCTACAACCAAGCCCTAAGCCAAGAATCCCTAAACCTCCTTACACTCAACCCTAAGCTCATAGGCTACTCCGACGGCTTGCTTTAGGCTTCGACCTGTGATCTTTTGAGGCATGTCACAACTCGTTATTCGGATCAAATGCGAGGCTCAGGGTGGAGGGTTTGGGGCCAGGGAATTTCAGGTTCCGGGTTTGAAGTTTGGAGTGTATGGTTTGGGGTCTGGGGTTTAGTGCCTTGGCCTGTTGCACCATGACTAGGAATTAAGCCTTGGAGAACCTTGGTTATCTGAAAGCTTTGGTGTATATGGCTCAGGAGACTCTGCGTTCATCCGTTACCCATCTTTCCAGAAGTTGACAGTGTATTGCGATACTACTACTTTGTAACTACTTCTTTTTCGCATGAAGTTCACAGCACAATCATGGGAGTTGCGGAAAATGAAAGAGGGACCGTCCAGAGAACCCCAAGAGCCCCCTTGCCCCCACATGTGCCTTTCCTAACAGTCTGCTTTTCTACACCCTAGAAAAGCCTATGCTAGTTCTTGGCCAATTAGATGAGAGCTGAACTCCAACATGGTGCAGTAACTTATTATCATATACTCTCCAAAATCCTAACCTACAAAACTACTATCCTATCCTAAAACCGAGTACCTAATTATTGGGTCCTTTGGACCCTTGGGGGTAACCAGCCTCGATCTTCGGCCGCACAGACATCCGTTTGCTGAGGTCTATGTCCCTCCATTCAAGCGCCTTCGGCGGCACAGAGCTCTTATGACTTACCTTTGGTTAGTAGGGAATGGAAGAATGGTAGTAATAGTAGTTATAATTGTACCCCATTCCTCCATTCCCTACTAACCAAAGGTAAGATGATACCAGTGGAGGGAATGGGGGTTTTAGGGTTTAGGGGAAGCCGTGAAAGCCCAAACCTGTGGGACCACCGGCTTTCATAGCCCGAACAGGGTTTAGGGTTTAGGGTTTAGGGTTTAGGGTGTTCGGCTTGCTTGTTGATCTTGTCCTTCGAAAGGTAGGTCGGCTTTTTCGGAAGCGTTCAGCAGCGCAGCAGCAGCGCTAAATCCCAAACCCTCAACCCTACACCCCAAACTCCAGACCCCAAATCGCTTGTTGGAAAGCGTCGGCAGACCGAAAAAGGAGCGAATCCAAAACAGAATATATCCAAATCCGGCTACCCCCCAACCCCAAAGCAGAACTTCAGCCTCAAATCCTAACAAAAACAAACAAACCCAAACCCGAAGCAGACATTCAGCAACTCTCCCGACGGCTCCATGCACCCTTGTAGTAGATACTTAAGCCTTAAAGGGGTCCCTATATAGGTACTTTAAGGCCTAAGTATATACTATAAGGGTACATGGAGCCTTATAGGGGTCTTGGGACTGAAGGTTGGCGCGCATGCAGAAGGAGGTCGAGGACAAGACCAGTCCGGAATACCAACGGCAGACCTGGGAGGTTCCCGGTTTAGGGTTTAGGGTTTAGGGTTTGCTGCAAGATTGCGTGGCGGTAGTGCAACAGGGATTGTAGGATTTATTAGCGGGTTTTGTTGCCTGCGAATTGCAGCCATGGCCCGACTATGGCGGGCCATCACATAACTCACCTACCCCACGCCGTCTGAGGCGGCAAACCACCCAAACCTATACCTTTTAGGGTTTAGGACCTAAACTCTGTTAGGTCCATGTTGGTTAACAACAACCACACAATGCTCCGAAAAGGCAGGGCAGAGTAGGGCAGAGTACGGCAGGAGGTAAGGGTTCCGGCGGGACCAAGGGGCCAGGGGGCGTCAGGGGGGGTCAGGGGGAAGAGCGCAAAAAGAGCCCAAGTCCTTGGAGGCCCCTAGGTCCTGGAACTTTGCTCGCTGGAGCTTCCAAGCCACCCCCGGGAGGTCCCTGGCCAAACCAGCCCAGCGCCCACATAATTTCGGTAGCTCGGGCTCGTGCTGGTCCGAACAAACGTGTCCCGGTAGCGGGCCTAACGTGGGTGCTCCGCCCACCATCGAAGGTGGGCGGCCTCGGCATTGAGTTTAGGGTTTCGGGACCGTTCCTTTTTCGAGGGTTACTTCCAGGGTGCTGCCGGGGTTTGGGGCTTTATAGGCTTAGGGTGTTAGGGGGTTTTGGGTGAAGGTTGCCCTTTTGGGCGCCAGAAGGGGTTTCAAATAAGCTGGTTTCATGATATTTTAAGCAGATCAAGGTTTTGGGGAGGGGACTTCGATTCGATTTCGGGCCCAGCTTCGCAAGGTTTGGGGTTTTTGGAGCTCAGGGTAGTTTATAGGGCTTCGGCCTTTAGCGACAAGGGTGTCGGTGTTGAGGGCGTAGCCCTTTCACTGTTTTCTCGGGTATCGGGCTAGGTGAGTGTTACAAGGCTGTAGGTACTATAGGGATTTACTAATCTTTTATATGTGGTAGCTTAAACTAAGTCCTTGACAAGAACCCAGCTTCAGAACGAGAAGGGAAGTCAAAATGCAGAACTTGGAATCGTGTTGACTCCTGCAGCTTTGCAACGCGTCCGCAGAGTCAAGTCCGCGAACGCTCCAAACCTAATCAGATAACAGTTTTCTGCACCACCAACTCGGAAGTTCGTACAAAATATAGATGCCACTGACTACGCCGTCTCTGAACCCGACAGGCTTTGAGGAAGAGTATCAACGGTCTCGTGAACAAAGTCAACGCCCCTCTGCCGGCAAGCTCGTAAGGGCTTGGGGTTGGCGGCCTCAATAGTGCGAACAAGGTTTTTGGCGTCTCTTGAACTTGCACTGTAGGTGTACGGCGACCATAATGATGGAACACTATGAACCAGATTGAATAGTACTGTAAGTGGACGGGGACTATATGGCAAGGGTTCAAGGTTTACTATAGGGGCCGTAATAGTTACCTATACCGGTTTGGGGGTTCCTGAGTATAATTGCACTATACTGGGCCGCAAAACCCTATTCTGATTATTAAGGCCCCTAAACCCTAAATAATGATATGATTGAAAAATCACTCAGATGCCTGTAGATCTCGGTCGCCGAGCTGATGCAGACTTCATGGGCGGCTTTCCCCCAAACCCTAAACCGTACATACCGGGGTCCCGAACAGGAGATCCCTCTTCTTCATTCCCATAGGGCCGAGTTCAGGGCTTTCAGGGTAGACTTTAACCTACCAAAACCCACTTTTTTGTAGGGCCCCTATAAATTCCATATTGGGGTTTATAATAAAAACCTACAAAAAGGTAGGGTTTGGTGGTTTAAGGGAGGGTTTAAGAGTTTCAGGGTTCAGGGGTTAGGGCTTGCGGCTTAAAGGGTTTAGGGACTCGGTAGGGATCTTGGATTTGGGGTTCACGGCCCAGGGATTTATTGTTTAGGTGCGTTTAATTTTGAGGCGCGGGCTTCGAACACGACCAGTTGTGTTCGACGGTCGTCTATATGGTTGCTGCAATCGGATTGTGAAATGGTTCTTTAAGGGCAACAGGGCTCAAAAGTCAGGTGTTGTCCGTGTAGTTGTGCAAAGCTGAAGCGAGCCTGCGCCGGCCGGTTCCTGAACGAAGTACTGATGTACTACCGGAGCCTAAATGAATACCAGCAATCCGAGTCAAAATCCTATTCTACGCATTAAACCGCCTACATGATTTGTGCCATCATGAGTTTCGATTTTCTTCATATGGCGGTACTCGGGCAGGCTAGCACTGTGTAGCTCGAGCGCCAGTGACTCAACCCAAGAAGCTAGGTCTTAACCCTAAACCCTAAACCGATCTGCAGACGCGAAAAGGGGCCTTAACATGTACAGATCTCCCCTAAACCCAAGTTGTTTGGATGCCTGAGGTGGGAAATATCAAAAACATAGTGGAGGCCAGTCTTGCAGCGGGATCAGGGTTCTGAGATTCCCGCGCAAGGAGTGAGTGGGATACCGTGTGTATCGTTGCCATTGGGCTTCAACGGACGATCCAGCTTTGTCATACGAGTCATACGAGTGCAGGGCACAAATCTTAAACAGGCTCCTTGACTTGGGCTCATCAGCCTGATGAGGTTGGGCTTCGCGAGACTTTCTGCTGCAGGTTCGAAGCCTCTTGCTCCTTTACGAAACCCCCGAGTCAAACCCAAGGAGCCCCAATTCCAAAAATTCCTACGCCCCTGAATCCTTAAACCCAAAACACCCGAATCAAAAGCATCAAATCCCAAACCTCTAAAAAGACAGCGCGGTGCCAGTTACAACCCCTGCACCCTAAAAGAGCTCAATACAAAACCCCGAGCTTCTAGCCGTAGCCTGCAGGAACTCTTCCAGGAGAACCTGGTAAGGGGACGGGGTCTGCTGGTGCGCAGAGAGCTCAGTACGGCTCATGTGGGAGTTTCCGAAAATAGGGGACCCTAATATAGTACCCTAAATAGTAGGATCCTTATTATAAGGAACCCAAAATAGGGTACCCCTAATTTTCGGAAACTCCCATGTGGCGTCCAGCCACGGGCTTCTAGGAGGAGGGTGTAACGTAGGAACCTGATCAAGAAACCTTGGGCCTTTATTAGGTTATTAGGGTTCCTTTTACGAATCTTATTATTTTGGGGTTATAGGTCCAGGGCTTCTTCATCAGGTTCCTATCGTAGCGTCTAGGGCGTTTAGGGATGAAGGCTAGAGGCTTAACCCGAAATCCTAAGCCTTTATAAACCCTGTAAGCGGTTTGGGTTCGGTTAGGGTATAAACTCTATGGCCACATGAGCGGTGTGTGTTCGGTTTAGGGTGTGATGCGCAGTGTCGTGAAAGCATGTTGCAGCCCACTTTGACTTGGGCGAATACAGGCTCAAGTCTTTTGCCACCGTGGGGCTTTGCAGTTTGGTTCAGGGTTCACAGGGTCTGAGGAGTCCTCCAGCAAGACCTAGTAGAGGGTACGCTGCTTTGGGGGGGTATGTTGGCATGTGGGTACTGTGGCAGGTTGCGACTCATATCATTCCGCCATTTAATACTGGTACAATATACCCCCAAAGCCCATCTTGATAATTAACGCTCCCCTAAACCCTCCTGGTTCACGACCGGCCGACCTGTTCTCAGGCGCTCTGATTCGAGCGCAAATGGCATCACCGGGATTTACCCACGCCTCTTGACTGCATTGCGAAGTGTGACGCCGGGTTTTCCTGATTTTCCTGGTGGCCCTAGTCAAAGGGACACGATATCTTAGGGCTCTTCGGTGGCACAACAGAGGGTGATGCGTGTTCAAAATCGCAGAAGATATGATCTTCGAATAAAGATCTCTCAAAGGGGAAAAGGAGGGACCCTTAATGAGGACCCCCAGGTATAGACCCTTAATATAGCCATTATATACCCAGTATAGCCCATTATAGGGTAGGGGTCCCCATTAAGGGTCTTTTCCCCTTTGAATCTCGGGTTAGCCGGTCCTTCAGTCGGCTTCTTGGCAGCAACTCTGTGCCCCTAAACCCTCAAGCCCCAAACTTCCAAAGCCCTGCAGCTGTACCCTAAACCCCGAAGCCTCAAACTCAAACCAGAAATCCCGAAGTTCCTTAGAAACTGTAGCAGGTCTTTGCCGCTCTGCTTGCCGTGATCAACTCGAAGCTGTCTTGTGCCCAGCATGGAGGAGTGTGGGTTACGGGTTTCGGGCGATGTATACCCCCACCAATCAGTAGGGAAGTACCTTGAAAGACTCCCTAAACGGCGTATGTAGGCGCGGTTCCGGGCTCCTTTGGGTTGGAGGTGCCGAGAAGTCGCATGGCAGCTGTGGGGGTTTGCAGGCGTGTAAGGCGTAAGGTCGCAGGGCGCAAGGTGGTTTTAGGGGGTTTAGGTCCTTGCCTGGAGTTCTCTGTGCGTCTCTGCCGTAGGCTTCTTATGCTTGAGTTGCTCGGCAGTGCCGCAACAACAGAACGAGCCTCCAGCTGAGAAGAAGCAGTTTTCGAGTTCAGGGTGTGGTGTACCCAAACCCGAAGACAAATTCCAGTGAAACACAGCATCGCAGACTTCATCACCTCCTCAGCCCCAACGCTGCACCAAGCCCAAGACCACAATCCAACTCTCTTGAACAGTCGACGGCAAATTGTATAAGCCCTAAACTTTACAGTAGAAGCCAGAAAGTTGGAATATCATTATCGTAACCCCTTTCAAGGTAAATTATAGGGGATCCTACCATTAATCCATATTCCAACTTTCTGGAGTTCCCTTTAAACTTTAAGACGCAGAATCTGCTAACCTCGCTTCACGAGGCCCGAAGTGGGAGATCTCCTGATCCGGCGGGTCATTCTGCAGTTTAGACGTGCCTACAAGAGGACCGGAGGAGTTGAATTGTTATTTGGGCTGGATGACAGGGAAATATAGAAGCCTATAGTTCTCTATACTATTCCTGATGGCTCCTTATAATGATACTACGTGGACTGGGGCCGCCCCAGTATCCTATTCTAATAATGAAAGGCCCCTGCAGTAGTTTGTGCGCGGCATAATCTCTACTCTGCGAGGACCTCGGGGTCTTTGGGCGCTGGAGGGTCCTTGCGAGAGCCAGCTTCAAAATCATGCGATCTCAGTGCACTTCGTCAGAGCCTGAACACGTGCTCGCAACTGATGGCAATTGCACTTGCCGGCTGTTGGTTTGCGTGTTTACGTGCTAAGGAAGCCTTTCAGAAAGATCCCACATAAAATATTGCGGATGAACCAAGCCCTGACCCCGCCTGAACCCCATCACGATCACCCCAGAACCCTGAATTCAGGACCCTGAACCGCAAGTCCTAGATCTAAACTTGCGCACCCCTAGCCGCTAGCCAAGGCTCCAGCTCAAGCTAGTCTTGATCTGATCCGCCTGGAAACCACTGAACCCTAAACTTAGGAGTTCTCGAAGTACTAAATTAGTCAAGTTAGAGTTCCTTTTATTGTCCTTCATGCAGGGGTGAGAGACTCTGTTGAAGATCCAAAATCGACCCTCTTTAGAGAACCATCCGTTTATCCGCTTCGGGTGTGTTTCGACCCTCTGCTGACAGGAATGACAAGATTGTGACCACGGCAGCAATCCGGTTCATGGCCCACTTAGTGAATCAGAAGGCGCCCTTGCGTAGGCTGCGTATGCACATTGATTGGGCACTTTCTGAAGGGGTTTCGGCTTGCGGGGCTTGCGGGCGCCTGATGCAGCAGTGTTCAGTCAGGTGACTGCATGTTCAGTGACCGACTAGCTCAGTAATTCATTAGAGGCGGCTCGATATTGCTCCTCAGAAATATCCGAAGGCGATCCAAATCCCAAAGCGATTTGGCAATCGTGTGTTCTTCACAGCTGTCGGTTTTGAGGAAAAGGATTGCTGAGATCGCAGGAGGAATGCAGAGAGAGACAGAAAGAGAGAGAGAGAGAGAGAGAGACAAGCCCGTTGCAGACCCTTGTAAGACTTGTATTCCAGTTTCGCAGTTCGTCTGCGCAATATACTGCCGCACATGGCTTCACAAAGCCTTATAACCCTGCCTTCTGCAAGCTCCGACCGAAAGAGTCATAGCGGGCGACGCTCCAGACCACGAAGCCAGGCCACTTCCTGCCAAGCTTCCAGCATGAACTTAAGGACATGCTCAAGCTGATCTTTACTCTTCTCCCGTACCAAAACCCTAAACCCTAAACCCTAACCCGCAAATTCAGAAAGTCTTCAGCCCTCGATCACAAAATCTGTCGCAGATAGCGTCGGAGCTCCTCGCGCTGCACGTGGCGACGCTGCTGCTGGTGCGCCGTGCATTGCGTTTGTTGGCCGTGAGCCCTGTGCACCCATGTGCACCCTAAGAGTTGCATCTTGATGGGGGACGGGGCCCTTGAAGGGAATATATAAGGGTCGGAATGCTGAGGAAGGCTGCTATGTATTCTACCCTTGCTCGCTGTTAGTAATCACTTGTTTGTTTTGGGGCTTGTTTGGTGACGTTGTTTTTTTCAACGCTCAAGTCCTTGTTCACACGAGCTTGAGCTGGACCGACGCCAGTGAAAAGTGCAGGCGAAGGAGGGGAAGACCCCCGAAACCTGATGTGTGAGGCTCGAAGGCCACAGATCACGAACCCCTAGTAGGGTTTAGGGGTTCAGGGTTGAAGGGGCCTAGAACTCTACAGCGTCCCCCAAGTGCCCTCTAAGGAGGTTTCATCATCCTCTGCATGTGCCAGGTTCTTGGGATGTTACAGTAGAGGGCAGTTGGGTGGTACCCTGAAGCCTTAAAGCCGAATCCAAACAACCTAAGCCCGGAACGCAATCTTCTGATGGGTGGCAGGAGCGAGTGACGGAAGACTCCATTGAAGTCTGCGTCAGCTTCCTTCAGGACCTCAGTCTGTGTTTCTCCGCAATTTTGGCGGGGGCTGCTCGTACCGGGTTGAGGTTCCTGATGCAAACCCAGAGCCTCTGAATCCTATGCTGTTTTACAAAGAACCGAGCCTCTGAAGGGGACCTTGTCAGACCTGAAAGTTGTAGAATCTGGGAGCAAGCTTTGGGAGCAAGTATCTAGGAGGAGCAGTCAGTCTTACCGTGCAAAGCTTCGTCCATGTCAGGTTGCGATAATGCTTGTCAAATCCTGAACCATGAAGCGTGATTTGCGTGTTGCTTCTCTTCGACGGGCAAAGACAAGACTCTTTCCTACAGCCTGCAACCGTCACACTACAAGGTCTCTCCTAAATGCAGGGGCCTAAATAAGAACCAATACTATTTTGGAGGTTCCTTACTATAATTATATATAGTATAATTGGCCCCAAAACCCTGTTCTAATTATTAAGGCCCCTATATTATGGGATTTAGGCTTCGGGGTTTTTTGCGACTCTCCGAGTCTGACTAAGAGAGGCTCGACAGATATTGGCTGTTGCTTCTGTGAGCCTCCTACTTTAAACAATCTACTGTAAGTTACAGGGCCTTTTGCATGAGGTATGAGGTATACATTACCCGGACACTAAATCCATATAATCCCAGGTTTCAGAGGGGTTTGGGAATCACCGGAGTTCCAAGGATTTACCGCGGCGAAAGATTCGCAGACCCAAGGCAAGGCCTAGCGTAGCTCCCCGTGCAGAAAGCCTGAAGCTCCCAAGCGAAAGAACTTGCACCGAAAGCCTTGAATCCTTGGTTCAAGGTTTGCCTAGAGTCTCCATTGTAGCTCCTTTTCTGGTTTAACCAAATTATATTAAGGATCCTAAAAGGTAAACCCAAGAAGGAACTGCAACGGAGACTGCAGGTAGCAAAAACCACGAAAAGCAAAGCAAATAGCACATCCAATAATCTCCCAGCACCCGACCTTCCACCCACCCTGGATTTTTTAGCTTCAGCCGCTCTTTGCAGGAAGTGGGGCAAGCAATGGAGGAGCTATCCAAGGCACAAACTCTCACCCAAGCTGATCTTGAACGTGGGGCTGCTGTTTTGGATCCATGCGGCTTACAGGAGCAGGGGATTAGACATTGGGGCACTTGGACTACATGTTTTGGGTTGGGTCATCCGCAGGGTTTTGGGTCTTGGGTGATGTTGTGTTTGGCGGTTTTGAGGTGTGCGGGGTAAGGATTTCTCCTTTGTGTTTGGTCCCAGGGTTCCCTGCTGCAGAATGCGTGGCATTTAGCAGTTCCGGGTTGTAGGGCTTGCAGGGCTTTGGGGAGCCGCCCTAAGTGCTATCATAGCCCAAATGCCCATTGCTAAGGAGTGAGGGCTGCAATTAAGGCTAAGGGCTCTGGGTCCGGTACTTTGCCAATAAAAGCACCTTTGCCAAACCGCATCATGCCTGTATCAAGCCCTCCTTAGGCTAAGCTCAAAGGGTAAAGGGAGGGACCCTTAATAAGGACACATAGGTATAATATAGTTATTATATACCCATGATATAGCGCATTATAGGGTAGGGGTCCCCATTAAGGGTCCCTCCTTTTCCCCTTTCACAAGCCCAATTGTCTGATAACACCGACAATCGTTTCAGGCTGGATGTCAGGCTATCTTCGAGCGGTCCCCTCCTGAGTTGCGGGTAGATGCTTCGCGAACGTGGGTTGTGGCATGTCTTCGTCTTTTCATGCTACCTTTAATTATGTCAGGCTTCCAGGTTCCAGCTCGAACTTAGAGAAGTACTTGGCATGCGCGTGATTGGAGCTTGGAGTTTTGAGGGTTCTTTACGGGATACAGGCTTGTTGTTGCAGTTGTTGAGGAGTTTTGAGCTTTAGTGGGCGTTTTGCAGGCAGGCATACCTCTCAAGTGTGGACCTTGTGAGCTTGTGTTCATTTGGCGATTCGCGGATGACAACTATGATTACGGAGCAAGAGCTTACTAGCCTGCTTGAAGCTGCAAGTTCAGTTCGACAGGAGTAGAGATGAAGTGAGATCATCGGCTTCGGTATCCAAGCTGTGCGCTTCCCTCTACAATATACATGAGGAGGTGTGTGCATGTATAAACATATATATATATATATGTATATGTATATAGATATACACACACACACGCAATATTTAGCATGCATGCATCCGCGTAGGTGTGTGTGTATATATATATACACACACGCACATGTATCGGATGCCGCCCGGAGGTTCCGAACCATCCTGCACGAAGGCGAGATCGACAAGTGCTGTGCTCAGAGCATGATTGAAGTCTTGATTTGGTCGCCCGTGTTCAACGATGGGATCCCGTGCTGGATCTCTTAATGTGAAAGATCCCTTTAGCTTCTGGGATGTAGCGTTGCGGGTATGGCCAGGTTTCGCTGGGATTGAGGCAGCTGCAACAGCTGCGAAGAGATCTGAACCCCTCCGTGCATAAGGCGTGTGCAGTACGTCATCGAGGGCCTGTATGAAACACGGAGGAAGAGGTTCTCAGATCACCCGATGGCTGCTTGGCGAATAGCCCGAAGTTTCCGGGTTCAGGGCTCAGGGCTTCGATTCCCAGGCCGATCTTGTCTTAGGGATACTTAGAAGTAATTTGTGATTATTGGTTATTATAATCCAAAAGAAAGAGCTGAAATTGTAATTTTTGCTAGGGTTCTAAGTTCAGTATAGCTGTGCTCAATGGACACATAGTTTCAGGCTTTTGGGCCATTGTGCTCCTGAACTTCTACCTAACCCTCCCCCCCTTCACCCTGTATACAAAAAACCCCAAACCTCAAATCCATAAACCTCTTCTAGGTTCTGGAAGAGCTCGACCTCGTCGAAGACGAAGACCAGATCACGCACGAGGTTGGCAGCATTTCTGGAGGATATGGGGCATGCAGGGTTTGGGATTTAGTGATTTTAGGATTCGGATTTAGGGTTTAGGCTCCAGAATTTAGGGTTTAGGCACGCATGATCAGCTCACGGGAAATATTTGCTAGTTAGCGGCTATGGAGGGTTCAATGGGTTAGGACTTAGCAGTTTGATTTTGCGGCAGGATTCGCGGTTGAAGGATCTCGTGAGATCATACTGCCATAAGTCAACAAGACTGCGACTCTAGTAGAGGAGAACAGTGAACTGCCACATTTTTCCAACTTGCTGTAGTTTGCCCTGAACCCTAAACCCTAACTCTGGCTTGAGCTGCGAAGGTTGCCGGGGCTCACCCTGAACCCCAAGACCTCAACCCGAACAGCTAAACCCTGAACCCTGAACCATCTTAAACCCTTGAACCCTTAAAGCCTCAGGCCTTAAACCCCCTAAGCCCTCAAACCCCAAACCCTCAAACCCTAAACCCTGAGCCCCAAACATCGGGTCTGCCGGATGTTGGGAGGCCGGAGTCTTAGGGCTTTTCAGCTCAAGCCTCATCTTAACGGAACCCTATGGTCCTTGGCGGTAGCTACGCCGGCGTCAACTAGGGGCTCCTTCTTCGGGGTTTAGGGGATGTGGGGAAGACCGGCGAGTGAGGAGTCTATGTGATGTGTGTTTGTCAGACGTATGGCCGATCTGACATGCAATATCACACTATAGACCGCCCTCGAACCCGGCACCCTGCATCGCAGGCGCCCAACTGCTTGTAATTGCCTTACAACATGACATCCGAAAATAGGGGATCCTAACATAGTAGCCTAAATCGTAGGATCCTTATTATAAGGCCCCCAAAATACACTCTCAAGCCCAGGGTGGTTGGTCCACCAACGTGAAGCCCACCAGGATGAGATCTCCCCTCAAGACCCAACCTCCTGCGACAGGTGGACCTCCTGGATGAGACGATCAAGGGCGAGGAGACCCTGAACATCTTCAAGGCGGCTTGTGATGTTGTTGTTCGCTTCTAGAGGTTGGTCTTATTTCAGAGCCTACCATCGCCCGAAGGGACTCAAGTATCCCTAGAGTAGAATGTGTAGGGTTTCTACAGTCAGTATGAAGTCTGATTATGATTTGGGAAGTATCCCCCATGATAGTATCTGGAACCCTTTGGGTCGACCTCTTAGAACAAAACCGTATGGCGGTGCTTAGAGCCTTGGTGCTCTTAAGGCCCGGCACTCTGTGAAGGAAGTGAGTTTCGAGTTTAGGGGTTTAAGGTTTAAGGGTTTAGGGTTTAGGCTGATCCACCATTAAACCCTATATAGCCCTAAAACCCGATGAACACTAAACCCTATAAAAACCTAAACGATGGTGCCTCACTCGTATTGCATCGCGCGTGTAGAAGGGCCCAAAATGCCTAGACTTTGTGCCTTTGGCCAACCTTCGCAACCAGGAAACGTCTGGGAACACGGTCACTTACTATTCTCACTATGACTACACCTGTTTTCTAGATATCATTATGCCGGTTTTTGTTCTGAATCTTGTGATGATGGTTTGTCAATGTTATCATTGTTTTCATTATGTTAACTACGACTACTACCACTTGCTACCATTATTACCAAGATGAAATGGACTGCTCTTGTGTTTCTTCTCGGGCCGCGAAACCTTCAAAGCCTGGATCCTAATCTAAAGAGCTGATGGGCCGCAAGCCGATGAAATCACAGCTCCCTGATATCCGAAGCCTAAACGCCTCCCCTGCAACACGTCAGAGATTCCGGACTCTTCTTCCCGAACTTCCAAGGCCATTCCACCCGAGCAGTATGCTGCGGATGAGGCGGACGGATGATTCGGTATGACTTCAGCGTCTCTCCTAAACCCTGAGCCTTCACCCTAAGCCCTGAACCCAACCCCCTTCCTAAGGCTGTGATGCTCCATGCAGACCGAAGGAGATTGGTACATCCGCAGAGATTTGCAGGAACAGCCGAGTCTTTTTATCATCTAGTAGTCGCCAAGACCCTACACTGCTCTACAACGGCAGTCCTGGAACTATGTCGCAAGTCGAAACTCTTTCAGTCCTGTTGTAGCGGAGTTGTTCTGAACTTACACAAGACTAACCTAACATAATGTGATATAATCTAACATCAGCACCGACGAAGGGTGACAGTTTGCATCACCTTGACACTAGTCATCCGCAGCGCAGAGTGAGGCCAGCTGCATCGGCAGTTGCATGCAAGTCTCGTGGACGAGCTGTCAAGCGTGAGCCACGCGAGAACTATCGAGACGGTTGGTATGGCCCATTGCCGCGACCTCTTCTATCAGGTGCGCGATGGCCTCACACTTTACGCGAGGGATTATCCCGGTCCGGTGCCCACAGCTCCGGTTGCATTACTCATGCATGGTCTGACCCGGAACAGTGCCGACTTCGAGGCACTTGCTCCGGTCCTTGCCAAGACCCACCGGGTGCTTGTGGTGGATCAGCGTGGTCGTGGGCGTTCCGATCGTGATCTTGATATCAGCCGGTACCATGTTTCCAGCTATGTGGGAGATATGTTCGAACTGCTCGCTCAGCAGGCTATCACCCAGGTTGCTGCGGTTGGCACATCGATGGGTGGTCTCATGGCGATGGTGATGAACGTCAAGAGTCCCAACATCTTCAGCCACGTTGTCATCAACGATATTGGCCCAGTGGTGGCGACCGCGGGACTTGCCCGCATCAAGAGCTATGTGGGTGCGGGTTCTCGCTTCTCAAATTGGGACGAGGCTGCAGCTCACATCAAGGTCCTCAATGAAACGGCGTTTCCAGCCAACACACCGGAAGACTGGATGGCCTTTGCGCGGCGGACTTGTGTTGAAGAGGGGGATGCAGTGGTACTCAACTACGACTTGGCCATCGGTGAGGCGATGAAGCAGCGTGAAGAGGCTGCGGTTCCCCAGGATCTCTGGCCGGCTTTTGAGGCATTGAAGCCCAAACGCACGATGCTGGTACGTGGGGGCATATCAGACTTGCTCGATATGCCCACTGCAGTGGAGATGCGGCGGCGACACCCGGAGATGGAGTTCCTTGAGGTACCGAACATTGGTCACGCGCCCATGCTTGATGAGCAGGGCGTCGCGGAGCGCATCGCTGACTTCATCAACGATCGCTCATCCAGACTCTCTCAGCTGTAGAACTTGGTAAAAAAGGCGAGGGACAGGAGGGTGAACCACACAGCAGGTCCTCCAAACGAAGCTCACGGAGCACTGTTTGCAGGAGTGCCGACTGTTGAGGAGGTCCCTCAACCCTAACTTAACCTCCCAGAACCGACTTTAAACAGTTTCTCATAATGAGGCTTTTCGTATGCTAAGGTAAGCCTTAAGGCCCACGCGGCAGCGCCAAGAACCGACTCCCTGTCGTAATCAAGAGACCCCCGGAGGGAGACCGCTGCGCTCAGGTCTGGATAGCAGTCTGGATTGAATCTTCAGGTGTTCTTCACGGGTTGAGGGTTCAGGGTTGAGAATTTAGGGTGGTTTGGAGTTTAGGGTTTAGGGGTTGAGGGTTTATAGGGGCTTTTGGTTTGTTGAAATTTCCAACATCTATGAGAAGCTTCACCAGGCTTGGGCTGTGGGTTCACGGAAGTGATCAGCCAGTTTGCTAAGAGGCGCTTTGGGGCTCGTCAGGGTAGTTCGCAAACCCAAGGCCTTATCAAGCCTCGCTGCAGAATCTGGAGCTTCACACGGCTTTGGGTGGTCCGAGGTTTTCAATTCAAACAAGTTGAGAGCCTTAACCCAGCATAACGCTTACCTTGCTGTAGACATGAGGAATACCCGTATGCTCGGACCTTAAGGTACATCTACAGCAGCCCCTTCGAGGGCAAAGTATGTACTGTGTGGGTACATGGACCCGTATAGGGAAATACTATAGGTACTATGAGACCTCTTTGCACGGTGTTTCTGGGGGTTCGACGTCCCAGAGTGCAATGCTGAATAGTGGGCCTGATAAGTAGCATCGATTTCGGGGTGTATCCTACTCAGAGCAAGTGTGTTGGGAACTCAAAGGAACACTGCGGCCCCAACATGCCCAAATCCCTTAAAATCCAGGCCTCTATGCCTGAAGCTCTAAGATCCTCGCCCCCAAACTCTACAGCCCTAAACTCGTAAACCCCTACTCCGAAAATCCACGACCATAAACAGAAACGCCAAAGTCTAAACCTCGAACTATTTGCAACCCAGAGTCCCCCCAACCCTACTAAAGCCCCAAGACCCCTACACCCTCGAATCAGTGAACTAAACCCCTAAGGCAAAAGCCAGAAAGTTGGAATATGATTATCCTAACCCCTTTATAAGGTAAATTATAGGGGATCCTACCATTAATCCATATTCCAACTTTCTGGAGTTCCCTTTAAGCCTTTAAAACCTTAAACCTCCAAGCCCGAAGCCCTGAATCCTGAAGGCCAAGTGGAAGCTTATCTCCAGCGAGATTCTGGGCCTTGAACAGGCCTTGCATGTCATTGGGAGATAGATCTAGAGCTTAGTAGTTCTTTGGGACTGAAGTGTTTCGGGTTGAGGGCTTTTGCATCCAGAATTTGGGGCTTTTAGTTTGCCAGTTTACGGGGTTTGTGTTTTCGGAGTCTGGTATTTTCGAGGCTCAGGGTGATGAGATTCTGCGGACACGCTAAACCCTGAACCCTAAACCCTGGAACCCTCCCTCGTGCAGACGCAAAAGAGCCCTCAACAAAAAAACAAACTTGAAACAAAACCTTTTGAAGCAGCTAGGCAAAGCTTCGGCCACATCGGGCTTCTGCATGTTGTGTTTGAGGTCCCTAGGAGAACGTAGGTTGACCAAAAAAGCAGGTCCCAACGCAGACGTCACAAGAGCGCTACGATAAGAAATCAGATTTAGGTGTTTGATTTCGCATCTTGCCCTCTCTCATTGATTGCCCCCTCCGTGTCCAAAAGGCAACGAGGCCTGTTGTTCATTCATACGGTGTTGAGCCGCTCTTGTCGGTGGGGCCGAGAGAATTGGAGACGCAGAAGAGAACAGGGCTTCAAAACACAGATTTAAAACTGCATCGCAAGAAAATTAGCTTCAGTACATTTGAGAAGCCGCAATGCAAGCTTTCCCTAAACCCTAGGCCCTAAACCCTAAAGGCTTCTTGTTTTCATAGTGCTCTGCTGATACTTTCTTCAGATTTTGTCTCTGCGTCGTGAGTTCAAGGCTGCAAAGCCTCAAAGCTGCGTAAAGAAGCAGCCAAAGCCCAGACTCTAGGTCGAAACACCCTATCGTAATGTGTCCATGTCGTCCCCACATTATGTGTATATACATATATGCATATACATATATGTATATATACACATTCATGTACACGCTAAAATACCCCCCAAACCCTATTCAGTTCAGCCACTGAGGTCCCCGAAAGTGCCCCAATGCCAGAACATGACAGGATGAGGGCAGCGACAGCAGCGACGATTCGGATGAGGAGGCGGACGCCGCTGCAGATCGTCGTGCGCAGGCCACCCTTCATTCCCCGGATTTTCGCGAAGATTGTGGCTTCGGTTTGAGGTTTCGTGTTCGGGGTTTAGTGCCTGAGGGTTTGGGATTTAGGGTTTGGGGAGGTGCGTCTACATGTGTATGGGGGTTGTGGTGTACAAGTAGGCTCTAGGGTCACACACCTTTACACTTCCGGTTCTTGCAGATTTAACGTCGCCTACGTGTACATACTGTGCGCATGCAAACGAGTGACAGGTAAACGAGTGAGCTTGTTTCGGAGTTCAGGGCATGGGTTTCGGTTCGCTCTCCACGCTCATTGCATTTCAATGATGAATAAGATTGACGCTTTCGCCATCCTCCATTGATCAGTGGTGACAGTCCTTTAGGCTTTGCTTGTTCCTGCCTCCAACTTCTACATCATCTCTTGTACCCAAATCCCAAACCCCAAGCCTTACCAAGGGCTCTCCGACCCCCTGGTTTTTCGGAAAGAGGCCTTTAAAAAGATTTAAGTAATGCAAGCCGAATCATGCTACATCCTACCTGCACCTTCCGGCTTCCAGGCTATGCCCTGAACCCAACCTTTGTTACTCTTTTGCAGCCCTTGTGCAAAATCTTGGGGAACCGGTTAAACTCTCATAGAAAGCGCTTTCTGTCCAGAATAGAATATACTACAGCATAACACAATGCATTGTACAAAAAACCGAGTGTAATATCATAACATTGTATTTATATTACATAATATAGTATACTGCAGTGACACACATTTTCGTTCAGGAGAAGATTCTGGACTTCACGGAACAAGATTTGGTGAACTTGCGCAGGCAAGGCCTGCATAAGCCCGGAAGCAAGCCGAAAGTCCAAACCGTTAGCACGAAAGGTTTAGGGCTTGGGGGTTTAGGGGTTGAAGGGTTTAGGGTTTACGGGTTTAGGGGTTTAGGCGGTTTAGGGTTTAAGGGTTTAGGGGTTGAGGGTTTAGGGCCCAACCCAACTCTAAGCAGAATCTTAGGAGGACCAGCACCGGAATCTTTGGCTTTGGGATTCTGAGACTTCGTGCACAGACCCACTTCCGCTTCAGGACTTCTTCTCTGCAATTGGGGTACCTTATTTTGGAGTCCTTATAACAAGGCTCCTACTATTTAGGGTACTATATTATGAGGTCCCCTATTTTCGGAACTCACTCTGGTGGCTTCTGTGCATCTTTTGTGATAGCGGACTTCCTGGGTGTTGAAGGCCAAACACTGACCATGTCGACTCCAGTCCGAAATTGCCCCGAAGGAAAAGGTAAGAGCAAGCACTAGCCATTTTACAATTTTGATTTTGCCGACCCTGTATACTTAGACTCAGACAGTATTCTAAGCATTAAAGCCCCCAGCGTAATTATCGGGTGACTGGACTCTTGCACCCCATCCTATGAGGGGATGAGGCCTTGGCAAGTAAAGGAAGGCAGGGTTTCAGCTAAGCAGGTCCATCTACCTCGTGATCATGTCTTCGGTGCACTACGAGGCACGGACACAGAACGCGCAAGAAAACCCCAGCAGCCCTGAGCCCTTCATTCGAATCCCTTCCGACGTCTGCTTTCCCTGCAAGTCCTGCCTCTTTGCAAGCCTGCGGCTACATGACCTTGAATCCGGCAAACTCGTCCACTAAGAAACAAACCCTAGACCCTCAACTCACTCCCCAAGCAACAAACCCTAAACCGGGAACTCGCCCTCTCAGCAATACACCCGCCGCTTACGCTCTACACACACCTCAAGAAACGAACCCGAGCCCTAGACTTTAACCCTGAACTCTAAGCTTGCCCCTTAAGAAAGAAACCCCTAAGCAACTGCGGCCTAGGAGTGCGTGCACAAGATCCTGAAGCTCAACATTGCGGAGGGTCAGGAGAAGGAGGTCGGATCTGGGATGAGGGGTTTACTAGGTAGGGCTTTGGGACATTTTATATTTTCCCTTATTGGGCTTAAGAGGATCTTATTTACTAATATTAGCTTTAAAAGCACCGCCTAGTTTAGGGCTGAGGTTCAATTCGGTTTGGGTTTCGATCAGGTTCAAGCACGGTCTAGGTTTGGGGTTTAATTACTGAACTGGGGTTAAGCTTCAGTAAGGCTTTAGGTCGAGGGTTGAATTAACTAGTTTATGGTTCAATTAGGGTCTAGGGTTCGGGGTTTAGGTTTCGGGAGGACAGTCCGGCTCCTTGGTCTAGAGGATTGGGGTGCATTGACAACCTCCAACGGCCCTGGCGATCCAAAATCAAGCTCGAAATCAGATGCTCACCCGAAACCCGGAACCCTAAACCCTGGCCCAACAGATTGCAGAGTGCCGGCAGGCTTGCCAAGGGAGAGTGTTTGGAGTGGGGAGGATCGTCTACCTACAGCTTGGCTCTATGCTTTATCTATAGTCACTATGCCCTGGCGCAGATGCCCTAACAGTGATAGAGCTCCACGACGAGCACGACGACTGCGACGACCACGACCACCAGCAGCACCACCACCACATGGTGTGTACCACATCGTTCGGAGAACAACAGTAATTACACACTCACTCCGTTGGTTATTGCAATCACCGCTCGTGTGCGTGATTTCGTTATGTTACATTGCTGCTACTATCTGTTTCGCTCTATCGTTGTGTTTGAAAGCCTTTCATTGATTCGGTGGGTGCCGTGTTTTCCAGTACTTACCTTGGTTGCTTGTCACGGTTCAAGTATCGGCACCTGATTACATGCTCCAGAGCGTGCGTTTCGCCTTGGGTTGTCTATGAGACAGCTTCAAAATCGCAAAAATGTTATATAACATTGAGAGAGATGGGCATGGCAGAATTATTCGTAGTCTCGTACTTATACGTGCAATAGTGATATAGCTAGTCTTTACTCTGTGGTCAACTACGGGTCAGGAGTTTGCATGCTTGGCATGCGGCTCCATTTCCAGCACATTTGGCTTTGGGTTTCATTGGATCTTGCTCAAGGGCGCCGGATTTCGGGTGATGTCAGATTGCTGTTTCGGATCTCTTGTCTTACGCGGCAAATTGGGATTTCGGGATCTTGACCCGTAGTGTTCAGTGATTGGACTTCCTAGATGCACCAGGGACTCTGTGATGAGGCTTGTAGTGCATGCGGCGCTTTCACTTTGCATTGCTGGGTCTCAGGCTTGTTGGAAGCCTGCCTTTGTGCTGTGCTGTTTCTCCGGCGGGGGGTGGGAGAGGTGGGGGGGAAACCTGACATCGGTAACCACAGCAAGGACTTGCAAGTCTCTGACCTGCAGCAATCATTCAATTTGAGAAAGCGTGCTGATCCTGCCAGGTGTGCACCATGCTCATTGACTGCTGTGCCATGGAGAAGATGTTCAACAGGCAATGCCCATTACGATTGTATGCCGAACGGCGCTTTATGACCAGGGCTTGGCAGTATGGCCGCAAAAAAAGCCCTGTATGATGCCCTTTGATGGCTGTTTACACACTAAACTAAACCAAGCCCGCGTAAGCCTACTCTATGTCGTCAACATGCACAGTGCCCTCACACCCTAAACCCTGAGCCCTCTTCGAGAGATTCCGCTGCGAGGACAAGGATGCCCAAGTCTTCGAGTCTTTGAATGGAAAGCAGTCCAGAAACGGTTTAGGGTGCAGGGGTAGGGAAGTGAAGTGTAGGAGCAGCAAAGCTGAAATCCGCATAGGATACATAGGGGTCTTTGTAAGGTGTAGTTCTCCATCATACCGCAAGTTTTTGCAAGGCAGCTAGGAGGGCATGCTCCTGCGAGATCAAACTGCCTCTTTCAAATCGCACGATTGTGCTGAAAGTGTTTGAATGCCTGCTGTTGATGCAGCTTGACTATGCGCAGGATGCGATCAGGGTTACTGGGTGGTCTTCGTTAAGTTGGGCTTGAGAAGAGGAACTCGGGTCGTTTGGATTTTCCTTGTCTTTACTCTGAGATGCTTTTCTTTCGTGCAGGTCTCCTAATTTTTGACATTTCCCCCGTGGTTTCCTCCACTCATTTGGCGAGCCCAAGCCACACGCCCGGGTCTTGTGCAGGTTCTTCGTCCTCCAGGTTCGCATGGGTAGGAGGGGGGCCGGGAAAGGAGATGTAGGAGCAGGGGGGAAGAGGTCGACGAGGGTTCTTCCTATAGGTGCATTGCCTTAATAGCTAGATCTGAACAGGGTTTGGGATATGTTAAAGTATGGTCATCTACAGGGATACTACTATTCAACTGAGTAAAAACTCCTACCTTTACACTAACTGCCAAGATGGAGCTTCGAGGTTCATTGGTAGTAATTAGTGGGGGTGGAAGTCCCCTAATGTGGCTTTTAATTATGTAAAGTTACCCTACCCATGAACCTCCAAGTACTGCGCTTTGTTTGCTAGCCTTGCCATGAATCGCAGCGATGTGGAGATTCGGACTGCTTTTTGGGGGCTTAGCGCTTAGGGTGCATGTGATTTGCCAGCTTACCTGCTCAGCCCTAGACTACTTAGACGACCTTCGTTCATCCAGCGGCATTGGCTCTGCGGTGTTACACGACACAGCGATGAGGAGGGCCAAGAACGTGACGGCAGCGGCCATGGCTGCTACTGCCAGAAGTGCTGCTGTCAGGGCTTTGTTTTGTTGATGACTTGTGTCATGCATATAAGGTGACCATACCGGCCTGACGAGTAAAACGAGCGCTTGCGGTACATCTATACTATGATCCGGGCTTTAGGAGACTGTTATCGTGCGGCTGTTGCTGCTTGTCTGGTCATGCATTTTGTTGTTTCTTGCGTGGTGTTTACCCTTCTGCTTATGGAATTTCGGTGGCTTTTTATGATTCTAAACTTCGGTGGATGTGGATAAGTCCTAAACTCTGAACCAACGTCGGACGGGGTTTGGATATAGGGTCTGCAGGGGCCCATTCGATCCTTCTCACGTGTTTTGGGAGGCAGAACGCTTGTGCCGCCTGAACCCGGTGTATCAGGACTTGGCCCTGCGCGCAAAGCTCTAACCACGTGGATTGGTACTATGACTTCTGCTAATTGCTGCTGCTGGTGCTTGGCTTACTACCACCACCACCACGATGACGGCTACTGTACTGCTGGCACTGCTACTGCAACTGCACTCCAACTGCCACTGCGGCCTCTTCTGCTATTGCCACTGCGACGACTATACTCCTGCTCAGTTTCAAAGGTCAAGTGTGGAGTTCGTGGCTTGGTTGCTTTGGCCTCAATTTGTTCGATAACTTTTATCCTTGAGGTGCGATGAGGGCTTCGAGTGCAAAGACCGGTCGTGATGCAAAGTAGACACGGGTTTCTGAGGCTGTCAGGTCGTAACTGCCCCTAAAATCCTGACGAAGCCTTGTGTCAGAGTCCAGTGACGGTTTACCACGCCTCTCGTTGCGCACCTTGGGGCCAAAGCTCTGAAAACTAGTTTCCGTAGCCATGGCAGGACACTTTCACCGAGTCCTTCGGCATCCAGTTCAACACGGTGCACAGGACCCTCGCATGCAGAATGCTTACTTTTGTGAGCCTTCTCAAAACTAGCAACATCATTCTAAATAGATCATGGACTTCCGCTTTCGTGAGGATGCTGTACTCAAGCTTAGGAACCTAAGAGGGTTCCTCGGAGGGAAGGAGGGCAAATTGGGGGATGCGCATACGCTCTTTCAACCTCGAGCCAGCAGAATACGTGAATCTACAGGAAGTATAGCACCAAAACAAGAACTGTGCGGGACCCCGACCAGCTTGCCCTTCAGCCACTGAGTTGGGCTTGGGGCTTGCGGATTTAGCTGGTTGTGTAGCATAGAAGCTTTGGGCGTTCTTTGGAGTTAGGTCGAGGTTTAGGGTTTCGGGTTGATGTGGGTTGAGATTTTGCACGTTGGCTTCGGGACTGGCCCCAGACCAAATACCAGGCTGGAGACCAACAAACTGCGCAACATCGGAAAGTTCTTCGCGCATCTGCTGTACACGGACTGCAACCCTGAGAAGTGGGCTCCATAACTTCAGGCCTTGTGGGCTTTATTTCGGAGTTTCGGGTTTGAGCGTTGGGCTTCAGGTGCTTTGAGTTTTGGGACTCGGGGCTGCTAGCTGGCGAGATTGCGATGCAATCCATTGTCCAAAAAAGATTGGGAATCTTGTTCCTGAGGATCACGCCACCTTCATGCAAAGCGGATAGCTCACACAAGGAGCCATAGACAATGCAAGAGTACCTCTACTCTACATGTTATAAGCTCCCAAATCAGCATCCCGCCTCTATGGCCTCTATGATGGGGTGACGAGCTTCCGAGTAGTACCAGGACGTTCAGGCCGGAGTCGTTTTGGCTTTGAGGTCTAGGGTTTCATCGAGGTGCAGCGGTTCAACGTTCAGGCTCCATGGGGTTTAGGCTTTGGTGCAATTCATCATGGCAGAATGGGCCGGCAGCCGTCCTGACCTTACTGCTCTAGCGACGCGGAGAGGACGCTATCCCATGGAGCATTTGGGCGCAGGTGGGCGCTTTTGGGCGAGATTTCTTTGAGAGTTCGAAGCCCTGACTCCCAAGAATGTCTCTATGCCTTAAGTTGTATAACTGTCCAAACCCCAAGCCGCAGCCTTGCATGGATGGGAAGTTATCGTGCTGAGTCGCGACTTCTTGAAGTCAAAGATGCACTGGTTGTTCGCGGACAGGGGCGTACTTCACCCGAGTTGAAGGGTTGTTTTTAGCGCTTCGGGTGTAGCGACAGCTCGGTTTGACGGAACACTGGCTCCCAACGGCCATAGCTTCAGCATCCAACCATCCAGCACGGCGGCCATGATGCGCTCTTTGCTGACAGCCAG
This sequence comes from Symbiodinium sp. CCMP2592, assembly GCA_905221615.1. Taxonomy (NCBI): domain Eukaryota; class Dinophyceae; order Suessiales; family Symbiodiniaceae; genus Symbiodinium; species Symbiodinium sp. CCMP2592. The sequence continues at coordinate 913,925 of CAJNDT010001524.1, forward strand.
GTGAAGATTACGGAGGACACAACGACATCGAGTTCCCGTATCTTCATCAAGGTGCGCAACACTGCAAAGGCTTCAGGATTTTGGATTTCCGGCTTGCGGGAAGCTCTGTGTTTGGTGGTTTGAGGGTGTTGGTCAGGGCATCGGCTGCGGGTGCTGCACAGGAGATTTTTCAGACGTCAAGTCTGGCACTTGGAGTCGGGGACATTGCAGTTACTCATGAGCTACCAAAACCTTCTTGTTTGCGGGGTCCCGGTGAGTTCTAGATTTGGACACATATGGGCTTTTCTTCAGAACCTGCAAAGAATGGGTTATGGTAGCTCAAGCTGTCGCACCCATCTCCCTCACCCGAACTGCCACCCTAAACCCTGAACCCTACAGACGCCAAAGCCCACAGAAGCCCGCTGGAGACTCTTAAATCCCACTCGCCGAAGCTTCACAACACCCAACCCAAAAGCCTGAAACCCTACAGATCCTAAACCTTTAACATAGGGGCCTTAGTAGTTTCCAATACTATGTTTTTTTTTTTTTTTTGCGGGGGGGTCCTTATTATAACTGCAGTATAGATTACCTCCAAGCCGTGTTCTAATTGCGCATTAAGGCCCCTATTATATGCTATAGCTCCAACAACCCAATTGTCCAAACCCAAAACGGCCCAGGTGATATTCCAAGAGCTCTCCGAGCAGCCCCGGCCCTAGCAGTCTTGTCTTGAGAGTCTTGGTGTTTTCCCCGTGGTTTTGAGTTTAGGGTTTCAGGTTTTCACCCTAAACCCCTGAACCCTCGGGTTGGGGGTTCATGGGTAGATATAAGTGGACTTATAAGTAGGGTAAGTATGATTATAACCCATATTGGGGGACTTATATCCCGCTCATAACGACCCATGAACCTCCAAGTAGAGTCTTACTCTGGAAGGTTTACCTTGCAGCCCAATGGGTATTTGGGTAGTAAGTAAACTCTCGGAGCCGTTGAGTACCCTAAACCCCTGAACCTCCGAATCCTAAACCCCCGACCCCTAAATCATAAGTCTAAATCCGAAAGCAGGTGGGGTATCAAGAAGCTTGTGGATCGCCTGAGCGAGGATGAGCTGAAGCCTTTCTTCACCGGCCTCTTCCCGAAGGAACGGGTCAGAGCTTCGGGTTGCAGGTTCACGGTTCCGAATTTTGGGTGCAGAGTCGAGTTTAGGGTTGTATGTACATGGGTGGGTTGTCAAAAATTGTGGGCCCCTTTTTGGGTACCCTGTATAATAGGTGCCGTACTATAATAAGGACCCCAAAAGGGACTCTAATTTTGACAACCGCCCACATCTTAGGGTTTAGTGTTTTAAGGTTTAGGGTTGATTTTTGGGTTTAAAGTTTCGGGCTCAGGGTTGTGTTTTCGGTTAAGGGTTTTCGAGTTCAATACTTCAGGGGTTCAGGGTCCCTCGTTGAGCTGCGCGGGAGACTGTCTCAAGGGTCCTTGGGCTAAGTACGATTCGGATGCAAGGGCTGCGAGGTTCAGGCCTTAACGTGTCTGTTTCGGTTGAGTTTGGTATTTTTTAAAGAGTGTGTGGGATTAGTGTTCTGGGTCAAGGTGTTTTGGGTTTGGGGTTTAGTTTAGGGACCTCCGAAACTTTGTAACTGTATAGACTGTGTACCACTCCGGAGACCCCACACGTGAAGTCCCAAAACGCCTGGGCCGAAAACATCCCAAAATCCCAAGCAGACATCGGTCTCTGAAGCCGGTCGAGACGAAGAAGCCAAGATTCATAGGCCCCGAGCTTCAAACCCGATACACCCTCAGCAGAAGCCCATAGACGAAGGACCATCCGAAGAATGTGCGCTTTGCCATCAACTACTTCACGGCCATCGGCTTGGGCGTTCTGACAGAGGTGCAGCAGGGGTTGCTGGGCCGCTTGGTTTGGGGTTCAGGATATAGGTTTATGAGTTTAGGATTTAGGGTTAGGGCTTAGGCTTCTTAGGCTTTACGGTTTCGGCTTTTCGAAACCAGGAATTCGTTGCAGAGCGGTGTCGCAACCCCTTAGCCCAAACCCCAAGCAAAATTTAGTAAATACCTTTCCCTGGTTCTTCATTTTTCAGAGAAAACTATTCCGTGCAAAACCATATTCTTGCCATTAAGGCCCAGAAACTGAGCCCTTGTAATAACCCTTAACCCTATTCGAAGACCTAGTCCTTCGAATGAACCACCTAACTACCTAACTCTAAACCCTCACCCCGAAACCTTAAGCCCTGGACCCCAAACTAACCCCTCAGCCCAAAACCCCAGCTCCTGAATCCACTTAACATAATGCCAATAACCCTTGTAAAGAAATCCTTTACAGACCAACTCCTAAACCCTGAACTTAACAGAGTCGAAGCCAGGAACTGCGCAGTTTCCTGGAGGAGGCGAATGCCCGTGCGGCCCACGAAGCACAGCGGGTCCGGCTCTCGCGGGGGGGGGGGGGGGGTTTTCTGTCAGCCCGACATGCAGACATGTTCACATATACAAAAAGCGTGCAGCTGCGTCGCGACGGTCAATCACAGTTCATTCCCTCTGGTCTGCGTAATGCGGACTAGCAAATTCCCTTGACACTAAAGACAGTTTGGTTGTCAACATGACATGTTTAGGATTTTCGCGATGCATGTATGTGGTAGTGAGAGTGAGTCAAAGAAGAAGGACCCACAAAACTTTTGGCCTAAAATCCAAACCCTAACTGAAGCTTGACGGCCATGATACAGTAGAAGCCAGAAAGTTGGAACATCATTATCCTCGTGCAGCTACGAAAAAGTTAGCGAAAAAGTATAGGGGATCCTAGCACCCATCTTGTTAAACCCATCTTCCAATTTTCTGGGATTCACTAAAATACTTCTCTGCAGACGACTGAGGCAGCTGAGGAGCAGGCACTAGATGCAGCGTGGCAGCAACGTCGATATGTATAGGGGCTTTCTAGTTTCCTATACTCTTGGGGGGGGTCCTTATGTTATGGTATAATGGGCCCCCAAACCCTTTTTCCAATTATTAAGGCCCCTATGATAATTCTCCGAATGGGGGCTTTAGATGCTGCAAAGGTTTTTTGGAATAGGATGGTGTTACAAGGTGTTTCAAACGGCTGAATATCGGGGTCGCCTTTGGGGATCCCAATGTTGAGGATAGTATTGACTAAAAACGACAATTTCCCAGTAGGGATTGGTCTTCAAGCTGGAAAGCTTGCGGGGGGGAGGGTTGCCGGACTCCACCGTCAACCCCCCGAATGCCAGCCCCGGAACCATCCTTTCCCTGAGCCCTTAACCCACAGACCGTTGTGAGTTGTGATGCCCTAAATCCTAGACTTCACCAGACAGAGCCCAGACAAACTGCAGGAATACTGACATTCTGCGTCCTGAAACCCTGAGGGTTTAGGGTTTCAGGCATCAGCCACGCATCAACACCACGACCTGGATTAAGGGGTTAGAAACTCGGGGTGCCAAGGCTGCCCGTCATCTCAACTGCCGCACCCTAATTCAATCCTGCAAGAGTCCAATCGCCTTAGACCCTCTGACCTTGTTGGATTCACGGTTTGAGGTAACCGGCAACAGGCTGTTGCCCTAAACGGTAAGCCCCAACGACAAGTAGATCGTACCAGGATTCAGTACAGCACAGAGGTCAGCTTGCCGGTGACAAGCCTTGGGAGGGTCACATCCTCGAGCAACCAAACGAACTCGATGCTCACTGCATTGGATCGGGGGGGCGGGGTCGAGCCATGGGGTGATTCCTGGATTGCTGTTTAGTAACCAGGAGTTTTGCCATAGGGTGTAGTGCGACATGCCAGTTTCTGTGCCCAGGAAGCCTCACAAATATGATATGCTGAAGTACGAGATGCTAAGAGAATCGTATAATCATAACCCCCCAAACCCCGCGGAGACAAGGGCCGAGGGGGTCTAGTATAAGCTTTCAAACAAAATATTGACCCCTCAAAGCCCTAAGGCCCTAAGCCCTACACCCACAAACCCCAACCCCCTAAACCCCCAACCCCCCAAAGCCCTAACCCCTAAACCCTGAAAGCCCACCCCCTAAACCCTTAAACCCTCCAAACCCCTAAACCCTCAAAAACCCCAGAACCTTCAAACCCCCTTAAACCCAGGAGGAGTCTTCGTCCTCGAGTTCCAGCTCCTCTGACTCAAGCTCGGACTCCGATTCGGATGCATGGATCTCAGAAAAGAGGGTTTAAGGCTACGGAGCTTTGGGGTTTAGGGTTTAGGGCTTAGGGTGTAGGATTTAGAGTTTAAGGCTTAGGGTTTAAGGTTTGGGCTTGGGGTGGGTTTCAGGTTGTGCCGGATTAACTTTCTGGAGGGTCGTGGAAGGGTCCTTGTCCTCAGGATTTTATCAAGGCTTCAGACGGGAATGGTACGGGCTAAGGAATTTCTGACTCGGTGTGACTGAAGCCTGGGCCACTGAGATCGCATGTGAAACAGTGCTTTTCTCCCAGATCTACTTATCTAGCCGGCATTAATTGGGGCTTTGAAGCGAACTTCAGTCAAGAACTGAGAAGTTCCGCTTGTAGGGCCGGCTAACACTGGCGCCTCAACATTTAGTATAGTATAGTATAGTTGGTACGGTCAAGCTTCCTCCGAAAACCAGAGAACCTCGGTAGCAACACCACCCCGAGAGTTCAGGGCAAGATATGTGGCATTCTGGCCTTGGCATCAGCAGCGCAAGACCTTTTTCGGAACCATCCAGCCCAAAACCCCAAAACGCCCCTTGCAACCGCACAATCTGAAGCTGCCTCCACGCCCAACTGACCGAGGGCAGCTACTGAAAACGTGGGAATGAGGCTTGCAGCTGCTTTTGTAACGGGTACAAGGGAATTACAGTTACAGCAGGCGCCTGAATATTTACAAGTTACTGATCCCTGGTGTTTCCTTCTTGTTTACAGTCAACACTAACCCCTCTGTTGTGATATAAGAAGGCCCCTTGTATTCCCGGCACCTGTTAGGCTTTGCTTGGAGTTGTATGAACAGCTAAACGAGTAACACAATCCTAAACCCCATAAGCCCGAAACCAGCCTAGCCCCTATAAAGCTTAAGCCGAAGCCAAAACTAAACCCTGACAGCAAAAGCGACACCCTAAGCTTCTGAGACCCAAACACAAATCGGAAAGCAGCAGCCCTGAACCTTTCAGTCTCCAATAAGGACTCCGACGACTCGGACTCGGACAGCTCAGATTCGTCCGACTCCTCTGACTCCTAAATGCCCAGAGACTGCGGGGAAAATGCCATGAAGGGTTTAGGGTTTGCGGTTCGAGACTTATAGGGCTAAGGTATGTGCTGCATGACGGATAGCTGTCTTGAGGGAATGGGGTTTGAGGCAGGGTTTGGGGATCTTTTGCTTCCAGTTTTAGGCTTTGGGGTGTTTTTTCCGTAACCTTGCAGGGACTTTGGCCAAGGTTTACGATTGGATTGTCGGACGCATCTGGATACAAATCCTCCGAGCCACAGACTTCCTATGTCAAGAACTAGGTAGGGCTTTGGGACATTTTATATTTTCTCTTATTGGGCTTAAGAGGATCTTATTTACTAATATTTTTCAAATGCTTTAGAAGACCCACCTAGAGAATCCTCTTTCACTTGGCCGGAGACCGGGGCTTAGGGCTCAAAAACAGTACACATAATGTTTTGCTTTTGTTTTCGACGTTCTCGACACCCAGGTCACAGCATGAACAGATTGCCATCCTACCTTTGAGTTTTGAGCGTCAGCCGGTTGATTTTCGGGCGCAAATAGGCAGGTTCAGAGTCACGGCAGGCCGCAAATCCAAGCGCCTCTGCAACACTTGGTGTAAGCCCCTCAAGCCTAAACCCGAAGCCCGAAGCTCTGATATGGGAGCTTCCGAAAATTAGGGGTACCTTGTTTTGGAGTCCTTGTAATAAGGATCCTACTATTACGGGTAGTGCATTAGGGTCCCCTATTTTCGGAAACTCCCATATTGAGTGCACTTCTATACGCCCTGGCCAAAGGCGCAGTTTTCAAGACTAGATCTCAGAACCCTCTGATTTTGAAAGACACCGGGCGTAGGTTCCGTCTTCCACAACCCTGAACTCACCATGCCGCAGCAAACCTAAAACCCTTCAACTATACTCTAATACAATATAATGCTTTAGTGTACGATACTACATACGATGCTACTACTATTATATACAATATTGTATACTGTACTGGGCTATACTATACTTTGCCATACTAGAACAATCAAGTATTCTCCTATACTGAGCACCAGCCAGCCTAGAAAGGCATCCCGTGAACACTGTCAGCCCAACCCCCTAAGATCTCTGCTTCAACTGAAATCCTGGACCCCTGAACCCTAAACCCTCAAGCTTGAGCTGGACTGAGCCAAAAACGATCGTTGACCTGAACGAACACCTCAAATTGGATCCTATGACCATACTGAGCCAGCAAACCATGTAAGTTCCACAACTTGAGGTGCCTCACACTCGTTTAGAGCCTTCAAAGCCTTGCAACAGCCTTTATGTCGGCCTTCGAAACAAGCGGCTTTCCCGGAACCCTGCAGCCATTGAGCTTCAACCTCATCGGCTCGGAAGACGCAGGCAGGCGATAGACTGCGTTGCTTATCGTTTGTTATTGTTCTGTTTGTTGTTTTGGTGTGTTGGTAGTGTTTATGGGTTGGCTTGTAATGACTTGATAATATATTGGCAAATACACATGTCTCATTCTCATTACATCAAGAAGGAGGACTCCGTTTTGTTCCATAGAAACCCCCCAGATGCAGTTGTTTTTTCAACGGGGTTGCTGGTGAGCGTACAAATGGCTCCAGCGCAATTCTGATGAGTGATTGCTTGAGGTGGTGTTGCCCTGAACGACAGAACTAGAACCTTTACCTCTCTCGGCTGGGGTTCAATGCAGGAATTGGGAGTTTCCGAAAATAGGGGACTCTAATATAGTATTCTAAATAGAATAATAGAAGAATCCTTATTATACGGACCCCAAAATAAGGTACCCATTATTTTTGGAAACTCCCAATTGTTGTGATTCAGGCTCAGAAGGAGAAACTGAGCGGATTGGAGCTGAGGTTAAAGCTCGCGGCTGAAGGTTCTGAGACCTTAAGCATACAGTAGGGTTTAGACTTGTCAGTTTTTGGGGGGTTTAGAGGTCAGGGTTGTGGGTTTAGGGGTTTAGGGTTTAGGGGTTGGCGTTAAGGGTTTAGGGTTTAGGGGTTAGCGTTAAGGGTTTAGGGGTTTAGGGTATCGGGTTTAGGATTGAAATAATCCTGGGTTTGGCAGATGGGGGGACGTAGTGATTTTGAAGGCAGGACTTCACACCCTAAACTCCTAAACCCAACTGAGTGCGTCTTACAGAAGCCGCAAGCATGCTTTCAGTTTCATCGCGCTAGAAGGCGATATTGACGGAACGTTGAGTCGAAGCTTGGGTTTATCGCCTTTGTCAATTCTGCCCAGGTTCGCGAACAGATTGTACCAAACCAGTGAAGAGACGGCCCTGAAAACCGTCAACTTCTACAGCCTAGATCCTGAATAACACTCCGGAAAGGTGAGAAACCCTGAACCCTGAAAGGAACCCTAAACCCTGAAAGGAGTCCTAACCCTGCATATAAAGGAACCCGAAACCCTTAACGGAATCCTAAACCCACTTCTTAAGCCCCTAGACCGTAACCTCCGAAAGGAATCCTGAAAGGTGAGGGCCATGGCACGGCCCGGGACGCTGCTGTTGTTAGCCTGTGCCGCGGACCTGGCGATCGCGGGCTGCCTCTTTGGGGCTTATTAGGCTGCTCAGGGAGTTTTGGGGTCTCAGGGTCATGAGGAATTGTTGCTATTTCTATCTGTCGGCGACATATTAATGGGGGTTTCCGAAAATAGGGGACCCTAATATGGTACCCTACATACCAGAATCCTTATTATAAGGACCCCCAAACAAGGTTTTCGGGAGCTCCCATATCAGCATGGGTTCAGGAGAAAGAATGGAGACTTTGAAGGGTGATCGGGACTGGGTTCGGGGTTACTGGTTTTGCCCTCCAAGGTCTGCTGCTGTCCCTGTAGCAATGGGGGTTTACGGTTGAAGGGCACAGCACAACCAGCCATGGTGTCCTGCGCATCCAAGATTCTGCAAACTGAAGCTATGTCGCTCGAAATGTTGAAGATGTTCTAAGCGATCAGACGACACAACTGCCACAATGACACCAACGTGTCTGTATGTAGATGCTATCTGCGTAGGTTCTTAGTACACTTGTGCAGTGTATGAAACCTGTGCACTAGCACCGAGTCGGAGTATCTCTGTATCCAACGATTCAGCTGACAGCGGACGAGGTACTAACCATGCACCCAAAGTTCGCAAAGACGTCCACCGAACAGGAGGTAGCCTAAAATGCTTGCCTAGGAACTACACGCCGTGAATGGTGAACCCTAGACCCAGGCCATAGTAGCTTTGTTGAAGCCGCTCGGACTATTCTTCACAGCTCCTTCACCCCCTGAACACCATAGAAAGTCAACGCCACGACATGCGTACCCTGAAATCTCGAGCCCCGAAAGAGCCATTCCTAGCGGGCCGGTTTTTTTGTTTCTGTCAGGGGCCTATAAACCCGAAAGCAGAATTTCTAGCGACCTTGCCAAACAGGAGGTTCGTGTTGGTTATCTAGGTATCCGATATGGGATAGTCTTCACTTATTGCTCATAAAGGCCCTAACTATACATAATCAATATTTGACTTTTGGAATCGACACCTACTTACGAGTTAAGGTATTGACAAAGACCTGGTTGCTTAGGCCGGCTTGTGGCTGTGCAATTTTTCCAACCTCCGCACGCCTGGAGCTGAGAGACACGTCTTTAGGGTTTGGGGTTTGGGTTGAGAGGGGTGTGTTGGTTTGGGGCTTCTGGGTGCATGTTTTCGGGGTTTGCGCTAAGGCTCGGGCTGAGGGCAGGTAGATAGTACATTCCGAGGCCCCTGAAAGGGGACCCTTCCAAACCCTACTCCTGGCTCTCTTGAAAGCGAGCTTATTGAGAGGGTCTATATATCCCCTAGGGTCTCCCTTATCCTAACGCTTCCCATGCTGTAGGGGTTGCGGTGGACTTGGGGCCACAGGTTTCGATTCGGTCTGGTGGAGATGTCGGCCAGGTTCTGTACAGCAGCTGAAGTGGCTGTGGCCTCAACCCATAACCCTAAGCCATCAGCTTCAGGCACCTACACAGCCGAGTTGTAGCCTGGAAGGTGTGTCTTAGAATCATAGAAGTTTGCGCTGCGGTGCAGTTCTTTTTTGTGGCTTCTATTAATTCTATTCAGGATCCTGTAAGGTACTCCCAATGAAGAGTAACTACAATGGATCCTGTGGGTAGGGTAGTTGCTGAGCCCCATGACACAAAAAAACCCAAAAGAGAATGAAGCTTTCTGTGCGTCCCGAAAGCTTGAAGAGTATCAACCATTCAGAAATTCAGTTCTAGGAGCATCGGGCTTATCAGTTCAGGATGGAAGACTATCAACCATTCAGAACTCCAGTTCTAGGATCATCGGGCTTATGAGTTAAGGGTCCTTCCAATCGTTTTCGCATGCTTCTGGATTGCCGGATTGAGGGCTGCAGAAGTCGCAAGATCGTCTCCCAAGCACTATGCATACTAAGCTTGAACCCCGGATTGGGGATGACAATGACAAATATTTCAAACACATGATCTAAGCTCCCGGAAAGTTTCTGTCAAGTTCCAAAGCCCTATAAAACCCAAGAAGCACCCAAAAAACACACGCGAGTTTCCAAAAAGTAGGAATACCTTATTTGGGGGTCCTGATAATGAGGATCCTACTATTGAGGGTACTATATTAGGGTCCCCTAGTTGTGGAAACTCCACACCGCAGATACAGCCCGCATGAACCCGTTCTAGGTTCCTGGCCGGCTTTACCGGACCAGCCCTCAATGGCCTTAGGCCACAAGCGGTCGAAACCTCAGAGACCGAAAGCTTTCACGGTTTAGGGGTCAGGCAGGGCTGATTGATATATATATATATATATATACATATATATATACATATATATATATATATATATACATATATATATATATATATAAGTAAGTAATAACATATACGGATGCTGGCAAATGTACGCAATGCTTCTTTGTAAGCATAGTAGGTACATATTTATAGGTTTTTCCCTTTGGGGATACTCGCAATAAGTTTCCCACGCCGTATATTTTTAATATCGACCCTTTGGGGGAGCTTGGCCATAGAAGAGAGTTGGTGTAATTTCAAGCCCTACAGGATCGGGGGGGGGTGTAAAGTTGCAGTTTTCCGGCAAACCCTGAACCCCATCCTAAACCACAATGCCGTGAAGCCGGCATGTCTGTATGCTTACACACCCTCAACTCCGACACCCTGAGACCCGAAGCGCAAAACCCTGAGCAGTAGAGATGGAGGGTTAACTTCATGGCCTTAATGGGATGCAAGGAGAAATCGTGCAGGTTTCGGTGCACTCTTAGGCTGTGGAGCCTGAAGCTTTGATGTCCAGCCGGTCGTCTTGAGGCTAATGTACGAGGTACGGCTGTGCATCTAGGGGTTTTAACCCTAAACCCCTTAACCCCAACCCCGAACCCCTTTCATTAAACCTCAAGGCCCAGCCGTAAGTGAAGCTTCCTGAAGCACCCTCACCGAAGCTTTTTATACACTTTAACTTAGGGTATACGCTTTAGGGCTTGGTGGGTTGATGGTTTCGAATCCAATGCCTAAACTTCATGAACACCAGCAAGCACCACAGCCAAACCCGGAAAGTTGGAATATGGGATAACGATGATTGCTGCGAGAATCCCTTATACTATACCTGGAGTCATGCGGATAATGATGTTCTGCCCAGGCCCTCCATCTACTCTCTGTGAGGCTCTAAATGCCTAGAGTTTGGTGCCATTTGCCCCACTTTATGGTGCAGCGAGGGTCCTGGTGGCTTCTACTATAGACCGATCTTCTGCGAGGCCCGAATCTCTCGCCGTGCAGACGATGGCACTGACCTCATGGTCGTTGCCTTGGGGTTCAGGGGTACCGTAGGGTCAGGGTTTAAGGTTTCAGGTTTAGGGGCTTTGGGTTTAGGGTTCAGGGTTTAGGGGCTTTGGGTTTAAGGGTTTAGGTTTAGGGGCTTTGGGTTTAAGGGTTTAGGTTTAGGGGCTTTGGGTTTAGGGTTTAGGTTTAGGGCCAAGTTTGTGGGCTTTGGGTTTAGTGTGTTTTGGGGGTTTGGGTGTTTAGGGCTGATGGTTTAGGGGGTCTCTCGGGTGCATGTCGCGGGAGTTTGTTTTTGTCGGACGTGCTGAAAAGCACTCTACTTGGAGGGTCGGGGGACTTAGTAACTGGTTATTTTAGGGACTTATAATTGCCATAACCCCAATTAGGGCCTCGTTTAGGGTATTTATAAGTCTACTTACTAACTACTTACTAAGCCGACCCTCCAAGTAGAGGATGTCTTAGGAGAGCTCGCAGGAAAGCCGCGGCGACCTCAGACTGGGGGAACCCCCAACAAGCCTGATGTAGCGCAGTATATCTTTCGCATTTGTGTGCGTCCAGAACAGACCACAACGGCGGCTGTAAACTAAAGACATCGATTGCGCTGAAGTCTTCTTTCGACTGTGCTGGGTTCTTCTCGAGGATTTTAATTTAAGTTACCATGGCAAGGCAACCATATCATTTAGCTTAAATTAAAAGTTTCCTTAACAAGAACCCAGTCTGTCGACTTTCTCCTGCTGATGTTCAGGAAGTGCCTACACTGTCCGAGGCAGCGGTGCTTTTGCTTCAGAGGGTGTCCTGCAGGGAGCGGAAGGGCTTTAGGATTCTTTTCATGGGGGTTTTAGAGGTTAGGGTTTGCGGGTTTAGGGGTGTAGGGTTTGGGGGTTTCAGAAACCTTAAACATTAAACCCTCATTGAATTCAATGCGAGGCTTTCTTCATGACTTTTTCGGGGTCCAGGAAGGCAACGTAGCGTACTGGACCGAGGGTCTTGACCTTCGGAGCAAGTGCTAGGGAGGATTGAGGGTTAAGGGTTTAGTTAGCTACGCTCAGGGTCTGGGGTTTAGGGTTTAGTGCTACGCTCCGGGTTTAGGGTTTATTTATAAGGTTTGAGTTGCAGAGATTGGTATGCCTGCATGGTTGCGCGTGCATTTAAGCTGTGTATGTCTCAGAACCCCAGCTTTTGGGCACGACAGACGCTTGCATGAAGACAGCTATAATCGAAACCCGAAGCCCGAAGCCAACTTGAATCTCAAACCGTAGAGGGGCTGTTCAGTCAGAGAGCTGTAGACGGTGATTCCAGGCGCCTGTTTTCGTGACCGGAGTGGACGTGCTCTCGGGCGAGCCAGATGTGTCAGCACTGCCTGAGGACTCCAGCTTGCTGGTCGTCCAATTGATAGTTTAGGGTTTGCGGTTTAGGGTTTCGGGTTGAGGATGGTCCAGGAATTTGTGTTCCCTTTCTCCTCTAACGCTCACCGCGCTGTTGCAGAGCCTGGCATCAAGCCCTCCAATACCGGGGCCGAAAAAGTTACAGAAATATATGTAATATATGCATTTACCCTTCAACCCTGAACCCCAAAACCCTAAAGACACAGATCCCACGGTTCCAGCCCAAGAGTTTAAAGCTTTGACGCTGAAGCCTTGAAACGTCAACCCCAAGCCTAAGACCCTAAACCCGGGGCTTAGAAGGTAACTTCAAGGGGGTGTTAGAAGGGGGCTTAAAGGGAACTCGAGGCCAAAACACTGAGTCTTGGAACGTTGAAGTCCTCAACCTGAATTTGAAACCTCTGGTGCCGACAGCTTAAGGCGTGGAGTGTAGGGCCTATAGGGCTGATAGGGTTCCAGGTTCGAGGTCCTTGTCTCCCACAGTTCATGTCTTGAAAATTCTAGGATTACGGGAGTTACAGTTGTTGGCTTAGTTGAAGGTTTAGGGTTTAGGGAAGTGCACGAACTTACAACATGACTTCTGCGCCCTGAACCATTAAACGATTGGCCCTGCATCCCAAAGTAGCACCGGTGGGGAAGACGTAAGTGTGGCTGCAATTGCTTTGTACTAACAGTTCATCTTTGTATGTTTGGATCCACTTACGATATGGTGCTCGAACTCGGTCTCCTGCTTTGAGAGCCTTTTAGCAGCGAACAAGGCCGTGGCAGTGGCCCCAATACCTAAATCCTAAAAGCCTAAACCCAGTAAAGTCTGAAGCCTTAAACCCATCCCTAAACCCCCTAGTCCTAAAGCCACAGGAGATGGGTGTTTACGCTGTGTACGACACCGGCGACAGGCTCCAGTACATTGGACTTAGCAGGCCTGCTTCGGAATCGTAGCACAAGAGCTGTGGGGCTTGAGGCTTCAGATTGAGGAGTCAGAGATGCAGGGTCGGAATACAATTTTCTCGAGAGCGCACACCAAAATTCTATTTGACATGTGAATCAAGGCCCCTACATTCTGCAATCGTTGTAGGACCCTCATGCGGAGGAACCTTTACGGGAAACCTGTTCGAATCATTATAAGGTCCCCATAGTCGATCTAGCAGCTTTTATGGCCGAAATCCCCGCAGCTTTCCGCTTCCTGGTAGGATCCTAGCTATAACAGCCCTAAGATGGGAGTGTTTCAAGAGCACTTCGACGAAGAGCAGGTTAAGATGAACCCCTATAACCCCTAAACTCCAAAACCCCAAACCGTAAACCCACAAGCCTCGATAAGGCAGGCTGACCCTGCTGACACAGAAAAGGCCGTTGCACCTTTAAAAAACCACAACCCTAAACGCCTAATCCCCATAAACCCCTGAGCCCTAAACCGTTTCGTCCCATGGCTCCCAAGAAGGAACATCCAGAAGAACATCGAAAACCATGCGAAAGCCATTGGGCTTCCGGAGGCTCGGTTTAGGGTTTAGGAGTTTAGGGTGTAGGGTTTAGGGTTTAGGGTTCGCTTGGCCTTGGTTCTCACATTGGTTAGTAGGGAGTGGAAGACTGGTAGTAATAGCTTCAATCCTCAGAGGGGCGTAGGGCATAATCTAGGGTTAACTGTTGTGAGGTTTCTCCCCTTGGGAAGTTTTTGTTTATGCTGGATTGAGGAGAAGGACGGTTTGACCTATCTAAGAGTTCGGTTTTTTCCACATCCGCAGGCTCCTGATGGACTAGACCCTGCTCCTTTCTACAATCTCTCACCCCCCCCAAACGGGTGTCGCCTCAGACTCCGGAGTAAGTGTTGCCCGGGACCTCAGGACCTCAAAAGCATGTGGAATAATTGCCTTTTGTAAGCGTTGGGCAATTATTTTGCCTACTTTTGGGAGTTTAGGTATGACTGCTATCGTTCCAAAACTCTTGTATAATAAGCGGGTTTACGGTTTATGGGTTTGGGGGTGTATAAGGATCACACCTGCCACAAGAGTTTGAGAGTTCAAGGTTGGTTTGCCACAAGAGTCTTGGTGTCGATCCTCCACTTCGAGCATTCCGCCGCCAAACCGTTACCTGCTAACTACAACTTCACCTGGCATCCTTAAGCCTTTCAAGCCATAGAAGACTCCAGCCCACAAGGCCCTCAAGCCACGAATCTTCCAGCGAGCAGTGGATTCAGAGGTTTAGAGTCTGGGGAATCGTGGACTAGGAGGGCTAGGGGGTTTGTGGCTTCAGGGTGCAGGGGCCCCAAGATTGTGCTGCAATCCTGTCCATGTGCGTTTCGTTATATCGTCATGGACCTTAGAACTACTTGTTGGCGTAGCTTCCGCTTGGATGCTACGGCGAATACCACAGCATGTTGGACTCGCTTTTAGGTCAAACTTTGGCGGGTTCTCGGGTTTAGGGTCTCAGGGTTTAGGGCATATGGCTCTGGGATAAAGTTGAAACCCGCCCTGTGAAGGGTCTTATAACACGGAGTTTGAGGGCTCAGAGTTGTACAGCAAATATGGTGTAGGGATATTTCACGTTCAAGTGTGCTGTAGGATTCTGATTCTTATGGGGTTTGCGGGTATGTGGGGCCTCGGGTCGCAACACATGTTCCTTTGTCTGTCCCCTGGCACAATCCTGCCGAGTGTCCGACAGGCAACCGACCTCATCGCGTCAGTGGCGAGCTCAAGGGCAAGCCAGAACAATGAAGGTTGATTGAAGCATTCAACCCTGAACCCTAAGGGGGGTTGCGGGGTATGGTCATAGGGGGATATGGTAGCGCCTCACCGACTCTTAAGAAGAGTCTTCCTCGACAATACCAAGCTTTGACCTTGAGCCTTTTATGTCTTGTTCCATGTAGGGTTCCCTATTGCAGTGTGCACGAATATGCCACCAAAACCTTCTTATAATTATGATGAACTTGGGGGTTCATGGGTAGTTATAAGTAGGGTTATAGGTCCCTCATATGGGTTATACTTGTAATTACCCTACTTAGAACTCCACTTATATAACTACCCATGAACCTCCAAGAACATCGCACTTAAGGTGAAGTGCATCGAAATGCCCGATGAGTCAAAGGAGGTGCTCAAACAGACCTGGGAGTTTTGGCTCAAGGCGGGTTTAGGGTTGCCTTGGGGGTACCGGAAAGGTCCATCGGCTTGGGTTTGGATCCTGTGCACAATAAATGGAATTGATTTCTGAGATGCCCAGGTCTCCTTTTCTGCACATAGGTTGTAGGTTATCTGTATGTGCGTGCATAGAGATGCTTCTGTACCGTTATCAGCTTTCTGCACAGTTCACCGCTTCTTTGGTGGCAGGATCACCTGGGAGACGGTGGTGAAATCCCCGTGGGGTCCTGCGCTCAGAGAAGCCGCCTACGGCCACTCCCGCTGGAACCCCCCAGCCCTGCACAGTAGTACCCTTACTTCTGGATACCTCATCTCTTATCTGAGGGTCCTGACGATACAACACGTGATTTTTAGAGAAGGTGCCACGATTGAATCTGGGGGTCCAAGCCGTTGAAGCGAGTCCTTAGCTCTTAAGGTGCCCTAGGCCCTAAGCTCCAAAAAACTCGTGAATGCAACCCCCCGCCAAGCTCCCAAGACTCTACTCGTTCGAGGAATCTGCCAGAAAACGCACCGGGTGCAGACCCGCGATGGCGAAGTCGAGGGGCGCAGGTCACGCATCAGAGATTGACCACTGGAGGGGCTCGAAGCGTCCTCAGAGTTTCCCGCATCGTTAGGCCTTCTCCATTTTTTAGGCATCTATGGCCTCCATGTTATTCTCAGAGTGCTACGCATTGCATCGCTTGGCTTGGAGGGAGGTGTCGGAGGGTACGGGGGCACACGTCGCAGGCAAAGCCTTCGCTGAACCTGGGCGGCGTTGGAGGACAGGGGTGGCGCTTTACGACTGCCGGCTTAGGACAGTTGATATCGTCGGGATCAGCTGAGGGGTGGGGATTCTGGTTCCGGCTTTGTTTCAAGACGTGTTCAGAGGGGAAAAAAGACCGAGTGACTGAAGCAAGCACGCAGTCCAGCGACACATGGCATTCTGTCTCGTGGTCAAAGGCCACAGTACCCATAGGCCCCACAGTAGTTCCTTTCTGGGATTACTTTACAGGATTCTAAATATGACCCCCAAAAGGAACTACTATGGAGCCTTTTTGGGTATAGTCTTGTAGCTGGAACGGCGTTAGGCGTGTTACGTTTCTGGCTTGCGCCCATGACCTCGCAGCAGGTTCAAGGTCCAAACCTAAACCCTTAGTTGACTCTTAGTTAACCCTATAGACCTCTAAACCCTCAATCCCGAACACCAGTTTCAGGTGGTTCGGGGTTTGGGGGGGTCAGGGGGGAATTAGGGCCTCTGCACCCCAAAGCCTGAATTAAGCAAGCAAGCAAGCCCTGCCAGGCATTGCTTCCCAGGCAGAGGCAATGGAAGCAGTCAAGCTGCCCTGGCGACAGCTTCGAGCTTCGTGTTTCAGCGGTTCAGTTGTGCTGTACTTGGAGGATCATGGGACTTAGTAAGTAAGGTTATAAGTACCCTAATTGGGGTTATAAGTATAGTTGCCCTAACTATAACCCTAGTTACTAAGTCCCATGATCCTTTAAGTATTCATGGCTCACAGGAGTGGGGATCCTTCTTTGGCTGTGCACATGCGCTTGAGCAGACTGTCAGCCGCAAGAACCGACTACTCAAGCTGAAGCCCTAAACCTTCAAAGCCTTGGATCCTCAACCGTAGTCTATAACCCCCTTAAGACTTATATTTCTGTTCAGATAATTTGTAATTAAAACCCAAAAGAGACTATTTAAACAGAAAATGTCGTGTTTCTATGGTTCTAGGGGGGGGTATCGTGTTGCTCAAAAGAACCCTAAACCCTAAACCCTAAACCCCTAAACCCTAAAACCCTAAACCCTAAACCCTAAATCCCTAAACCCATGAAAGCCGAAGCCTGCAGTCGCCCCGAACCTCAGAAGTTCAACGCAAGCTGGATGATGATACATCAGAACACTATAGAGCTTGGGTTTAGGGCTTAGTCGGTTTAGGGTTTAGGGTTTAGGGTTTTAGTGACTAGGGCTCCGCGTCTAGAGTCTAGCTTTTTGGGGAGAGGTGGGGTGGTGATTCTTGTACTTCAGGTTGCACTGTGTTGCATTTCCTGGGTATTTCATCTTGGGGAACCATCGTTCTTGTGTCTTATGCTTGCGGTCGCCTCTAA
This sequence comes from Symbiodinium sp. CCMP2592, assembly GCA_905221615.1. Classification (NCBI taxonomy): domain Eukaryota; class Dinophyceae; order Suessiales; family Symbiodiniaceae; genus Symbiodinium; species Symbiodinium sp. CCMP2592. Next base: position 931,465 of record CAJNDT010001524.1, read on the forward strand.
GCATCAGGGAGAGGCTCCGTAACTTAGTAGAATCGAAGCGCTGTTTCTCTCAAGAGTTGCGGAAATGGGATGTCGAGGCGCAAAATTCGGGGACAGTATTTAGAGTTTAGAGGCTTGAATACAAGGAATATTCGGGTTCCCTCGTGCAAAGCCCCGCAGGCCTTAATGTCACTAACTCGAAGAACCAAGTATAAGTAGGCTACAACATACCCCAGAAGCCTGGTCGAATAGCTAAGGCCCCTTAGGTCCCTGGTCCCTATAGAGGTCAAGGCTTTGTGGCTCTCTGTGGCATTGATACTTCGGTACAGGGTGACCCACCGTTTACAAGGAAGAAGCCCGCTAAGCACACAGCAGAGTTAGTCAAAGCTCAGCGTCTACGGGGCCCCGGCCATGAAGTCCGGTTTAGGGTAAAGCTTAGGGTTTAGGATCAGCCGTTCCGCCAGGACGGCTGTGGACTCAAATCCTGTGCTCTTGCTCCTCGGCAAAGAAAGGAGCCTGATCTCAAAAGTAGGGAATGGTAGTAATAGTAGTTATAATTGTACCCCATGCCTCCATTCCCTACTAACCAAAGGTAAGAATTCTGTGCCCGTGATCAAGGCTAAACGCGATGCTTCCGAGCCCCAGGCTTCCGAGTCTGGTCTGGCAAACTGTCTCAAGTGGGGAGCCAGGTCTACGTTTCATTAGGGTTGAGGGTATAGGGTTTAGGGCTTAGGGTTTGGGGTTTGGGGTTTAGGGTTGAGGGGTGCCTTGGCCGAGATTCAGCAAAGAGTGCAGGCATACATCAGAGTTCCATGACCGTCACCATTCCAGGGCCAGCCTGTCATTGAACTGACAAAAGCACCAGACACCACCTGTATAACCCTCAACCCTAAACCCTATCCCTTAAACCCCCCGTAGAAAAGGAGCTAAAAAAACCTATCCCTCTAAACCTGAAAAACCCAAAGCTGCAAGGTTCATGAAGGGAACTCCAGCGATGCCTCAGCGAAGCCCTCAGCTGCGGGGAGGGCTTCGGGCTTCTGGCGACAGGGGTTCGGGTTTAGGGGTTTAGGGTTCTAGAGTTCTAGAGTTTAGGGTTTAGGGTTCTAGAGTTTAGGTCTTTCGGGCTTTTCAACAAGCCAGGCTCAGTGAGAATCTTTAGACTTGACCCTGAACACTAAATTACTAAAATTTAAATCCCTAAACCCTAAACTCTCCTAAACCCCTTAACACCTAAGCCCTAAACCCCTAAAACCTAAAACCCTAAACTTCCCCCAAAAACCTAGACCCTGGACCCTAAACCCCTAAACCCCTAAACCCCAAAACCCTAAACCCGAAATTCCACCCCGGAGCCTGTGAGGTGCGGCTTCTCCGCTCGAACCTCCGGTCTCCTTCGCGAGATCGGCCTCTCTGCCCTGGTTGCCTGGGTGGTATTACAGAACCCCATTATAGAGCCCTCATAGTCCCCTTTAAGGATCCCTTTAAAGGAACCCTATTCGATCTATCAAGGCATCTTATATGGGTGGTTGTCAAAATGAGGGTCCCTTTTTGGGGTTCCTATGTTAATACGGCACCTAATATTTAGGGTACCCAAAAAGGGACCCTAATTTTGACAATCACTCATTTCTTTAAGGGGTGGATATGGTGTTTTCGTGGTTTCGGGCAAATTTAGGGGTTTTTAGGGTCTAGGGGTTTCGAGGGGATTGGGGGTTGAAGGTTAGGGAAGGATTGGGGGCTTAGGGTCTGGGGTATATGACTTTGAGCTTAGGGCTTGGGGTAGGCTGTGTGGTTTTGGGGGGGCCTCTTTGCTTTGGTTTCCTGTTGTGATGCGGGATTTGTGGTTCGAGGTGGAGGTTTAGAGAAGGTTTAGGGTTTAGGGATGTTGCTGTTGTCGTCGTCGTTGTTGTTGTTGTTGTTGTTGTTATCAATGTGCGATTTTGGGGTTTGGGGTTTAGGGTGGGATTTGGGGGTTCGATGTGGCTGTTGGTATGTGTGGAAGGGATTGCGAGTTTGTCATTGTTCTTGTTCTGCTTTGTGCACGCTGGTTGAGTGCTCTCGGTGGGTTGATGGCTTCAGTGGTTTAGGCAGGTCTCTTTCCGGCGCTGTGCGAACGTCGGCCTGTAGGCTCTTGAAAGCGTTTTAGTTCAGGGTACTAGTAGTATTATAGTGGCCATACTGTATCTATAATAAGGAGCCTCCAAAATGGTGGAGGCAATTGTTAAGGCATTTTTTATGGGGCTTTGGGTAGGTCTCGAGATGGGTGCTTCAACTTTATTTGGCTCAGGTCTGACCCTTCCTCTCGTTTCGAGCGTCTTTTCTGTCTGAGTATGGTTTGGGGTTTTGCAGGCAGTTGGCTTCGGGGGTTAGTTCTGGGAAAAAAGGCAAATCACCTCAGGCACTTCACGTCTAAGTGGGAGCCCCCCAGTCGCACCAATAGTCGAGCAGAAGTTTCCTGAAGTTGTCGGCCGATGCCGCGATATCCTTCGAGCCTTTTGGGGACGAAGTCGCTCAATTTTGTGATTCTTGGTGGCGCGGCAGGGAGGTTTTGATACATGTCTTGCCATTCTCACTATTCAGATAGCCCCAGATAAGGAAACTATTCCCACTAGACCTTCTTCCTGCTGGTGGGGCTGCCTATGAAGCTAGGATAACTGGATGCTTACCCTGAACCCTTAGCCCTGACCCGTGGCAGGGCTCATGGTTTGGAGATTTCCTGCCAGGCGTGCCCTTCGAGACCGTGAACGTCTTGGATGAAGCCAACAACCCGGGCGTTCGAGAGGCTCTCTAAACTGCTACTATAGGGGCCTTCATGATTACCTATACTATTTCGGGGGGTCCTTGTTTGTCATTTGATTGTGGTATAATATGGGCCCCAAAACCCTATTCTAATTATTAAGGCCCTGGTGTTTGCAACCATACCGTAATGCTGAATTTTGCTAAAGTGTAACCTAACTGGATCCGAGAACTTCGGAATTTGTTCTGAGGCTCGAGATATTGGCAACGGAGCTCGAAGTGTGTTGGGGATGTTGGCTCGGGGGCTGGTAAGCACCGAGCCCACTGGTATCCCTTCCGACGTCATCTTTGCTGCCGACCAAACTCCAACTGTCGCAATCCCTTCTTCACTGTCTCAAAGAGAGACGTATCTGAGTTCTAAGTCTATGCACCTCGCACTGGAATCCACTTGCTAGGCCTCCTGGTGCTTCATAGTGTTAGCCTCTGCTTGGGATTGGGGGGCCGGGTTCGAAGAAGAAAGGAAGTTTCGGACCACCAGACTACAAGACCTCCCTCGAGGGAGCGATCGAAAAGTTGGTTCGAGCAGATGTTTGCAATGCTAGGGTTTAGGGTTTAGGTTTTAGGGTAACACCTGCGAGCTTGCTAGGCTGTGAAGGAGTTCGGGCAGTGGCCCACGTTGTGGCCTCAGCAGAGGGGACTGAGTTAGCGGATACCATTTCCATTTTCTAAGCATGCAACCCCCCTAGGCCACCCAAAGACCCAAAACCGTAACAACCGATACCTCAACCCTAACCCCACCCAACACCCATAGGTAGAACCCTAGGAATAACTCACCTGAAGACCCAAAACCATAGCCGCCTATACCTCAACCCTAATCCCACCGAAAGACCCATAAGAAAGACCCACCTGAAGACCAAAAAAACCATAACAACCTATACCTCAACCCTAAACTCACCAAAATACCCATAACAAGACCCATACCATGGAACCCCTAGAAGACCCACATAGAAAAAACAACCTAAACACCATAGACCAATACCCCCATAGAAAACCCACAACACCCAACCCGAATACCGCTATCCTTGGAAATGGAGATGGTATTCGCTAAAATAAGGTTTAGGTTTAAGGTCGAACCGACTAGAGCGATACTTGTGGCATCGCATGAGCTACTTGTCTACATTCCGCTTTCAGCTTCAACCGCACCCTCACTGGAGCATTTCTTCCTGCATCCATCTCTCAATAGCCATGAAAGCTGGCCTGTCAGTTGCCTTATTCTTTTGGGCACAAAGGACGCCTTTCCAGTCTTTTCTTGCGGTCCGTCCTGGCTCCTGGTGCGTTCGCGAGTCACGTTTCGCGGGGCCAAGCAAAATGAACAGACGGACTCGGACTTCCGCATGCTTGCCACGTTCCGGAGATGTTCGAGTTTCCAACAGTTGTGTAGTGAGGAAGAGTGTATTCAGCGGACATGCGCAGCGCGGTTTGCCAGCAGATGTCGGACCAGTTGCAGTCCCAGCAGGAAGTTTTCATACTTGTGCAGGGCGATCAGATGGTCAGCTCGTTTGCTTTTTGGGCGGAACGGTGATGGGCAGTGGGACGTGGGACCAGTTTCAGCAGTCTCAGGCGGTTATCATACTTGTGCAGTGCGATCAGATGGTCAGCTCGTCTGCTTTGGACTCAACTATGGTGGGCCGTGTGACGTCCCAGCGGACTTGGGACCAGTTTTGGTGATCTCAGCGCACCATAGCCATACGTGTGCAATGCGAGCAGATGGTCAGCTCGTCTGCTTTGGACGGAACGGTGGGGGGCAGTGTGACGTCCCCGCAGATTTGGGACCAGTTTTGGCAGTCTCAGCAGGCGGTTATCATACTTGCGCAGTGCGATCAGATGGTCAGCTCGTCTGCTTTGGAAAGAACGGTGATGGGCAGTGTGACGTTCCAGCAGATTTGGGACCAGCTTCAGCAGTCTCAGCGGGCGGTTATCATACTTGTGCAATGCAGGCAGATGGTCGGCTCGTCTGCTTTGGACAGAACGGTGATGGGCAGTGTGACGTGCCAGCATATTTGGCATCAGTTTAGTGGCTCATTCTCATACCTCAGAGGGGACAGATGGTCAGTTGGTCTGCTTTGGAGGCAACTTGTATGGGCAGAGAACTGTGCCCAACCGGTGATCGTGAAGAAAATGGAAAGTGCTTGCCCTCCTCAAACCTTCAGTAGTTCAAGTCTCAGATAATTCCTATTATTACTTTCAACTCTGCAATAATGTTGCCCTAATTTATTGTCAAATATTTCTATGGTATAAATATTATGTGACCAGTTGCTCACCCTTTGTTTTTCATTTGGATTTCTCTTCCTAAATATCTTAACTTCATCTCCTACATCTAGATCGGGATATATGCGGTTCCTTCCCCCCTTCATCGTTTAGTTTGCTTTCACTTTGAATTGATTACTGGGTTTTCGGGCAGCTTTTGGCGTAAATCACGTGATCGAGTGCCTCATTTGGTTGTTATAGGTTAGCAAGATGTCAAAAATGTAGTCCGTCCATTGGATGCTTTGTGTTCCTTTTTTTCTCATCTGCTTCAACTCTCCTATATAACGTGTTTTTAAAAGTGCTGATGGCTCTTTCGCTAAAGTTTGGGTGTGCCCGCGTTCGGTGATGTTCTATGTTCTCGTCGTTCAAATACTCTTGTATAGCCTCCGTGTTCAATGCTCCCTCGTCGTCTGTATAAATTAAATCGGGGTTCTTACCCATCTTGTTTAAGCACTCAATCATTCCACTTGCTACGTCTCACTACATGCATGAATTTATCAAAAATATCAATCATCAAAAAAACTACCTTAAACTTTTGTTCTTTCAAATCCTTTACAAAAGACAAATCCATCTGATATTCATAAGCGGAATGAGGGGCGATGAAACTGTTTGGTCCTACCCGCTTTCTTTTTGCTCAACATGTTTTCTCAAGAACTCGTTAATATCGCCCATTGTTATAGTTTTGTCCTTCTCCCGTGCTTCCGCTAATGTTCTGGATTTACTGCCAAACCCCGCTCTATCAAAATATACATCATTTATGATTTTCTGTTTCTCACTCATATAAATAAGTAACAAAAAGTAATGATTTAATATAAAACATTTTTATTGAATCATCATTCTATACAGCATTAGGCATAATCTCTTTGTGCTCGTTCATATCGTGTTTGGGCACTCCGCGCTTCTTTCCGCTAGGTTTCTTATCAGTAATGATTTCGTTAATCTGCGTGGGCGTCAAATCTTCTTCACTTAAATTATTCTCTTCTACGTATTCCTTGATTCTCTTCTTTTGGTTGTGCCTTAAACTTGCTTCGCGCTTCTTTAACATAAATTGTTCGTTTTCTTTCCTCTTGTTATGATACAGCCTCTGATACAATGCCAGTTGTTGCTTAATCTCGTCCATTGTCATATCCTCGACACTTTTGAAATGTGTCTTACAACTACAGCAAATATTTATATTATTTCTTTAAATAAGTTTCTAAACATATTCCGAAAATCTTTATAGAAAAAAGCATTTAAAAATACAGTTAGTTTATATTGTAATTATATTGTACATGAGCAAAAATATTAAGACCACTACAAACAACCTACGACAACTACAAGAATCGTTTAACACAAGGCACCAGAGAAAAAATACAAAATCTAATTCATTTTTACGAAGACCGTAAAATGGCACAATTCAGCACCGCGGATAATTCAATCAGACAGTTTATAACCGCAAAAACCGACAAACAAAACGCGAAAGCAAACACAGCATACGACAAAATCCACGACAAACATCACGATAAAGAATCACTCGGGCAACGAATGCGGGAAGCAAAGAAGGAAGAAAACAAGAAGCGAAATACTTCTAACACCTACTCAGTAGATGCGTTGTTTTACAGACTGAAGGACGAAAAAGGGAAACAGAATTCAAGACAGCGTTTGAAGACAGTATAGGCAGACCCTACGTTATTTTATGGAAAGACCCGAAAACATTGAATGTAAAATCTACTAATTACATAGAAGACATAGTTAAGAAAATGGTTTTTCGCACCGAAAAGGATACTGTAAAACTGTTTTTTGAGTTGTATAATACTTTACAAGCCGACCGAGAAGCATATGACGAGTTAGAATTCCATAAGGACTACATTGATTGTATTAAACTACTACTCAGTGTAGAACGCCTTGATGACGATGTCAATTTAGACCCTAAAAATGAAAACTAACAAATACCGCTAATCTAAGCATGTTTAACATTTACATTCAAACGCCTTCAGACCCCGAGTTAGGAACCTTTAAGGAAGCGATAAACGTAAAGCATTACAAAGAGAACGAGTGCTGGTTTAACACCATAACCGATTGGTAAAAGGATACGCTAATGGGTGAGAAGCGAAAAGAGAAAAGTAGATTAACAAAAGAACGTATGTTTAAATTCATGAATAAAACCGAAGAGGATTTCAACACGGACGGGGCATCAATACAAGATATGGTGCCGGTCTTTTGAGCACTACGATATTCAAGCAAGGATATTCAATTCCTTCATAAAACCGGTTTTGAAATACTCACCGACTAAATACAACCACCATATCCCAACATTTCATGCCCTAGTTAAAACAGCCACATCTACGCAGCAAACGACAACCTGCAAATGTTAGGACAAATGGTGGCAATCCGCGAGAATCTAGATGTATCGATCAAGGCGTCCCCAGATTACCACATAAACGAAAATGACGAATCCACTGAATGTAAAATGATACAATCCTTAAATGACCTTAAGAAATTCAGAGAGAAAGACAGTTATACGCTACCTTATGATGGCAATGATTTAACCCAGTTGTTTTACGAAAGCAAGATGGCGGGCTACAAGCCACAAGTGAGATCTACTGGTTGTATCGTGTCCGATTTGTATTTTAAACTTTACATTAAGAAGAGCATAAGATACAGGGTTAAAGCCCGAAATTTAGTGTCGAGTTCAGTGGATGGAACTATAACAGTAAGGACGGAAAAGATTTATTACAATATGTCTAAAGCAATGTATGAATTCAACAAGGCATTAACTTACATAAATCCTTTTATAACGAAACCGATATACAAATTCTTAAGGAATGCCGAACAATCCCGCCGGTGGGAGAAATAAACAAATTCTACAAGTGTCTAACCAAAGAACCGAGAAATACGACAAATACGGGTTTATGCCGCAAACAACCACCGAAATAGATGTTAGAAAAGCTTATACCCACGCCTTCAACCAAATTACCGAAATCCCCGTCTTTAACCCGTTTGATATATGGAAGCATTTCAATTGGAAAGCCCACGATTACAGCAAGTCTCACGAACTGACTTTGTTTATGGTGAAGCCGAAACAACAAGAATTGTTTTTTTATAAGGCGCATTGTTTAGTAGATGGTAAGTTTTTAAAGCACTACGCCGACAAATGCGAAATCCTATACTAAAGAGCCTTCTGGAGTGTATAAGGTGAATTACACGAAACTTATTAAGCAACTATGGGCAACCGAAATATCAGACCACTTTCAGAAGATGCTAAAATCAAGAAGCTTATAGCAAATGTAAATTTTGGATTGCTAGAGAAGGGAACGAACAAATCTTCTAAAAGTTTTGCCTTTCATAGTCTTCGGGAAGCGTTGTATTATTAACAAGAAGTGGGAGGCAAGATTAATAAAATCACGGGATACGACGAAGACGACAAGGAATTGGACATAACATATTACTGCTTAACGGTGACCGATAGAGTGGCATTAAGAAACGGTTATACCTACATAAAGGAGCTACTGCTTCAAATCCACAATCATAAAAATACAAGAGGATTATGCCAAATTAATAAATAATGGTGTTAATGTATGGAGTATCTAGGGCTTTCCTCAAGTGTCCTGAAACCCTAAACCCTAAACCCTTGAAAACGAAAGCCTGCAGCCTTCCCCCGACAGTCTCCGGTTTTTCGGTGTAGGGCTTGGCACTCGCAATTCGCCCGCCATTACATGCGGTAGCCGAGAGTCTCAGAGGGGTAGTTGTTGTCAGGCTCTCCGGATTTCTTCGACATTCTATGCCCACTACAATACACTCATCACGCGGGGATAAACCCCTCAGCCATAAGCCCTGATCCACAAAGGATTCCGCAGCTCTACGTCTCTGGGCAGTTGGTAGGAGGAGGGGGGTTTCAGGGGTCGGTTCCAATCAGCTTTTCGGGCGTGAGGGGGTTTGGTAAGGTAGTTACACATGGGATCACAGATTCGCGCATAGGATTGTGGAGGCTTGGAGATCTTGGCAGTCGGTCAGAGTCATGCTCACAATATCTGGCAGATCTCCAGTTCTTAGGGCTTTGAGTTTAAGGTTTAGGGTACAGCAGAATTTCTGGCGAAGTTGGGAGTCGAGATCCTGCTTCGTTTACGGATCTTTGCATAGAACACGAGGCCTTCTGCAAGGCTCGGAGCCCAAAGCCACCGAGCGCTCGAACTGTATGGGAGTTTCAGAAGAAAGTAAGGGAATCTAGTGAGAAGCTAACGACTCCTTATTGATGAGACCCCGAGGTAAAGTGCACATATCTCAACCCAACTGCTTTTAGCGCATTGTCACTTCTGTGCTCAGTTTTGCAACTCATAGGTTCAAGTTAGGGCAGCGAGGGTTTAGGCACCAACTGTGCACCCGAAGTCTTGAAATCTTGGCAACTCCAAAGGGTACGGGGTTTTGGGGCTGAGGGTTTTTATGGCTGTCTTCCGGCCGGTGGATGGTAAGAACTTGTATTGCTACTCGTCAGGGCTACCTAAATGAGCAGTCATAGCATCATTCTCCCGAAACCCCTGGGGCTTAAAAGGACCATGGGATCGAAGTTATCAGGATTCAACATAGTGTAACGATAGCTCTAATGACTCATCGTCCCAAGTAAAGGTACCCACTAATCACACTGCCGCTAAACTTGCATGAGCCCTTATAGGAACGCCAGAACCTTTCTTGGAAAGCCCCCTGATCCTTCAAGCAGGGCTCTTTAGAAAAAGTATCATCCGACGCCTTCGGCTATGATTTGCAGCCGTTACTCGTCAAACAGGCCCCGCCGTAGCAAGTACGCCTATGAGTACCCTAATTGGGTCTTTCCGCATTAGGTTTGTTGATGAACAGCGATAGTTACCTCAATTTGTAGTTCTAGTTACCAAGTCTGACGATCCTGCAAGCTCTTAGGTGAGAAGTAAAGAAAAATCAGCTTACATGGAGATTTTCTTCACGAAATCTTAACACCGATGGGCTTTTTTCTGCAACTGCTTACATCCTAAACCCTAAATCCACGATCCACGGGCACTGCAGAGCGCCGCACCCCCGACTGGGGCAACTACACCCCGCCAACGTCCTCAGCCCTGAACCACAAGTCCTCAACCCTAAGCCTTAAGCCCTGACCTACTTAAAGGATCATGGGACTTAGTAACTAGGGTCATAGTTAGGGTAACTATACTTATAACCCCAATTAGGGTACTTATAACCTTACTTACTAAGTCCCATGATCCTGCAAGTAACCCCGAAACCCCAAAGCCGAGACTGGGTACGTACATTCAGAGCAGCCTGCATCTGAATCCCACAAGGGGGCAGATCTGAAACCTTGAACTACCTTCGCGCCCCTGTAATGTAGGTGCTTGCATGCTTAGCAGTAATACTAGTTACTAGTGAGCGTCCCTATTCAAACCCTTGTTGCGCTTGCTCACTTTGTGACCAATAGTTATAGCCTATCATTTCACAGGCTACACGCACAATCACGGGACCATGTCTTTGCATGAAAGCCTGAAGCCTAAACCTTCAACCCTGAACGCTAAGTAGCCCGGATGTCGCTGGAAGCGTTGCAGCAGACCGGCCCGAAACATGCGACTGTGGAGCGCAAGTACATCTGGAAGCAGATCCTGGGCCCTTGTTAGGGAGCTGTTTTTGTCGGGTTCGGGATTCGGGGTTTAGGGTGTAGAGTTTAGGGCCGTTTGTTTAGGGACAGAAGGTAAAAGCAAGTTTGTCCTTATCCTAGCAAACTGGATTTCGTCCCCCTATACAAGACTTAGGGGTACTTAGAAATAGTTTTTCATTTTTGGTTATTATGATCCCTAAGAAACAGCTAGAATTACCCTTTTGCTAGGGTTCTAAGTTCAGTATAGAACACTGCAGAGGATGCTTTCCATGCTTGATCCTTTCACGATTGCCGCTGCCAGCATCCTGAGCCATCGTGTGCGCACATGGTGTGTTTCGAAGGATGGATTGCTGAAGGTCCCTTGCTTGATTCTGAATTATGCGGCTTCGCATGCAGACATGCGTGTGATCCACGCTCTGCCTGCCATTGAGAAGGCAGAGCTGGTTGAGTTTGAGCTTTGGAATAACGGATGTGACAACGTCTGGGGCAACGAGGAAATCCATCTGCGGGAAACGGATGAACCTACAAGCCATGAGCATTTCAGCGTGTGTTTGGGCTGGCTCTTTGGTGCCTTTCCGAAGCTCCGACGAGTGGCCATCATCGGATTGCGAAACAGACTCCAGCTGGTACCTTTGTTGAGAAGCTTACGTCGCTGCCCCGCCCTGGAGGAGCTTTCCCTACAGGATGCGGACTTCGAAGACGTGGCAACTATGCTGTTCTTGTAAATAAGGTTGAATTTCAGCATAGATTCCTCAAACTGTCTCGACCTCGACCCTAAACCCCAAACTATATAAGCCTCCAAACCCTAAACCCTCAGAAGGAGCAAGCATTTCAACGTCTGAAGCACTCTCCACGAGCTGCTCAGGCAATGTGCGCAGCCTTCGAGGTGGTGCAGGCTCTGCCTGCCTTCCGAGGTCTCTGCATCCTCCATCTTGCAGTCAGGCAGCTGCTTAAAATTAGCAAAAGTAGTCTTCTTTTTCGAAAATGATTTTAGTGTGGTTCTTCTTAGTTTCGTGCTTCTTCTTACTGCTTTGATTGCTAGGACCTTAGGGTGATTAAGACTACCACCTCGTCGTGAGCAATTTCAATTATCCCAGAGTCTAGCTGGCCTGGGCCCTTGCCCGAATCAAGCAAGGCAAACCCGCTTGTCTGAGGCCGGCTTTTGATGGTAGCGATATTGATCCGGAGTCTCAGACGCTGACAGCCCTGGCTGCATGCTCCGTGTCCCTCCCATCACTGCACACGCTTTGCTTCTGGGCGCTGAATAATTGCTTTGCAGTAACATGCGAACCTGACTCAGAAAAATGTGAAGCCTGCGGGCTTTTATCAGGATCCTGAATATGCCTCCTACTTGCGATCTTGGGTTATTCAACAGGTGTTTCTTAATCAGGTACCTACATTACTGCGTCGGTTGCTTTGAAGGGTTCTGGCAGCCTCACACGCACGCCAAGCCTTTGTCGTAACCCTTTGAAGGAACCCTTTTTGCAATCCTTTGAAGGAGCTCCTTATAGTAACGCTTTGAAGGAACACTTTGCAAACCCGTTTGACTAGTGTCACTCTGGACCGAGGCTTATGCTTGAGCTCCCGGGAAGCTGCGCGCCCAGGCTTTGTAGCTGCGTTGCAGAGATGTATCGATGTCTTCCATCTGCGCCAGCTCAGCTTAGCCGGCGACAGGCGCCTAGGTGTGCTCGCAGCTCGAGGTTGTCATAGGGTTTCGATCTTCCCGAAGCTGCGCTTCCCACGCCCTATAGACCGCCCGAATCCCCAAAGAATCCTTGGGCTGAGGTACTTATCCGAGAGGCTTTCAGCAGTGACATGGCCCTTCAAGTGCCGCCTGCTCTCACTGGCAGTTCCGCTGGATGGGCGAAGCTTGTCGATGCTAGCGACATCCGTCTGCCAGAACCAGGTTCGCTTCACAACTCTCCTGTGGAAGTAGAGGTTCAGAAGTAAAGCATTAATCATTCCTAAACCCTGAACTGTAGCTTTCCTGGGATCCTCAAGAGCAAGCCAGGTCGAAGGCCTGACTCTTCTGTCTCCAGCTGAAGGTCTCGAGGCCCCTGAGCTTCGAGAGTTCCTTACAATCCTCGCAACTTCAACCTTGCAGTCCTTCACATGGAGTTTCTGTGGTCTTTATATCTCGGGCCTCCAAAGTGAGTCCCGCATCGCCGTGAGTGAGGGTCTGGGCCACTTGATCTCATTCTGCCCATCTCTCAAGAAGCTGGTTGTCTTCCATGACGAAAGATATCTGGAGCAGAGTCCCTGGCCGGAGCTGGCCATCTTGGCAAACATGGCGACCCAGCACGGTGTTTGCTTCCAAAGTCCGCAGGCGCAGCTGCGGAAGCATGTGAGGCTCAGGCAGGTGTGGCTGAGACCTTCTGTCGGACACTCTCTTTGAGCAGCACCCTGAAGCTGTTGGCAGAGTCCCATGCATGAGATGCTCCAAAGAAGGGCCTGATGATGCAGTACAAAAGTAGACGTCTCACCACCACAAACTGCAAGCTAGCATCAAATCCAAAGTGGCTCTCCTTCCCCTTGTTTTCTTTCAGGAGCAGACATCGTCATGGAGATGTACCAGAAGGGCGAACTCGAGCAGGCCATGGTATAGCTGGTTTGCTGGTCAAGTTTTTCTCCTTTCCCCACTCACCCCTCTTCCCAGATTGGGCAACTGAGCTATCCAGCCCGAAACCCTGAATACCGAACAGTCAACGCTGAACCTTGAGCCCAAAGCCTTGATAAATTGAGCACATCGACCCATAACTGCACGTCCGGACCTCAGCCACGGAGCAAGAGCCAGTAGTCAGTAGTGGAGCAAGTATCCTTTAGTTATGGTGGTATTCTTGTAGTTTCATGGGTAGTTACAAGTGGGGTTATAAGTCGCCTAAAGTGGGTACCCTACTTCTTACTCCACTTAGAACTATCCACGAAGCTCCAATCAAGCCCTGAGTATTCTGCAAAATCCGAAGCTTCGTGGACCGGGGAGTCGATAATGGGCTCGTCAGGTTTCGAGACTGAGATGATTCGTCTTTGAAGGCTTGCATCCGGATTTCGAACTTGCTATGGCTGTGTTATGTACTGAGTCTGTCAGAGGCCATAGCCCCAGAGAGTGTGGGATCTAGGGCGTGAAGGCTCAAGTTCAACGCAGAATTCGACAACGGCAGTTGCACTTTAATTTAAGTGCTCTGCAAGCGTGCTGTCCGGTCGCAGATGCTGGTCATGGCCAACGAGGGAGCTGGCGATAGTGCAGGGCTCAAGCGGGGCCTTTTCCATTGTGCCAGGGTCTGCACTACTTTTCGGAGGACCGCCGAGGAAGTAGCAATCACACGGATCGGAACCGGTGATGTCGGGATTTACTGATATCGAGGAGCTCGCTATAGTTAGTCGCGTCATTCATGTGCACGCCTTATCTAACGCTGATCTTCAGACACGAAGCCCTAAATCCTAACCCTGCCCTAAAACCCTGAACATCGTTCCGGTCTTCTGTCGGTGGGCGTGAGAGTCTGCAGTTGGAGAAGGGTGCTCGCAAAACACCGAAACCCCTCTCAAAGCCCTAAACCCCTAAGCCCGAAACACCTAAGCCCCTGAGCCCTTAAACCCTTAAGCCCCAAACACCGAAACCCCTAAACCCTAGTTTCAAAAGCGTGTTGAAGTCCAAATCCTCGCAGTCCGCGATCCTGCTTTTGAAGCTTACAACAGTAGTACCAGAATCTTACCTACTAGGACCGAATATTACAGCAATGCTACTACAGTTCTGCTATCATGTTAGTGCAGGACTCTATGCACTATTACCATCACCTTGCGAGCATGTTATGGAACCCCTAAGCCCTAGGACCCCACCGTATTCGTAACCCTCGCTACTAAACCCCAAAACCCTGAACCACAAGGCTCCCTGATGAGCCTTTCAGCATTGAATACGGAAGCCTGAAGAACTACGGAAGCAATACTATTCCCATGATCCTAAACCCTAAACCCATTAAGTAGGTACTCCCCTAAACCCTATATGTATGCCCTATAAAACCCTAGACCCATTAAGTAGGTACGCCCCTCAACCCTGTGCCGTATAAATCCTTTAAGTAGGTACTCCCTTGCGCTATAAATGGAAGCTTCTGAAAATAGGGGGACCCTAAATATAGCACCCTAAATAGTACGATCCTCATAATAAGGACCCCAAAATGACCCCTAGTTTTCGGAAACTCTAAACCCTAAACCCTTTATAGAACCCTTATAGATCCCTTTAAGGAACCCTTGAAAGGAAATTTAAGGTACCCCTAATCTTCGGAAACTCCCAAATGCTGCCACTTTTGGTGGGTTCCTGAGGTGGCGGGTCCAGCGAGTCCGGTGCTGATGCCACGCAGTACACCAGAGGCACAGGATTTAGGGTTTAGGGTTTCGGGTTTTGGGGTTTAGGGTTTAGGGTTTAGGGGCCCCAAAAAGGGTTCCTTGAAGACCCGTTCCTAGAGGTTTAGGGTTCAGGGGTAGGGGTTGAGGGAGAGGTGTTTTTTGGTGGTTTCGGGCTGAGGAGTGTGGCTTCTAGGGGTTTAGGGTCAGTAGGTCAGCGGCTGTGAGTTCGGGGTTTGGTGTGGCTCGTGGATTTGTTCCGTTGCCGACGTGCGTTTCTGTTTTGGGGGCTAGGGGAGGGGTAGTGCTGGCTGGTGGTTAGTTTGTATATGCATTGGGTTTGCGAGCCACCGACTGCACCAAATTTGCTAGTGATTCGTGCATGCTAAGAGCTAGCAAAGAGAAGCTTTTGGTCACAGTATGTTGGGAAGGCTTCTAAACCTCAGCCCCAAATTCTTGCAAGGAGAGCAACTTTCCATAAGCTTGTAGCACGTAGACATATACAGCGCCAGAAGATTCGGTGACGATCAGCGCTGAAAAACATGGAATTTGGGCTCGGAGAAGGAGTTCATTGAAGGGCAGTTGGGTAATGTAGGGCTTAGGGTTTATAAGGCTTTGTGAATGAAGGGAAGTGTGGATAGATCTGAGAATTCGGCACACTTGTCCTGACTATCTGGGAGAAAATGAAGCCGTGAACCTAAAACAGCTGTCGATCTTCTTGCACCCAAGACAACAAACTTCTTGATCCCTTCCAAGTCAAAGAACTCCAAAAGTACAGCGACGCATGCTCTCAAGGGAGCATTGGACTTCGTAACCACGGTTATCAGTAAAGTAATTGTATATGTACGTATAGCGATGATGACTTCTCCTCCCACTTTTGTTGCTTCTAAGGCCCATGATCCTTCAGGTGGATTGATGGGTTTCGCTCTGTGGCAAAGTGGCTAGAAGATCGTAACAAACTATTCTGACTTAAATTCGCGGGTTACGTAGCTTTAGATCGTAGAGTCGGAAAGTCAAGTTGTGGATGAACTCTACTGTTGTCAAGTGCAGAGATGAAATCACTGGCAGACTAGCAGGTATTGATATCACCGCTTCTGGGAACAAGCAAGGACGGCTGTGGCACTAATAAGATCAGCCAACCCTTCTTTGGAATTTGAACACACGAGCAGGCTCCACAAGCATGGTTCCGAATCGAACCGTCGCGTCTAGCGTGCGCTGTAGTTGTTTGGCTTTGGAGCTTGGGGGTTTAGAACGTTAAAGTTTTGCGTAGAGTTTCGGCTTGTCTTCGTTGAACTTTCACCTGTACTTTGCGTTGTTGCTGTGCCCGTAGCGGCCAGGTGACATCAAGCTCATTGACGACACAAACAGGCGGAGAGCTGCAACCCTGTGCACCCAACCCCCAACTTAGGGACCCAAAAAAAATATAAGCATAAGCTTTTTCTGGGGATATCCCCACCATCCTTATTTTTGCTTATGTGCTTTTCTGGGGCCCTATCAAGCCCTCATTGTCAAAAAACACTGGGAACCTTAAGCTCAAGCCTTTTGACCCACCAGGGTATTCAAGCTCAGTTTTCGCCGTTCATGCCATGTCCGCTGGTTGAAATCCAGCAGCGCAGCTCCACTGCGGTTTTGGGTTCGGGGTTTAGGGTTGAGGCGGGAATTCGGTTTCATGGTAGGTTCACGAGCACTAGCAGGAATCTCCCCTTGTAAACGGGTAGCCCTCAAACAGCTAGTATGGTCCAACCTACCCCAAAGCCCTACGCAAATACTCGTAAGACGCTTGCAGTGACTCTCTTCGTCTGAAGCACACGTCCGGTCGGAGAGGCGTTGGCCCAGGGTGCTGAAAGAAGCACAAGCAAGGAATCTGGAGCCTGTAGCCAGTGTAGCCCTCGCAGTGCATCACGGCCTGGCTATCGAAGATCGTCGTCTTCTTTCTGATACCAGCCGTATCGCAGCAGCAATACATCATAGCAGGCCAAAAGGGGTTTTAGTCTATGGGGTTTAGTAGGGATTAGGGTTCCCATGATGGGGTGTCATTTTAAGGAATCCCTACCCCAAGAAACTTAAACCCCCTTTTGGCCTCCCATCACTACACCAAATCCGAAGGAAGCTCTTTCAACTTTCAACCTCAAACCCCAGAAAGCCTATGTCCTCAAACCGAAAATCCACACCAGCAAATTGTAGCACAGCTTCACACAATGGAACTTGGTTCGAATCATGTTTGTGTACAGCGCCAAATTTTTCTGAGTCCGCAATCGGGTCTGCAACAGCCCCTGAAGAGACAATACTTCAACTGCATCTTTGCAAACCGAAGCCGTCAAGTCCATGCGACCGCTTGCTGCTCACCACTGCTGCAATCCACGAAACGATTGCAGCTCAGAGCTCGGGTTTGAGATTTCTTGCTGGTGATGGAGGAGCTTGTTGCTAGCTGCTTCAGATTGCTCTCAAAATTTGCAAACTTGTAGCTATACCTACAAGATGAACAATATCGAGGAAGTGAGACGAGGAGCAGCTAAACAATCCAAATCTCTGGGCTGGAAGTCTTTCGAATCGGTCTTTCAAGAAGTTGCTCTCTACAACTGCCAACAAGAGCACCAACAGCAGCGGGGTGGCCCGTTGGCCTATGGCTCCCTAGACGTATGGAGCCTTGTCCTGAGCCCGGTTCATACCAACCACCCCAAATTCCACAAGGATGTCAGTCTAGTATTTACAAGATTAAGGACTGACGCTTCATCGCAGACCGGCACATCATTTGGCACTTTCCAGTTGTTACTGCCTGGCACCCCAAAGCGGAAGCGCACAGTCTCCACCTCTGCCATCAACAAACCCTAAAGCCGAAACCTATGACACTGAGATTTCGCTTGAGCCTTAAGGCGGTCCGGCAGGTGGCAGGGCAGGGCACTGCCGAGGAGGAATCTCATGCAAACGGTGCCAGGCTGGCCAGAAGATTCTGATTCGTGACATCAAACTGACTACCTGTATATATATATATATACATATGTATTGGTTGTACTAACAGTAACATATACGGTGTGACACACACACACATACATACATACATACATACATACATACATATATATATATATATACATACATACATACATATATATATATATATATATATATATATATATACATATATACATATATACATGTATATATATATATATATATGTATAATCATTTGTTGGTTCATTTATTTGTACATAGATGTACATGTAAATAGTTTATACATATATACTTAATAACCGAATATACAGCGACACAACATATCTTTTTATTTGAACTTATGTCTTAATCCAATTTCCTATACTATTTTACGGTGGAGTAGAAGGCAATATATAAAGACAGTAGGCAATGCAGTACAGTGCTGTACTACATTACGCTATATTATATAGATTTATATAGTATCCTACATGATCATACAATACAGTACAATAGCATTGTATGATATATGATAGGAAGACATAAGGTAATGTCAGATAAGATAAGGGGTTGCTCGACATTAGACAGTCTAAGAGACAACAAGAGTTTAAGGCAAGATAGTAGAATATGATATACTTTAACTCAATATGGCAGAGCCTAACACAATACAGCATGATATGCAATGTTACAAGCATACTATAAAGCAGCACC
This sequence comes from Symbiodinium sp. CCMP2592, assembly GCA_905221615.1. Taxonomy (NCBI): domain Eukaryota; class Dinophyceae; order Suessiales; family Symbiodiniaceae; genus Symbiodinium; species Symbiodinium sp. CCMP2592. The sequence continues at coordinate 950,048 of CAJNDT010001524.1, forward strand.
ATATCAGATCATGTCTATACATGTACATACAGATCAGATGATGTCTTATAGTATATGTGCACACATTATTTGTACGTATTTTCCATATGAGGTATGTACACAAATATATATATATATATATATATGTGTGTGTGAAAATACCATACATACCGCCTTATAACAGGTAAGACTTACTGTCTGATACATGCACACACATACACACATATACATAATATATACTTAATGTATAAATATAAATATATATATATATATATACACACATATGTGTGTGTTCACACCATGTTTCATAGTTACTGATATCTTGAAGATCGTCATATAGATGATATACTATAATATAGGAGGTTGTATACACCATGCATTAGCATCTACTGTTCCAGTTTTTCTATTTAACCTGCAGTTAGTCTTATATACTTTCACGTATACAATATGTAACATATGGTATGTAATATGTAATATGCAGTATGTGTGTGTATATATACATATATGCATGTATACATATATACATATAAGTGTATATACCGTACATCGTGCATGATAATTCATACAGTATTGTATGTCTATATATATATGTCAATATATGTGCATTTATATATCTATATACATATGTGTACTGGTAATCGAAGTATTTCACGTCATATTGCACAAGATGTTCAATACATGATCAACGTATGCAACTCGTCACATATGTATATATGAATATTACGTGGTAGACTTTCGAATTTCCTTTACATACATTATATGGTATTCTTATTACGGATATACAGTACCTAGTACATTGCATCATATGACTCAATATGTTATTCTATAACATAATACTATGCAACATGACGTGATCTAGTTTCATCGAATCTAACCGAATATATTACAATATCTGTAGCACCCCCTGCGGCCTGCGTTTGGCGAGGATTCTCCAGGCTGCAGCATTCACATAGCTGAAAAGCTGCAGCGTTCGAAACTTTGAAAACGTGATTGACGGAAAACTCGAGTCGGGGGGGTTCAACCCCGAAGCCTATCCACGTACTTCCTCAGCGACAATCCAAAAGTCTAAGTCATCTGCATTAACAAGTAAGCCCTAAGCCCTCGCCATTCTCTGGCAGTTTGAATTGCCGCACGGTGGACGAAAGCGTCCTGCTGCAGCACACTCCAATCGGCGCCACGGCTGAAGAGGCCGGAAAGCGTTTAGGGTAAGGGTTTGCCAGGTGTCGGCATCGAAGATACCTATAATGAGTAGGTCCCAAAAACGGCATGACTGTTCTGTGACTCAAAATGTTTGTGCCTCAGCCATGCTTCAGGGCCGTGGGGTTTAGGGAACAACCGGCAGCCAACGACAGTTTGTTCCGCAGAGAGAAAGTGAAACACTGAGTTGCTGCAGGATGCGGCCGGGCCCCCGGAACGCAAGCGGCGTCGCTGGTACCTCAGAAGCACGTCTTCTGAATCCCAGGATTTGTGCATGCGTTTTTGTCTGGCAAGCTGCACCGGCATCTCGACAACGCCTCTCACACAAGACCTTAGCTAGAAAGGTTTGGGGCACGTAGATCACTCGGCAGCATCTACCCTAAAGCCACCTTCTCAATTTACAAGTGCTGCGCATCACCTATGTGCAGCTCTGTGAGAGAAGCTGAGTTCGGCGCAAAGCTTTCATGATTTCTCAACGGTCGAAAATCAGAGCTGGCCGATCTAGAGATTTGCTGCTCGGTTGTTGGTCAAACCTTGGAACCTCGGTTTAGGGCTTTAGGGTTTGGGGGTAATGATGAGAGTGTTCCCGAGAAGATGCCTCAGACCTTCTCGACATGTGGATCTCCACGAGCGGGTGTGTGACTGCACGAAACGCACAAATTGTGAATGTAGGGACCCTTTGTGGCTCCTTCAATTTACAGTTATAATACGGAACCCTAAGGAGTAATGTTGGAAAATATTTAGACTTCTACATTATGCGGGTGAGCCGGGGAATCTCACGGGGCCGGCAAAAGACACAGAGCCCAAGCACCAAGACCCAAACGAAAGCCAGGCTATGCCCGCCAAAGCTTGGAGTTTCAGGTTTTGCGGCTTTTTTGGGTGCTCCGGTTTGGGAGTTAGGGTTACCGTTGAAGGCTTTCAACGAATTGTCAGACGAAAGCTTCGCTGTCAGGCAAGTTCGCAAGTTTCGCCGAGGATGGTACTACAAGGAGGCTTGGCAAAGAGGGGCGTGGGTCTGCGGCGGATGACGGGCTGTCCGGAGTAATTGGCTCCCATGAAGGATTGCACTGACTGCGATTGCAGGCTGCATGAGGCACACCGGATGTAAGACTGCAGGAACGGCAGTACCAGTAGCCGGAGGAACGGGGCTGTCGGGTCTGTGGACTTCGAAATGACGGGCCGACCCAAATACCCCTCATATTGAATACTCGTGGCCCAAATCCAATTACGTGGGGTTAGTTGCACTATTTGAGAGCCCACTATGCAACATGCGAACACAGGCATTCATCATGACACAAGCTGTCATTGCTCATGCATGTAGTAGTAGCAGGCCCTGTAGCAGTTGAGTGGATAGGCTTCACAGCTGCATGTCCAAAGGTATACGTACCCTCGCGATGATTGAATCTGCAATTCTTTCAAACATGCTTAGACTTCTGCTGCAGAGCACAGTGAGCCGAGCATGCAGCCGGATGAGGTAATCAGTAAATTTTCAACACTTGCCAAATGAGGCCATGTAGGCATTTGCTTTGGGGGCTCATGTGGTTCATGCTATTGGTATTGATGCTTTTCCACAAGGAAGAGAGCCAATGCGTTTAGGGTGCTTCTTTTGTATGTTTGAGTATGTCACCATGCTCATTATGACGCACTTTCTTCACTGTTGCCTGCCTCCCTTCTCCCACCCCGGCCTTTTTCGTAGGAGTGTGTTGGGTCATGTTTTTCTGCGCGCAACCTGCTAACTGGAGGATGCCGACCGGAACCTCGAATCAACATCTAATACTCCTAAGGTCGACTGCAGCCTGAACTCAACTCTCAACCCTATGGGCCCGATAAGCACAAAGCCTAAAACCCCGATAGACTTTATAAGCCCTGACAACTCTCGACATCAGGGCACGACGGTGACGACTACGATGGCCTCTTGCCTCGTTTACGCCGAGCCTCAAGGGCCTAAACCCTCCTGAACGCGAATAGGGTTTAGAGCCCCCTGGACTGATTCTACGGCCTCCTTAGGATTTTTAATTTTTGTTCATATAAAACCCAAGAGAATATTAAGAATAATTTTCTTATTGTGGATCTCCGGAAGCAACACCACCAAGCCCAGCACGCAAGGCAAGCGTCTTCCTTTTGGCACAGTATGGCGAGAATTGTGACACCGCCTGCGAGTGTGCCGGCTATGGTGGGTGTGATGCACCGCTGCTTGAATCGCTGAACACCTCGGCAGCGTTTTTTGCAGCCGTGGCGGAATATGATCCGAGCATCAGTTGCACTCTAGGGAATCAGGGCGGGGCCAGAGGCTATGGTGGAGCACCGTTCTACAAGCCGAAAACTCCCACCGAAAGCTGCTATTTCTGGAACGGCGGCGCTGGCACGATGGACTGCTCGCTCCCACCTGCATATGGCGATTTCCTTCCATTCTGCGCTTGCACGGGCACAACGACGACAACGACCTCTGTCGCTACCTGCCTTAAACTGTTGGCATTACAATTATTATGCAGTACTATCTTACACCGTATGATATCACGTACCATTCTGTTACATTATAGACTATTTGTTTTATTTGTTTTTGACATTACATGTATGTCTACCTTAACGATTTTGGAGGAAGCTTCTGCTTGCAGTTCTGCCACTTGCTTCTGGCTGAGAATGTCTAGAGCAGTCAGAGGTGTCTTCTTCCTTGCTTGGAGGTTCACAGGTAGTTATTAAGCGGAGTTTCAGTACGGTAACTATAACTCTAACCCATGTTAGGGGGGGGCTTACAACCCCACTTATAGGTAGCCATGAACTTCAAAGTGTGTCTGAAGCACTGAACCACATGGTCTAGAGTTCAATTTTAAGGTGGGGGTAGGGATCTGTCTGGCTCCCTGTCGCTCTCTGCGTGTGAGCGTGTGTGTAAAGCCTGGTTCCCTGGTTCTATGCTGTTTAGTAAGGGGTTTGGGGTTCAGGGCTTTCTTACATTGGGAAAGGACCTGCTGAATCATTTTCCAACGCAGGCAGTGGAACTGTCCAGAGTCTGATTTGATCAACCGCTTGTACGTGCAAAGCTTGTGACACATGATAAGAAACAAAGCTTCTCATGAAAGCGAGAGCGCTAATCAACTGCAATTTGATCACGGGATGCAAGATTACAGATCTGTAGCTCGTTCATTGCTGCACAGGCTGGTGGCGCGTGGATCCTGGGTGGGGTCGGTGAAACCTGCATCTTGGCAACACAGTCGACCGCCTGGAACGCTATACCCTCAACCCTCAAACCCAAGACGGCTCTCACAACCCTCCACCCTCTTTATCCGAAACCCTCAACACTAAACGTATAGACACCGTTAATCACAAACAAAACCTAGAGTGCCGCGCGATTGGGTCACCGGGCTACTTCGGCATGTGCTTGATGGAGAGCTGTGTGGGCTTCCCCCACGCCAGATAATGTAGGGACTTGGACAAGTACACATACTATTCTTGTGGACTCCTTTCTTGAAATATAAGCTACAGTATACTTCCAAAGCCCTATTCCAAACATTAGATATAGTTTGGTCCATTGGGTTTCACACCCATGCGGCAGAGGCAATGATGCTTGTGCGGATCGTGGCTATGGTCTATGCGGTGAGGCGCAGATTCACACAGTGATTAGCCTCTATTGGAAACGTGATCAGTGCTGACGGTGTTGAAGTTTCGGCTTTAGCACTTCGGCAGTCCTTGTTGCTTAATTGCGCCGTTTTCCGGTGCGACTGCAGCATGCAGGGTTTGCAAGGTTTTGTCGAAGTGTTCTTGGCATCGACAAGACTTTAGAGTGCCCTGGGACGTCCCTGCCGGGGGGTCTGGCCATATCCTGTGGAACGATGCCCGGAACCCATTCCTGAACCCTAAACCTGACTGGGCAGTCCCTTCGTCGTCGGGCAGGCGCTTTGTAGCATGAGACTATGGTAGAAGCCATGAAGCTGGAACATTCTAATCCTCATGCCCTTAAGGCAAAGTATAAGGGATCCCAGTACTCATCATCCTAAACCAACCTTCCAACTTTCTGGGCTTCGCTGTATAGCATCGTAGGGCCTTAAACAAGTTGTCGCACGAACCTTCCCAGCGAAGCCCCTGGCCGGTAGGTGTGTCGAAACGAGCGGAATCTGGATCGTGATATTGTACTACATTATTTCATGCTATAATATATTATATTATGTTGTATTACATTATACTATTTTAGTGGAAAGGACCAGATGGCTTACATCACCAACTACTGCAGATTTTCCGAGGCCGGTTTGAGGGGTTGTTCAGGGCTGTTGGGTCTTGTTAAGGCTGTGAGCTGTTTCGCACGTGGAGGCTTCAGACCGTCTTGCGTGCATGCGCATGTGTACCCATTGTCTCAGCACTGGCCGTCACCGTTTACGAATGCATAGACCATGGGAGCTACAAACCGCAGAAAATTTATATGCAAACAAACCTCAGCCAACAAGCAGAGGCTGCGGCTGGCATGTGCTCAGATCAATTCTTAAAGAGCTGCACTGACCGGCAGATCCAGCTACACTCGGCTAAGAGTATGCTGGGACTCAGTAAAGGGTTGTGAACGAGGTAACTATAGCTGTCTCATGTTGCACTTACAAGCTTGCTCAGTCTCCGAATACTCTTGGGTACGGTGTAAGGCTTTGGGGAATTCTCTCGGATCACAAGCCTACGGTGCTAGGCGTTGTATCTAGCAGATAATGACGGGGTCAAGCCTACTTGCTTCGTTGTAGGTTTTTTGGGGCTCCAGATAGGGGTGACAGATTTAGGGCTTAGGGTGGGGGGGCTTGTTCTATTCTGCCCAACATATTCAGTCACGGCTTTCTGATCTTCAGCTCTTCATTGTCTACCGTCAGAACCTGACCCCGACGTACAGCGAGTCGTATCCCGGCCCAGCTTGGGCATACCAGTGAAGCCCGGCGTCAGAGACAACTGCATGATTGAGCCCAACACGTCAGTTCACATAGACAGAAGACTAATTATGATCAGAATCAGAACTGTCTCTAGGTACAAATGTTAAGAACCGTGGTTCAGCGTTGATTGCATGAGAGTCTGCTTACCGGGTATGTGGGTGGATACGCAGTGATGTGCACCTACATCCGCGGCTTGGTTCACTGGAATCGATAGAATGTGAAGATGTTTTTATTCTGGGTCGGTGGTTATGATCTTACGTGGATTATTTTGATGATACGTTTCTGTCACCATCTCTACAGAAGTCCTCCTCACTGGAACATGGTTGTATGAGCAGTTACACTTGTTGCTCGTGCTGCTTAACGTTCGGGACAGCGTCCTCTTCTGTAAAGCTATGTCGTCGGTTTCACTGCTATGGCTGCTTGAAGTGTTCTCATGGAATTCAGCAGGAGTCTTGATATCACCACAACTCCGCACCAACCCGGAACTGCCCAGAAGGATCGGACAGAAGCTCACGCTTATTTAGGAATTTTAGGGCTAAGCCGTGCGGAGCTTTGGGGTTAGGGTCCTGCAGGTCATGGAGAGAGAGCTCCATCGCAGCTGTCGTGCACCAAACCGGCAGCCCTCAGCAGTTCAGCCCCCCATAAACAACGCCAACACTCCGTTCTACAGGCCGGGTGGGTTTTTCTGTCTGCCTTTCAGAGACCGAAGGGGGTAGATCACTTTGGTCCTTTGTTGGATCTTCGCTGATTGCATTACTACTGTTTTGAAATACACCAATACTGGTACACGGGAAACTGACAAGCACGAAATCAATTCGCACGATAACCAGAAATGTTACACTGCGGAACCCAGAAATCAGGTTTCGTGAACAAGACGATTCTTATGGCATTGGGCAATCTGCATATCGGCAGCCAATGCTGAAACCAAGTTTATCTTATCTGGAGTTTCCAGTTCAGGGCAGAGGGTTCAGGTTCCCAGGGTGTTGAGCTTTCCGGTTCCACAGCTTGGATGTCGGTGGAATAGAAGCACTGGCTCCTTCGTGTGTTCCCAGGATCGGGGACAACACGTGCAGATTCCTGGAGGGTGAGGCTGTCGACTGCACAACCACCCCAACGGGGTATGGGCAGACTAGGTCCCTTTGCTATTGTCTTCCGCCGCCCTAGTTTTAATACGCATCGTCTTGCACCGTGGCTCCTGTCATACATGAAGCCAGACTTAGCTGGGGCAAGGTCTTCGTTTCCGCATGTTGGGCAATCGGATCCCAGAGCGAGTCCTTCCCAGGGTTTGCTATATAAGAGGCAGGCTGTATGGTCCTTACTATATAGAAGCCTAAATATTTTCCTCTACTATTTTGGGCGTTCCTGATTATAATTATAATATAATGGGCCCCCCCCCAACCCTATGTTAATTATGAAGGCCTTATAGTACACTAAGAACTCCCAGTTTTAAAGTCTTATATATGGGTGCCTCAATTTCTGAAACTGTTGTACCATGGTGAGGAAGTGAGCCACATTGCAGCGACTCTGTTATAATGTCGATCTGATTATGCCCGTTTCCAGACGGCGTCCTGGGTCCCCAACTTTCTGATTCTGCATCAGTCCCTTCAGCCCACTAAGCAATCCTAACTCTCATGGCATAATAGGGACCGTTTTGATGGACGCCAGCGAAGTAGATCGACGCTTTTAAGGCCACTGAGAAATGCAGTGGCTCGCATTGTTTCCTAAATCCTAAACCCCAAGCCCTAAACCCTAAAGAGCCATGAGCTGGACTCGAAGCGCTGGAAAAGCCGCGGGGATCTTCGGGTTCAGGAGAGGAACACCCCGCCCTTTTTGTCACCTCTTTGCCCTATCATATGCCCTACCTTAACCTACAAGAACCTATGTTTTTTAGGTTCCCTACAAATTAGGGGCTTATAACAAGAGCCCACAAAGAAAAGAGGTTTTGGTAGGTTAAGGTAAATGCTATTGACATGATGGAGTCTTCAAGTAGGAGACGGCAAGATTCGCGCTGGGGCTTTCGACGGCTTGTTGTGAATGAAGCTCGAAGCTTGTCGTGAATGCTATAGGGGCCTTATTGGTAAGACTAGAGTTTGAGTGTATATTTCAGGATGGTTGTACGGGGACCATGCATGGAGATGGCTACTAATCATTCTTCTCCTCATGCGTCGACTATTGCTGCCTGCAAGCTTGTGCAAGAACAGGGATTGATGACACATGTGGACAGGCCGTGTCCCACACTTGAGCTGCAGTCCCCGCCCAATGGGAACGGTTAAGGGTTTCGCTAAGGGGTTGAGGCGTCAAGTCGTGTGACTTGCGGCGAGTGTGGGGATACAGCTTAGGCTTAAGCCTAGACTTGAAATCCTAGGAAACGCCGGAACCTGGAGTGGTATGCAGGACTTTGGTTCGTGGTGACATGGAAGCCTCGAGGGGGCTAACATAGGGGTCGGAGTAACTACTTTCTCGTAGCATTGAAACCATCTTATAGGCTCCATACAAGCATACTGCAGTAAACCCCAGAACGCTTCCAACCAGACAGGCCCCCAAATATCCTTTCTTCGGTGTGGCCGGCTGAAGCACAGAGTCAGGTGGTTTCATTGCTCTCACCAGCATCATCATCATCATCGTCATCTCACCATCATCACCACCACCGGAACCACCAGCATCATCATCAGAAAACCCACCATCGATGGTACAAGATGCAGACGCCAATGCAGGCCTACAGCCACGGCGCTTTGCAAAGCTTTGGAGACTTGGCTTCATGCGTTTTTTGCCGTTGCAGGGCGGCTTTTCAGCATGCGTTACACACCGGTCCTGAACCTTGCATCCTGAATCTAGACTCTAAATCCTGAACCAGCTACCCTATCGAGATTCTTCGCCTGAATCCCAAGCCAAGCAGCATCCGAACTCGCACGACTAGGGATTTTGGAGTTTAGAACCCATCCCTACGATCTGTCGGGTCCTTCGAGTGCCAATTCCAGTTTGACATTTTTTGGACCTTGCGTCCGAGGATCGCAGACCTCAAACTTTGAACTTAAGTCTCCCGAACTGAAACATCTCCCTAAACCCAAAACCGCGATAAATTCCCCAAGCTGTAGAAGTCTTTTAGGCCCTAGGCATCCTAAGGTCCTAAAGCCTAAACTTCCAGAGCCCCGACCCTGATCCGAGGACACCAGCTTCACCCTGGTTGGACTGAAAGTCGTGGACGAGTCCGTCCGGCCACCTACAGGGTTTAGGGTTTAGGATTTAGGGGTCTAGGGTTTAGGGGTTCAGGGTTTATAGGGTTTTAAGGTTCGGGGGTTAGGGGTTTAGGGTTTAGGGGCTCAGGGTTTATAGGGTTTTAAGGTTCGGGGGTTAGGGGTTTAGGGTTTAGGGGCTCAGGGTTTATAGGGTTTTAAGGTTCGGGGGTTAGGGGTTTAGGGTTTAGGGGCTCAGGGTTTATAGGGTTTTAAGGTTCGGGGGTTAGGGGTTTAGGGTTTAGGGATCCGGGCTTGCAAGAGTTTTTCTTGGGGTCCAAGATTGGTTTAAGGTTTTTTCGGGAAGCCGAATTATCAATCCCAAGTTGTGTGGTATGGGGTGTTCTAGATTGCTAAGTGATTATTGCATTGCTCACAGGTCTACTATAGATCTTGAGCCGGCATACAACAAGACCGGACAGCCGACGCCCCCGAAGCTGTTAATATGAGGGGCCTCAATAATGACCAGTACTATTTGGGGTTCCTCATTAGGAATATACTAGTAGAGTGGGGCCCAAAACCCTACTCTAATCATTAAGGTCCCCTAGACCTGAACCGCAAACCCAAAAGCCCTACCCCTGAGCCTAGAAGAGCCGTCAGTGGAGGAGCCGGCGAGGTTGTCATGTTCACGGAGGTCTGTCTCGAAAACTGGGAAGTTGTGGTTGTCATTTGAGGTTGGCATTGAAGCATTATATAGGCCACAAGCAGCCATGTAGAGCCCGTGTCGCTTACCATGGTCTACACAAGCTCGAAGAGCTTTCAAGATCCCTGTTCCGAAAATTCCGCAACGTCCCGCACAAGGCCACTCCACGCTTCACATCCCCTGTCTCGGCCCGATTGAAAACTCTAGTCCCTGACCCCCATATCCTAAATCCTAACCCTTCGCAACCCTGAATGGCCGTGGCCAGAGGCAGCGCACGAGGGTGATGCCGGCGCGCTGGAGATGGGTTCCGGGGCTTGCAAGCAGAGAAGAGAAAGGTTGAGTCTTAGGTCGTTTTGGGGTTTCCTGTCAGGGTTCTGTATTGGTACTACAGGGGCTTTGCTGGTTTTGGCTTTGGGCTTCGCATTTCGGGTGTAGGTTAAGGGGTTCAGTCTAGGGATAAGGACTGCAGGTTTAGGGTTTCGGGTTCCCATGGATCATGGAGTTTGAGACAAGATCTAGGATTGCGGCTTAAGGTTGCGGCTTGCAGATTTGGGGGCCCTTGAGTCTGCCTTACACTGGCTCATAGTAACTGCAGCTTGAATTGGGATTGCCCCAAAGTTGCAGAGCCAGAAGCCCTAAACCGAAGGCCACATTGACGCAGTAATGTGTGATGCTGATGCGAAGCGGTACTGAAATTGTGCAGTTAACGTTCAAGTAGAGTGAGGGCCAAATCTTCCGATCTGCGCACCTGCGCCGTGTTTGGGGTGAACGGCGCCAGAGTCGGGTTTCCGTGGCCCCCGCTTCGTGGTGGTGCTCGAAGTCTACGTGACTGGTGATCTGGCACTGAGGGTTGTTCACCTTCACACAAATCCAAGAGCGTCAATCCCGGCAGTCCATACGAATTCGATAAGCCTTATTGGGAGTTTTAAACCCAAATGCCCGAGCTAAAGCCGGAATCCAGTAGCTCCCTTAAATGCAAAGCTCCACACCCGAAAATGAAGTCCGACCTAAGCTCCTGAGCCCGAAAACCCTGACCCAAAACCCGTAAACCCCAAACCCGAAGCCCCATTTAGGATTGCGTGGTGAATTAGAGTCGAAAGACTCAAGCCGCAACCGAAAAAAGATCCTTAAGCTCCTGAACCTCTAAACCCTAAACGGAAAAGGGATACTGGAGGTCTGACTGGCGAGTCCCACTTCTCGGCCAGTGACCCAAAGATGAGTTCAGGGTTTTTTGGACGAATACCGGCGCCTTCATAATTTCAGTAGGGGTTCCTTTAAATGGCTCTACAAGGGTTATTAGATGCATTTCGGGACCTTCATAAGGTGGGCTTTCCTTAAAGGGTTATATAGGGGTTGCTAGATGCGTTTAGGGGCCTTCATTACTGGAATAGGGTTTATCCGAGTGGAGTACAAGTGCAATAAGGAACCCTGAGGAAACTACTTGTGATTACTCAGGCCGCCATATTCCGGCCGGAGCCTTTGTGGTTTATCTGAGCTAGGTGTTTGGGGTTCAGAGTTCTTGATTGGTTTTTCGAGCTCAGTGTCTCGACATTGTTGGTGTGTTGTTGTTGCGCTTTTAGCCATGTGAGGGGCGTGATTCGGGGTGGGGCGGGTTGGCTATGGTTTGGTGTTTGGGTTGTTGTTATATTCCAGACTATTCCTGTGTAGCGGCTTTTCTTGCTGGATGTGTTTGTGCCACTGTTTAGCTCGTTTTTTTCGATTTCGGATTCGGCGGCAGCATCCGGATGCTGTCCAAACTGGCGACCTCCGCCGGACGCAACATGGCCCGGAAAGACCGTGCTGTCGCTCGAAGAATACGAACCTCCATAGATCTAGGTAGGGCTTGAGACATTTCGTATCGCTTTTATTGGGCTTAAGAGGATCTTTCCTACTAATATTTTTGAAAGGCTTCAAAAACAGCCCCTGCTAGTAGATCCTGTTGACGGCAATACTAGAGAACCAGAGCCTGGCGAACGGGGCGAACCTGGGCCAGCAATCTCGAAACCTAAAAGGAACAGTGGAGCCAGAACCATAAACCTTGAACCCTCAACCCTAAACCTTGAACCCTAAACCCTGAACCCCAGCCGTGCTTCTGCCGTTCAGGTGGAGATCGTAGCGCCCGAGTTCGGCGGCTTGACCCCTGCCGGGCTCCAAGCAAAGACCCTGAACCCTGAACTCTTCGGTTGTGGGTTTCGAGGCTTAGGGTCTTAAGGTTTAGGCTGTAGGGCTTAACCCTAATTAACCCAAGGGTTTCGGGGTTTAGGATGTATACGCTTAACCCTAATGAGCCCTAAACCCGAACTTGCAAGACCCACAGGTTTGGCGGCAATTCCCAATCGTTACTGGGCCGAAGATGTCTACCTTTGACGCTGAACTATGAGCCCTTAGCTCTACAGGGTTTAAATAGAGTAAATGGTGCCCATGCAGACTACTCCTCGGTTTCCCGAAAGGGTCTTAGTTCATGGGGGAGCCTTTCCCAGCTGATGATCCCTCCCAAAATGCTAGAGCCACTTTAGGGTTTAGGGTCAATGGTAGCTTCGGCCCCACTGAGGTACAAAGACAGCAGAAGGTCTACGAGTCCCTCTCCGGGGTCATGCCGGCTACTCATATCCGGCTTTCGGGGTGGTTCAGAGTTGAAGATTTAGGATTTGATGTTGAGGGGTTTAGGGTTTGGGGGCGAGGGCACGGTTCTTGCATGGATACTAAGAGGAGATGCCATGACCTTCAATGTCCGTAGCGGGGCTCACGGATTTGGGTCGACAGCATAGCATTGGAAACCTGGGGTTCCCTGCCGTTATGGGTCCCTCACTGTCGGTCTTGATTACTTGGGTTCCTCCTGTTTAGGTCTATGTTGGCGCACTTCAAGTTCTGACACTCCCACATGGTCTTGTCACGTGGTGCCCTGCACTTGGTCCTAGTGCTGGGGCAGCAGGATGCGATCCTGTGCATCCCAGATTAAGAGAGCTTCCCTAGAGACCAGTTTCAGCGTTGGCCAGCCAGCTCATGTTTCAAGTGCACCCTAACCTCTGAACCCTCAACCGTTCGGATTCATTGACAACAGGTCTCGAATTCATGCGCTGTCTCTCGTGACGCGCACTCCGGAGGAGGTGGGAGGTGACGGCCAGTGAGCTCCAAGAGCACTTTAGGATGAAGATGCATGAAGTTAAAGCTCAAAGGTTGTGCTCAAACAGGATAAGGTCGCGGAAAAGCCTCGGAATAGCGCACCGAAATCCTTAACCAAGATTTGGTTTAATGCTTTTCTGGGGCCTTAGGCCTTTGAAGAAAGTACAGTAAATTAATTGAAGCTCATGGGCATTCGCACAGCGTGCTGCCCAAGTGAGGCCCAGCCCAGTGCACAGGTAGTGTTTTCTTCATTTCGTATGGACTGATTCAGCTAGCTTGCACTGTGATGAGGCATTGAGTAAGGCCGTTTGCAGCAAGCCGTAGAAGCTGTACGCAGCTGAGACATCACTCTGCATGGAGTGGCAAAGATGGCTCAGGGATTGAAAAGAGCGGCGCCATAGCCGGCATCTCAAACCTAGCTGACCTCTTTCCACCCAGGGAACTTTGGAAGACTGTCAATTCCTGGCCTGCCACGCCATAGACACGTCCGTATCGCGAGAAATCAGCCACCACGGTTTAGGTTTTTGCCGACACTGTGCCGCTGGTGCCGCCTGCTTCTTGCAGCCCGCTGTCCATAAGTTCTGTGTATTTAGCGAGTCAAGTTCTCTGCGCATCTCTGACCTGACTTGGTACCCTGAAGTGGAGGGGTGAGGTCAGACGGGGAACTCCGATTTCGGTGGAGGCTTTGGAACGACAGGAGTTTCGGATTGCTTTGTTCTTTGCTTGCAAATTCGAGTTTCCGAAAATAGGGGACTCTAATATCGTAAATAGTAGGGTCCTTATGAATCTTGCCCCTACTTGTCGGAGACTCCCAAATCAGTGCTCGAGGTCAGGGGTATCATTGGAGCAGCGAGGCTTGCAACATCTGATCTCTCCTCGTTTTGCTGCCGCCTTGCAGCGTCGTAAAGGCTTGCAAATCGTCGCAGACCTACGGAACATGGCTACAGCGACACATGCACCCAGTTTGAGTACTTCGCGGCTTCCCAATGTCGAGTCCAGCCTGCCTCATAGTTGAAACCTTGAGCCCAAAGCCAGAAAGCCCCAGACTCTGGGAACTTAGACCCTCAGCTTGCGAATCCCCAACCCTCAAACACCCAGCCTTGAACAGGAGATAGCTTAAGCCCTAAATACCGGAGCCGCCCCAAATACCGGAGCCTCTTACCACTGCCATGGACATGTGGTCCAAAGGCGTGCTCAAAGCCCAGAAGCAGGAGCCCCGTCTTGGAATTGATGTCAGCATTGTCAGCGTTCGTGTGAGCACAGTTTTGGATTGTGCTCAGAGCTTGAGGCTTGAGTAGGGTTTGGCACAAGTGCTGTGCGTGGGGTTCGACGTTATCTTGAAGCCAACAAAACTTGTCGTCAACGTATGCATCTGAAGCCTGTGAAGATCGGGTCACGGAAACGGGAAAAACTTGTCATAAGTTACAAGTCACCCCGAGCTCTGTAAGACCTGAAAGCTCCAGCGCTCGGCTGTTCCTTCGAAGCTCGTCGGTCCCCCCACAAAAATCCAGCTCTGTTTTCTCTTGGCTCCTGGGATCCCCTGTGCAGGACGCGAAAGCTCGGCACATATGATGAGCCCAGCTGCACAGTTGAAAAGATGTGGAGCGTGTAGTGGAGTCACATGGCTGAGCTAAGTCCGATGCAGGCGCAGGGCCCTAGCAGGCGGGCACGATCGCTGCCACCCGCAAATTCAACTTTTTGCAGCAATGACGCCGGTGGCAGCTGCATAGTCTGCGTCTCAAGTCGCGGAGCTCGGCCGTGCCGGTTATCCCGCCGCCCGGGATGGTAATCGTAGCACCTATCTTCCCAGACCCAGACACTGTAGAACTGGCCCCGCAGAGCTGGTGGAAATTGGAAGCTGGGCCGGCGAGACCGTCCCATACAACAAATGACCGAATTTGATTTCGTTCTGTCTTTATCAATGCCCCTCCAAGGATAGTAGTTTGTTAATCTATCTGAATTCTATATTTAGATTGCAAGTAGTGACCCTAACTAACCCGATCGATCATAGATACCTAAGACTGAATTCGTCTAAATAATAGTCTTTACAAGAGGTAGACTAGGTATACTTGTCGGGGTAAATTATAGTAGCTGCCCCCCCCCCCCCGTCCCCGCGCGGGGACAGCAAGGCAAGCGACAGCCAACGCCATGGTGCGCCATATTGCGGGAGCGGACACCAACCAAGAGCCACATGATTTAAATCTGGTGTCCTTAGCCCTTAGCCCATGCAAGCCTCACTGCAAGTGAGTAGATACTCTATGCCGAATATTAAGATCAATGAGATTTTAAATTTACCAGATAAACATCTATAGAATCTATAAAAGACCTCAGAGACTTACTGCGTATAGAAAAGTCGATATCTGAGATTACAGCTCACAAAGATCATAAACTATTTATGACTGATGACATCATATGACGAGGAGACCTTACATTAACATACATTCGATGGATGCGAACTCACGACACAACCACTGCCTGAGCAATGCCAGGTGGACAACCAGTTGAAGGGTCTGTCGTAGTCAAGCGATAACAACAATGCTTGATGTCGCATATGATGTGGTAGCATATGCGAGGACATACGGTCGGTATATATGCTGGATGTCAGATACATGTATGACCAGTCTCCTCGATAACATATACAACAAACACTGTCTTTGCCTTTCATTGACAGGTTGCGATGTAAGGAATCCGAATCCGACTATCTTATAGGTGCATGAAAACGGGAATTTGAATATTCCACTTGTGCGATGTTCGAGCAACATGGTGGGCTCTGTCGGGGAGTTTACAACTGGAAATCATTATTGGTTTATATTCCTGTGATCAGGATCGGCTACTCGCAGCAATCTGAATATCACTATACCAAAACTGGCTAGATATGGAAACAATATATCTCATGAGCACGTCATGGTGAAGTATCAATCTTCACGTGAATCATGCGCATCATAGTATGATATGGCGTAACACACTCGTGCGCATGTAGCATGAGGTGCTAGGGAGATGCCATACGAGCTTGGCAAGGTCACGGGATGCACGAGGACATCTAAGTCAAATCTCATAGTGAAGATATGTGTCATGAGATGCTGCCTGCATCTTGCGACCTATTCATACTTAGCTGTGACTGTTGTAACTTCATGCGAGATTGGGTTTATGTGTGAGAATAAGTCTCCGGGCTTTTAGAAAGGTTTACCGAGGGGTTTAACCAATATGCGGTGCCATCCCGGTTGCCCGCGCGGCCGGAAGGCGTAAAGGAGGAAGCCCGAACGATGCGGGCATCTTATAAGGACACATACTGAGTGAGATGATCTATACGGATGGCTCAATATCATAATGATATGTTGAAGAAATTTCCTGGTGCTCTATGTTGATATGGCCATATTCAACACATAACATGCCTTTTACATCGAAGGAATGTGGCGAATATCCTGTTCAACTGCCGGTTGGGTGCCTCATTATGACGGCTCCATTACTCTTGCCAAAACTGGCATGCAGTTGCCAATGCAATCTGCCATATTTACTTCCACCATAAGAGATACTTGACTTCTTGATGATATCACATATTAAAAAGTTGATTTTAGGCATAGTATAGTTCTTATACGTTTTCTTGGGTAACAGGATTTAGTTTACGGAGATATCCACAAGATACACGATGAAGCGCGTCATGGGCTTTAACAAGACCATATTAGAATGGTTGCGGCATACAGGTGCATTGCCTGCAGCATAGATATAACAAGCGGTATCGTTTACAGCTGATGACAATCGTATGTGCGTGTCGGTGTATGTTTGTGTGTGCATGTGCACATAATGTGTTTTCACGGCAGAGCAGTCAACTTTCATGACTACAGGGTATAGTATGGTTGTTTGTGCAATCCCAGACCAAGGAGCTTGCTTGGAAGAGGTTTTTAGCAGGTAATCCGGAAGAGTCAGTTGCGCGTTTTGTTTTGCCGGAATTCCTGACCTTCGATTTAATTCGAATATCATGAATATTTCCGGAAATTTCTGAAATTCAATAATTCCAAGCATTTCCAATACTAACTTATGAATTTCCGGAAATTCGGAAAAGCGGCTCTTTCCTGAATTTTTCATGATTTTCCGGAAAATTACGGAAAATTCCGCAAAATAGGCTTTCATGAATTTCATGATTTTCCGGAAATTCCGGAAAATCGGCTTTCATGAATTTCATGATTCTCCGGAAATTCCGGAAAATCGGCTTTCATGAATTTCATGATTTTCCGGAAATTCCGGAAATTCGGCTTTCATGAATTTCATGATTTTCCGGAAATTCCGGAAATTCCGGAAATTCGGATTTCATGAATTTCGTGATTCGCCGGAAATTCCGGAAATTCGGATTTCATGAATTTTAGGATTTGCCGGAAATTCCGGAAATTCGGCTTTCATGAATTTCATGATTTGCCGGAAATTCCGGAAATTAATATGTATATAATTTTATATAATATATATATTATATATATATATATATATATATATATATATATTATATAACAATAATAATACTAAAAATCACACAATTATATGATATATAAATATTATATATTCATTCAGATTCATATTTAAGATAAATAGTATAATGACGAATGACTCATGAATCCCTGGCACTCATTTCTTCTGCACACAACTCGCAGTGACAGTGACGTCGGCAACCCCCCTTGCTGACAGCCCGGCTGAGTGTGAGGTTTTGCGGTTTAGCCTAGCTTGGAACGCTGTCGCACTTTGGGGCTACGGGCTAGGAACCGGGCCGACAGGAAAAGGAGGAGTTTCAAAAACGACTCAGACTCTCTACGCTGCAGCGCAGAACTCGCCGTGCCTGGCTGGCAGCCGGACGCAGCAGCGCAGAGCTCGCAGGAGCTGGCTGTCAGCCGGACGTTGCAGCGCAAAGTTGGCAGGTGGCTGGCTGTCAGCCGGACGTGTAGTGACTCGTAGTCGTCGTGGCGCTGGCTGTCAGCCGCAGACCTACTTTTTTTTACCACGCTTCTTGGGCGCAGCGGCGCCGGGGTCCTCGGTCTTCTCTGGTGTCGCCAACGACTGCTCTACCAAGTCCACTACCGCCTGCCCCAGGACACTCTTGACATCACCATCATCACAATGACTGTTCCAGACGTCCCGCAAAGTTTTCCTGAGGCCCTTCCCCTTGCTGTTGTCCGCCGCGATGTCGGCATTGGCGACCAAAGTCACGATTCCCCATTTGATGATCTGCAAACGGCAAGACGCCTTGACTTCAGAGACGTCGCGCTGCAGCTCAGAGCCGTCCTGTAGCATGCCGTGGCCTTGCATGTCCCTTTCCGCTGCACGCAGTTGCTTCAAGGCTTTCTTGAGAGCTTCACCAGAGGCTGCGGACTGCAAGAACTCATCCATGCCCATGTGGGGATTAACCAGCTTGGCTTTTGCACTGGCAGCAGCCTCCACGAGGAGCTTTTCAAGTGACACCTTCTTAGCTGTGAAAAGTGGCTCGAGCCTTTCCAGTAGCTTGGACGCTTGCTCCAAGAACTGCTCGCAGCCGCTAGAGTGCAGCACATGCACCAGCTTCTGCTTGTTGGTCTCCTTGTCATTGGCGGCTCGCAAGTGCTGCATAACCGAGCTGTTCAAAATATCATCCGGTATTTGCTCGCTGGCAGCGGAAGGCAACACCTCACACACACCGGCGAACTCGGTGGTGACAAGGCTGACGCAAGACCTAGCGAAGACCGGCGTGTCTGACAGCGAGCAGCACTGCATGCAGCGATGCTCGAGTTTTCGCAAGTTGCTAGCAGCTTCCTGCACTTCTGGCTTGCGGCACTCTTTGGCAAGCCTCAGCAGTTCCATGGCTGACAGCCGGAGCTCCGTCATGGCGCCTTCGTAGACCTGAGGTCCCACTTGCTCAGTCTTCGTGGCGTTCAGCAAGTTCTCCAAGGCCTCCTTGACGGGCTGAGCTGCTGCGGCTATCTCCGGGTCTGTCTGCAGTCGGTGTTTCACCTCACTCCAGCACTGCACCAAATCGTCTTGGACGTTTGCATCCAACCCATTGTCCGCATGCTCCTGCGCCGTCTTGGCCAAAGTCAGTATGGCGTTCAGCAACCCATGCCACAGGCAAACTTTGCTGCTCGCTGCCGCAAGCTTCTCGCAGGTTTGCAGCACCGTGTTCTTGTGTTGCTGCTCTGCTGCACTCTCTGAAATTGCGTTCTTCACAACCGAAACTTCCCAGTGACCTTTCGCGAACATCTGCTCCATCAAATCCTCATCCCCATGAAAATCTGAAGCAGACACACCACGGCCGCAAATGTCTTTGCAAACGCGCAGAACAAAGTCCTTTTGCTGCTTGTTTGCTTCTTCTGCCAACAGCTGCAGACCGCACAACACGCTATTCAGATAGTCATAATTGGCGGGTTGCTCAGCCGAGCCCTGGAGTGCGCCCACAAGTTCGCCTCTGTCCTGTTCTGACACTGGCGACGTGTTCCCGTTCACCTTGTTGAAAGCAGAACGGAGGCAGGCAGAGGTCGAGGCGGCGGAGGCTGGGGCGGAAAACTGCTGGACGAGCGCAGACCAGTGCTCATTTCTGACCACTGGCCGCAAAACACCAAAGTACTCGTCGTCCTGCTTCCAGGCTGACAGCCGGTTGTGCGCAGTAGCATGGTCCGCTCTTTTCTCATCAAGCCCAGAGGACCGCCGATTGAAAAAAATCAAGCGGGATTGAAAATTCTCAGCGTTTTGATTGTGTCGATCAAATTCAATAGAAAACGATCTTTTTCAATAGAAATTTAAATCCTCAAAATCAATAGAACTGCGACATAAAAATCAATAGAAACCTCCACATCAAAATCAATAGAAAATCTCCATAAAATCAATAGAAATTTTCCATAAAATCAATAGAAATTTTCCATAAAATCAATAGAAATTTTCCATAAAATCAATAGAAATGTTATCTCAAATCAAACGAGAAACACTTCTGACATCAATAGATTTCAGCGCTATCTCTGCCTCCACCACTATATATAATACCTCTACCTCGACCTCAACCTGTACCTTTATCCGTATCTCTGCCTGTATATCTCTACCTTTACATCTTTACTTCTTTATCTCTCTATCGCTGTATATCTCTCTATCGCTCTACCGCTCTATCGCTCGATCTACCGCTCTACCGCTCGGTCGCTCTATCTCTCTATCTCTTATATCTCCCTGTCTCTCTATCTCTCCATCTCTACCTGTATTTTTATTTCTATATATCTATCTCTTTCTTTTTTCTCTTTCTCTATCTCTCACTTTCTCTTCCCCACCCTTTCCCAGAAGGCTTCCAGCCTAACACTTCTTTTTCACAGCAGCGGCAGGGAATCTTGGGTGAAGCTTCTTTTGAGCTCTCCTTCGAAACTTGGCCTTGTAAAGGCCTCGGAGCCTAACTTTCAAAAACGGTTCCTGGCTACTTGGACTTGGACGTGGAATTGGACTCAGGCATTCCAGCCTAACACTTCTTTTCCACAGCTGCGGCAGGGAATCTTGGGTGAAGATTCTCTTGAGCTCTTCCTCAAAACTTGGCCGTGGAGGCTTGGAGCTTACCTTTCAAAAAAAAGCTCCGGGCTACTTGGGCTTGGACTTGGTATTGGACACTGGCAGCCCGCATGGCTGCAAGCCGTCCCTGACTCTCGGGTTTTGCTTGATGATCATTTTTTGAATCGGGGACAAAAAATCCCAAACGAGAAGGTGACCCGGCGGAGCTTCCGCTTCAGCTTCCTGTGAGGGGTCGTGGTAAAAGTCAGGCTCCTCTGGCCACTCCTTCATGGCCTGCTCAAAGTCACTCTGAGTGATCGGAGGGTCATACATGCCCAAGACCATCGTTTCCTGGCTCAGGCTCACGTTGTCCGGGCTCTGGTTTGGCCCCTTGGCCATGGTCTCGGCAGCTTGGCAAGCTTCCCAAACGGCTTCCAGACCTCCATCCGAGTTGTCTTCTTCCTGCAGATCTGTTTCGGCGTAAGGGTTTAAAAGCTGGTTATGAGGGTATAGGGGTTCACATCTATCTATCTATATATATATATATATATATATATACAAAATCTATATATCGCACTGAAAGAATCCCGCCTCGAGAGCAAAGCAGGTGGCGGCTGCAGGCCTCTTGGCTGTCGTCTCTGCCGGAGTCTCCAAGGTGGCGTCTGGCCTCTTGACTGTCGTCTCTGCCGAAGTCTCCAAGGTGGCGGCTGGCCTCTTGACTGTCGCCTTTGCAGAAGTCTCCAAGGTGGCGGCTGGCCTCTTGGCTGTCGTCTCTGCAGGAGTCTCCAAGGTGGCGGTTTGGCTCTTGGGAGCTTGGCCACTGGAGGTCGTGGAAGTCGCAGGTCTTTTCTTGACGACCTTGACCTTGACGACGGCCTCCTTGTCTGCGAGCTTGGCAGCTGGCTTCTTCGAGACCGGGGCCTGTCGAGGCACAGCCAAAACTTCAAAAAACAGACTTAAGCTCGACAAGCTCACAGGCAAGTATCTGGCCTGCCGTGCGGCCGGCTTCTTCTGGCTTCCTACTTTTGCCATCTGAAGAGCCTATAAACTGCAGCTATAGACGGCGACACATTTTTGCAAGCGTCCGGATTATACCACTTGGGAATGTACGTATAGGGCCGTCCGGCCCTTAGCAGATGGCGCAAGCGACTTGTTTTCCATGGGCCGTTTGCAGTCGGCCTGGACCTGGACCGTTTGAGCAGCTTGGCTCATGGGCCGCTTGCAGTTGGCGTGGACCTGGACCGCTTGCAGCTTGGCTGCTTGGGTCAGCTTGGCTCATCCAGCACTAGCAAGCCCTTTAAAAGCAGATGCCAAAACGTCCTGTACTTGAACAGGATGGTTTCCGGCACCTTGTGAGCTGCAGTGCCTGAAAGGCAAGCATTGGCGATGTGAGACATCAAGCCCATAAAGGATTCGGAACCATACGTCCAAAAAAACCTGGGGGCCAAGTGCTGCGAAACTTCTGGCAAGTGTGCCGTCATGTGAAACTTGGAAACTTGGCTATATCGACACTGCTGGGCATCAAAAGCCAGCTTGGCAAGATGGCCGTAGTGCTTGGTCAAGCACTGGACTTGGTCGGCGAATTTTCGCCTGACGTCCTGGGGCCACTTGAAGTCTTGCCTGTCCAGCAAGTCGTAGATGTCCCGCAGCGACTCAAGGACACGAAGTCGGTGCAGGCTTCGGCGATCATCTTGGGAGCCTGAAATTGCTGTAGAACTTTAAACAAGAATAAGGTCGTGTTCACATTTATAGATATAATGCAGCTTAGACACTGTACCTCCTGGCGAGCTCCACAGCAACAGGCATGAAATGCCTGATTCGCCTGCCCTTCTGGTGCTTGAGGCAAGGGTACTCATTGGCACTGCTGGCAATGTCAGACTTCCATTTCAGGTTCGGCAACCTGGTGCCTGAAGGAATGCCTAGCTCCTGGTAGATTTCCTGGATTTCGGCATTCAGGCAACTCATGTTGGTGTCCCTGGAACCTGGCTTGGAGTCTTCGATGATCTCCCAAAGCAGATTCCCCACCACATGGCAGGACACACCGAGGTCCAGGACGTGGAGGACGTCAAGCTTCAAAGCCTGAGCATTGACGCCTTGGACCTGGAAAAGCGGGTGCTCCAGCCTGGCTTCCAGCTGCCTTGGCCTGAGTGTTGTCCTTCTCCAGCCTGCTTCCTGGCGAAAGTCGTTCCAGCAGTTCTCGCCCTCTTGGGTGCAAGCGCACCAAAGGCAAGGGTTGGCTTGGTTCGGCCTGGGGAACTTGAATTCCTGGTAGAAGAACTCCATGTCCCCTGTGATGCAGTAGATCACTCCTGGCCTGAACCGCCTGGAGGTCGTTGGGCACCTTCCTGAGGCCATGGCTTGGAGGGACTCGCAGAGCTTGGTCCAAAGATCTTCCATGAGCTTGGGCGTGATGCACGACTTGGGAATGCAGGCCAGCAACAATTGGCTGCTTGCCTGGACTGCGAAAGCAAAAATTAGAGACACCAAGACCTAAATGGTGATTTTGCGGTCGTACTGCCGAAAGAATACTAGACAAGCCAAGCGTCAATCGAACGTCGTGACGTTATCGCTCTCATGGATATCACAAGCAGACTGTCCACCTTGGAGTGGGGAGCTGCGTCGCCGTGCAAAGCGAAAGGGACCAAGGCTTGGGTGTCCTGGAAAACTTGGTCAAAGTAGTCCTGGCTTTGCGACACCCTGGAGTTAGCGCCTTTTTGGCTGTCCCAAAACTTGGCAATGTCCTGGATACCCAGGATGTCATCGTCCATGCCATCCAGGCTTAGCATCCAGTTGTGCGGAAGCATGACTGGAAGCTTGCAGTCTACCTGGATTTTTTGGCCTGTGGCGCTTTTCCCCCATGCCTTGGTCTGCACGACCGTTGGGTCTGGAGCAGCCATGTCCTTGAAGACCCTGGAAAGCAGCTGGTGGTGCGTGTGGTTCGGGTTAACACCATGCGAACCCAAGCTGGCAAGTCCCACAAGGTCGGCCTGGGAGCAGCCTGACTTGACAGCTGCCTGGGACAGCTCCTGGACGACCTTGGCGCTCAGGTCTCCCAAACACCACAGCCTTAAAAGGGCCACCGCAAGTGGAGATTCTGGCTTTATCTCGCGACAGGAGGAAGAGGAAGCTTGGTCCTCCGTCTTCCTTTTCCTCCCTGACATGGCTTCGCCTGGACATCTAAACCTAAACCTGGCTTGGTCCTCGAAGCTTCAAAGCGGGGAATTTGCAACTTGAACACGAGAACAAAGGCAGTTTGCAGCAGTCCCTGGCAGCAAAACGCTTCTTTTTGGCGCTTGAAACTCCAGCTTTAGGTTTCAGTAGGCTCTCTCCCTTGAACTGCCTTTGCTCTTGGAGCCTAAGAGGCTGGAGGGTTCAAAACATCCAGACTGCGTGGCCTGGACTTAAGGCCGTTCACAGCTTGGAAAACCCTGCCTGCCTGGACTTCATGAAAACTATAAGCTAAAATCTCATCAGGAATAGCTGCCGGGTCAAGACTCAAGACTTCTAGCTTTTGCTGGACTCTGCAGGGCCGTGGTACCAAAGACTGTTGCGTGTTACACGTTGCTTGAGCTTGGGCCTCTATGCAGCCATCCTGAAAAAAAAACTGCTCAGGCGTCCTTAAGGGCCTTAGTGAGTTCCACCTTAAGCTTCTTGGAAGCTTGGAGGGTGGTCACCGCGTCAAGCAAAACGGGCTTCATGTCCTCCATCTTGCAAGCCTTCTTGCCAGCCAGGGTCGTGCGGATCCGCTCCAAAGCCTGCAGCTGCTTGGTGAGGGACTTCAAGAAGGTGGCCTTGTCGTCCAAGCCGCTGCCTTGGATCTGGAGCTTCAAGCCCTGCAAGAGACCGTATTCCTTGCCCAGCTCAGTGACGAAGAGCTTGGCCTGGAAATGGTTGGGCGAACAAACAGCTACAGAAACGGTTCGAGCTAAACTTAATTTGAAAAAACAAGCATGAATCGAGTGGCCTTCTCCTTGAGCTGTTCACTAGTGGTCTCTTGGCTGACTTGGCTGGCTTCCTCCCAC
>CAJNDT010001524.1:979612-989473 GCA_905221615.1 Symbiodinium sp. CCMP2592
GAAGACCGGCTTGAGACCTGAGGTTGTCCATAGCTTGCAGCATGTCTTCAGTGCGTGGACGAAGCTTGAGGATCTTCTCGGTCTCCATCTCCAGCCTGGTCGTGAAGTCCTGGTCCTTGGACTTCCAGACTTCCAACTTCAACCTGGACAACTGGTCCCTCACGTCCCGGTCGTACCTGGAGATGTGTGCTTCCTGGAGCTTGGAGAGCTCTCTGTCGAGTCTTGGCGCTTGACGACCAGCGTTCTGCTTAGGTCGTCACTCCTCGTCTTCGACCTCTTGGCCCTCCTCTCCTCCACCTCCTTTATCATTTTTTCCTCCCATTCGGCATCAGAGTTCGCCTTGACTTCTTCCATTGACTCTTGGAATTCTTGGAATTCCGTCTCTGTGGCCTGCCTTTCGTTTTCCTGCTCGTCCTGGAGCTGGGCCTTGGAAATCGTATATTCCTAGAATTCAGAATAGAAGGAAACAGTATAATAGGTTTTTTACAATAAAATCTTTGCTTAAAGAGTAGATGATAATTATGTTTTAAAGATCCGACCTCGCGGTTGCGCCTGTAGATCTCGTGGGCCACCTCGAGCCTGGTCTCCTGGAGCTTGGCAAGTTCGGCTTCCAAGAACTCGAGGGCAGCGGGATCCTCCGTCTCAGCTTGACCTCCTGCAAGCTGCCGAGATTTCAAAGAAAGCTTACGGGTTTTCAAAAATCGTTTTACATGTGGCTTATACATGACTTTGGATAATTCAAGCCTGGAAGGTCGCCTTCTGCTGTGGTGGCTGGGACTGAGGTCGCCGGGTAGCGGGCGGAGCGGGCCTGAGATCATGACTCAAACTTAAGGGCTAATTTTGGGTGTTTCCACTGCTACTTGGGGGTGCTTCCAGCTAAAAGGGCTTCCAGCCCCTGACAGCTTCAATAGGGCTTCCAGCCCCTGACAGCTTCAATAGGGCTTCCAGCTCTTGACGGCTTCAATAGGGCTTCCAGCCCTTGACGGCTTCAATAGGGCTTCCAGCCCTTGACGGCTTCAATAGGGCTTCCAGCCCTTGACGGCTTCAATAGGCTTCCAGCCCTTGACGGCTTGAAGACAGCTAAAGGTTTTGAAGATTAAAAGGTCAAGTAAATTCAGTCAAGCTGCTCCTGGGCAGGTGCTTTCGCCGGCGGCTGCTTGGGAGGTGGCGACGTCTTGCCCTGGAGCTGGAGGCCCTTAGGAGGTGGAGGCAGTGGCTGTGGCTTCCTCCAGGGTGAGCAGGGTCGACCCTGCTCATCCTGCCGGCCGGCCTCGTCCTTGTACTGGCTGTAAAGCGCCCTCCAGTTCTCTCGCCAGGCGCTTGAGTCTGAGTGCTTTCAAACATAGACATCAACGGTTTCGTTAAATCCTTAAAACAAATGCAAAACTTTGTTACATGCGTGCAAGTGTCCGGTGCCGCCTGGCTGACTGTTTCGCTGGGGGCCCTTTCCCATCGCGGGGATGGGTCCTCCTGGGCGCCCTCGAGGCTGCTGGCCGGCCATGGCTTGGACCGGCTTGACTTGGCAGCTCCTTGGCTGCCTGACTAAGTAACTCCTAAAGCTGCTTCTTGAGCTTGGGAGCTGCAGCGGCCGAAGATCGATCTCGCTTGGGAGCATTTGCCGCCGAAAAGGGCTGTCCAGCCCTTGAAACTTTACTTGCAGGCTCATGCAGCTGGAGGGTCGATGTGTTTTTCACTCATGCATACTGGCTTATGCAGTCGAGGCCACCGGGCTTCCAGCCCTGGCTTGGAACACTAAAAGACTTGAAACTAGGACTCCAAAAACTTAGCCTTCTCCTTGAAGGCCTCTGCCAAAGAGCCGCCCTCGGCGAGCTTCTTCTTCATCTTGGCAACCTGAAGCTTGGTCTTATCCCGACCATGCTTCCTGCACACGATCTGGAAAAGCTGCCTAGAACCGTCGACTCTCAATGCGACACTGTCGTGGTAGTGCATGATCTGCAGCTTGCCCCTTTCAGCCTCCGTCAACTCGGGCTTGTCCTTGTCCTTGGGGGCCTGATGATGGAGAAAACATTCAGGGCTTCACTTAAATACATCTTCCTAGATAGAAATATATGCTTACGAACAACAAAAATATTTTTCTAATGTTAAGATTAGAGGCCGGCTTCTTCTTCGGCTTGTCACTGTCCTTTTTCACAGGCTTAGCGGCTGCAGCTGGTTTCTTCAAAACCTCGCCCTCCCAAGACTTCCTGATTCGAGCCTTGCTGCCTGGCACGGGACTGCCTTCGGCTTCCTGGCTCAAACTCGTCTTGGCGGTCTTGGGAGTGTCTGGAAGCTCCAGATCCCTGGTCCGAATCTTTCGAAGCGGACTGCTCGCAGGGGCTAACGACCGTAGCTTTGGCGGCTTGGTCGCAGGGCTTGGCGTCCCTGTGCTCGGCCGCTTGGTGTTGTGGGTCTCCGCCTGCTGGAGCTTGGCTGGTGAGGCCGACACTTCTGGAAGAAGCAGCGCCCTGAGTTCCTCGAGATCCTTGATCTCGAACTGGGTCGCCTTGCTGCAAGCCTCCTTGAACCTGGTGTCGTTGCACAAGCGGCGAGCATGAGCCATGACGGTCAGCAGCATCTCGGCCGTGTCCCCAGCCCAAGCAGTTTGCTTGCTCAGCGGGGCCTGGTGGATGAGGTCCGGGTAGTCTTTGCTGACCTTGGCCAAGCACTCCTTCAAGTCCTTGTACTTGAAAGCCAAGCCGCTCTCCACCTCCTGGAGTTTCTTGAGCAAAACCGTCGCCTTTGAAAGCCCTTTGGCCTGGACAGCACTCGTCTTGGCTAGGTTGCCGTAGGGGTCGAAGTTGAAGGCGGCCTGGACACCTAGGAGCTTGACGTGTTTCTTGAACACGTCCAGCAAGTGCTCCTGGTCCACCTCCGGCTTGGCGAAGTTGCGTTCGCCGCCGCGGCCAGCAGCTGCGGGGCTGCCCATGGCTCTAAGAACCTGAGGACTTGCCTGGCGGCCTGCAGCACTTAAACCCGACAGACCTGCCTGGAGCTTGAAGCCCAGGACCTGGATAGGCCTGCCTGAAGCATGCAGCGTACTATGAAAAAAAACTTCAGCTCAGGTCCTCTTCTCGCCAAGACAATTTTGCATGTCAAGCAGGGCTTGATCGATCTCGGCTTGAATTATACCCTGGCAGTAGCCTGCCCTGGATTAGCACTTGAATTAAGCCGCTTCTAACAACACGACCCCTTGAATCTTGGAAACTTGAGGCTTGTCCTGGAGCTCACCTCCCAGCCGCCTGGCACTGGTCAGATCCTCGGACCTGGCGCACGGGCGGCTCAATTTCAAAAAAATGTAGCGTCCACGTGCTCCATGATCCTCGCCCGCAACTCCTGGTCGCTCCAGGACTGGTGTACCTTAAGCCCCACCCGCACTGCTTCCGAAAGTAGTTGAGGCTTCGTCATTCCGCTCAAGGGGCCTGGGTTTGCTTGGAGAGCGATCAATGAAGCATCGTTGAGCAACAAGCGGATGTACCCGTGCTCCTTCATCTTCATGTGCTTCGTCGCCTCCGGCCAGCGCTCGGGGTCGATGTCCATATCATTCTCGATCTTGTACATGAGGTACTCCAAAAAGTTCAGGAAGCCCACTTCCTTGTCGACATCCCTTAGCTCTATATAAGTAAAAAATTAAATACATAGTCTATATACGGCATATGTATAAGTATATATATGTAGATATATATGTATATGTATATG
Source organism: Symbiodinium sp. CCMP2592 (assembly GCA_905221615.1). NCBI lineage: Eukaryota > Dinophyceae > Suessiales > Symbiodiniaceae > Symbiodinium > Symbiodinium sp. CCMP2592. The sequence continues at coordinate 983,309 of CAJNDT010001524.1, forward strand.
TGTTCATGCCAAGAATCTCCAGCTGGTCTAGGTAACCTCTCCGCCACATCACGACCAAGGACCTCGCGACTTTGCCTGGAACCTTGGCGTGAAGCAGCTTGGCATAGGCCTGGACGACAATTTCATCATCGCCCTGCATCTTGACCTAGCCCAAAGTTCCTGGCAGCTTGGCTTGAAGACGGCTGCCATGCACGAGATTTGAAGCATGATTCCCCCCCTTCTTCCTTCTTAGGGCCGTCCGGCCCCTGGAAGCTTTGGTTGCAAGACGGCTGCCATGCACGAACCTGCCAAAAATGATTCCCCCGCCTTCTCCCTTCGTGGGGCCGTCCGGCCCACATCCCATCTCTTCTGTCTGTCTCCTCCGTCTTTCTGTATCTCTGTCTCTCTCTCTCTCTCTCTCTCTCTCTCTCTCTCTCTCTCTCTCTCTCTCTCTCTCTCTCTCTCTCTCTCTCTCTCTCTCTCTCTCTCTCTCTCTCTCTCTCTCTCTCTCTCTCTCTCTCTCTCTCTCTCTCTCTCTCTCTCTATTTGGTTAGCAAACTGGGGCCGCCCGGGCCGTCGTTTCAGCAAGCTGAAATCAATAGAAACATCCACCTCAAAATCAATAGAAAATCTCCATAAAATCAATAGAAACATCCACCTCAAAATCAATAGAAAATCTCCATAAAATCAATAGAAATTTTCCATAAAATCAATAGAAATTTTCCATAAAATCAATAGAAATTTTCCATAAAATCAATAGAAAGACCACGATTAAAATCAATAGAAGTCAACACTCAAAATCAATAGAAACACGTACCAACAAAAGTTCCAAACGATTGAAATTTCCTCAAATTCAATAGAAGTTTCGTGTGCCTCCAAAATCAAGCGGCCGATTGAAAAAAATCAAGCGGGCGTCCTCTGGGAGTGCATCGGCTAGGATGTCCAAGTCTCGCAACATCTCCTCCGGCAGTGCGTTTTCCTCCACCAAACGCAAGGCCAGATCCAGCATTGTCTGGATTTGAGCGTTCCTTTCTTTCGCAGTTGCTGCTCCCTTCTTGTTCTTCTTCTGGCTGACAGCCGGATCCGGAACAAGGTCGCACAAAATTTGGCCAAGGCACTTGTGAATGCAGGCTTGCATCACGTCAGCTCGCTCGTCTGCAACTCCCTCGAAAGGACCTTTCCCTGGCTGGCACGTGCGCGCAAACTCGTCCAACTTCTTGAAGCGCAAGCATTCCGCGAGCTTCTCTTGGAGCAGCAAGTCACACCAGGCCATGGGCACCTGCAGGATCCAAACAGCCTGCAGTTATAGACTATACTGACTATAGACTATAGACTATAGACTATAGGCTATGGACCATGCACTATGGACTATGGATTATCAGCCAGCCGCCAGCCTATACTGGTAAACATACACAAAACTCAAAAACTTCGCGAATCTTAAGTCCTGCCTCCAAGCCCTCATGTCTCAAAGTTGTCAGGATCTGCTCCATCTTGTCTGTGTTGGGCGATCTCTTAGCTGACAGCTGAAACACTGTTGCCGCTGCGTGAAGCATGCTCGCAAGCTCCTTCTGCCTTCCTGCCAGCTCATCAGTTTCAGATGGCCGGTTTTGCCATTTTTTCACTTTGGCTTCCAGCGCAGTGGCCTTCCTCTGGTACTCGCTAGTCTTCCCTGAGAACTCGGCCATCGTCTTCTTGTAAACTTCCGTTGTTTCAACATCTGTGCAAAGCTTGTTCAAGATGTCTCTCGACAAGAAGTCCACCCTTGGATGATGCCCCAAGATAACTGTATGACTCAACGCATGACTGTATGACTGTATGATGACTCTGTATGACTCGACTCTATGTAAATTATATTATATAATATATACGGACCACGGACTGCAGACTACAGATACAAGTAGGACTCGGACTGGGACTGAGACTCCAAGACTCTGAGCAGAAAAAATTGTTGCTGGCAAGTTGCACGCTCTGCCGGCAAGTCTTCACCTCCACCAGGCCGCTGGACTCCAGGACTTCCACCGGCGTCTTGTTGTTAAACTTGTTCGGCCGGCCTCGGCCGGCTGTGTCCGCTTTGTTGTCTGTAGGTCCTGGAGGTTGCTCTCGAGACTCCCGCCTCTCACTTGACAGATGCTTGCTGACAGCAGAATCGGGAAACTTGCTGCCAGCAGGAATCGGATTCTGCGCTTGGTGTCCGCCTCTGGCTTTGTTTTTGGGCGCAGGCAAGTTGGCACCACTGCCGCTGCTTGGATTCGGCCGCTGGGTTTTCCTTGGCGGACTATCGCCCTCGTCCAGCAAAGTGCTCCTCACCCCGTAGTCGCCGTCCTCGTCCGAAGACTCAGCCAGCCTCGGCAGCGCTTTGTCCTTCAGGTCTTCCTGGCTGTCAGCCGCAAGCACGCTTGACTCGTTCGCTTTCTCGGCAAGTGCGTTGTGCAGGCGCTTCTTTGAGGAGGAAAACTTCAAGCTGTGCTGACCCTCATGGATCTCGTGCTCGCCGTTGTCGATTTCTTCCATTTGTCGAACACCTGTCTTCTCGGTGACGTTCACGTCCCAGATGCCCTCGCGGTTTTTCCTGATCATCACGACCTCCCGTTTTTTTCCGTCTATGACCTTTTTCGCCACCTTCAAACCCTTCTTTTCTATGAGGCCTGGGTGCTCCTTCTCGAAGAGCGCCCGGTCCCAGCACACGTAGCCCGTCACCACCTCAGTCGAAGCCTCCTTGAACTCCTCCACAGACTTCTTTCTGGCAAGCTCCAGGCGCTGCTTGGCGGAGTCCATTGTCTTGCCCCTGAACCGCGCTTTGCCTTCGTTGAGCAGCTCCAGCATGGCACCTCGAGCTGCTATGAACTCGGCCTGCAGCTGCGGATCTCTTTTCATCCGATTGTTGACAAACTCTTCGATGGATTCGTCTCCGAAGGCGCCGTGCTGGTACGTGAGCTGGCAAACCCTGTCGTGCTTGGACTGAGGATCCTCTGGGGTGCCTCTATGCCACACTGTGAAGCGGCTTTTCGACAACAAGCCTGCCCTGATTTCGTTTAGGTCGCAGTTCTTGCGACCGCAAGCGATGCAGCTGCGCACCTTCAAGAAGACTTGTCCGTCTACCACCGTCCCGGCGGCGGAGTTTTGACACAGAGCTGTCGAAGCAGTGTTTGCCCCCTCTGAGCGTTCTGAGCGGCCGGCGACGGATTTCAAGTCCTCGTCCATGGCTGACAGCCGAGAGAGACAGGCGAGCACACAACAAGGTGACAGCCGAGTGCCCAACAGGCTGAAAGCCGAGCACAAAACAGGCTGGCAGCCGAGCACAACAACAACAACAACAACAACAACGCAGCCAACTTCAGCGCAGCGGCCCCCGTCCGCACTTGCTCACCAGGGCCAGGCAACTCTCGTCTAGTCTTACCACCTACTGCGTTTCAGGCTCTCTCCAGAGGACTGTAGACGTCTGTCAGACTCCTAAGACTTGACTGACTTGACTTCACTACTGATAGACTGATAGATAGTTCAACTTGGGGCCACTTTGACTTGAGCCCATGGAAGCATCCACATGTCACATGTCACATGTCACACGGAGTTCCCAAGCATGAAGACAGAATGACAGAACTGAACATAACATAACTGAACGTGACGTCGGAACACTGTACCACAGCCGGCCTGTCAAGCTGCTCACTTGCTCAATCAAAGCACGCACCGTCACCCACTCACCGGTTTTCGCACTCAGCTGTGTAAAGACGTGGTGCTCGTGGTTCGGCCCTACAGGCCTTCAAACGTCCAAAAACTCAAACAGGGCGAGTTCACAGCTTCACAGCCAAGGCAGTGGGGGCAGCTATGCCACCGCCGCGCCACGGGAGTGCGCCCTGCTGTCCAACTGGCTGTCAGCCGTACACGCGGCCCTTTGCTGCCAGGAGGCGCTAGAACTAGTCCAGGTCGTCTATATCACAAAGCAACCGCTCCACATCATCAGCTGCAGCCGTTTCTTCTTGCTCTTTGTCGGTCCACATGTATTGCGGAAGGTGGGAATATAGCGACAGAAACAATGCCATCAAAATTGTGCTGGCGAAGGCGTTGCCACCAAGGTCTTGCTGCTGGTGGTCAGTCACCTGCAGCTCCGAGACTTCTGGAAATCCTTGCAACCTCAAGGATTCCTTGCCCGTCAGAAGTCGGTTGTGAAGCACCAGGCCCTCTTTGCTGCGTGCCAAAACCCAGATTTTCTGGGTTGGCAGCATCGTGAAAAACAAGTCGGGGGAACTGGTGACTCGGGCTCGGTCAAGCCTCTGCGAAAGGTCTACTGCAACAAACTGGCGGCCCTCGCTGTCAGCGGAAGGCGTCCCAGAGGCCTTGACGTCTGCAAAGTGCTTCATCAAACTGTAGGCCAGAACCTCCTTTTCCCGTTCTGTGAGTAGGCAGGCCCAGGGACTGCTCTGCACAACCTCAGGCAGCTTAATTTCTGTCCAAGCGATGTTCTTGGTCGCAAAGAAATCGCGATGCCTCTGCCGCCAAGCCTCCAGTTCGCCAGAGCTGTCACGGGCTGCCTGCTTTTTTTTTCGCCAGCACCTCCTCTACGTAGCGATCGTTATCAGGAAGCAGGAAATCCACTGCCGGACGTGGCTGACAGCCGAGAGACGAAGCAGTGTTCAGGATCGCCTGTGCGATGGAGTCAAGGGTTTCCGTAGAGCAGTCAAACACGGACCTGTTCAGGAGAACCTGCCAGGCACGTTTGCGAGCCTGCGGCAACCCAAAGTGCGACGCTTCGAGAAGCTTTGTGGCCAAACTGTACTCCAAAGCCTCCAGCTGCTCCAAAAAGAAAGCAACGTTGTCTGACTCCTGGCTTTTCTCTGGACATCTCCTCCACATTTTCAAGCAGCGCAGCAACGGGCCGGTGCTGCCGCAAATACTTCATGAGTGCGAAGCATGTTTCCCCACTGGAGCCTGTCTGCGATCTCAACACTCCGACGTTGCTGGCGTTGTTCATTTTGCTAAGTTGCTTGCAAGAGTATCCAACAACAACAAGCAGCGGCGATGGCTGGATGCGGCATGTGCGTTGGTGGCGATCGCAGTAAGCTGACGTTCCTGCCAAAGAGGCAAACTCTGTGAAAACGCAACCGTGCCTCTGGCTGACAGCCGGATCCGGGTTGCCTTGCTCCATGATCGGAGCGACGTACTGCAGCAGGTGGCCTTTCTTGTACTTTTCTTTTTCGCAACTGTGCACAATCACTTCTCTTGTCTGCAACGCCTCGGTCAAAACTCTGTGCACAAGTTCTGCCATTCCACTGCCAGAGCACATCGTCCCGATGGAAGGCCCGCTTGGCCGCCAGGTGTCACCTGCCTCGCCACGGAAGTGGGTGTGTTTGGTCAGATTGAGCAGGCAGTCTTGTCGCTGCTGCTGGGACAATTTGCCCCAAGCAAGCTGCAAAAACTTCCACACTTCGGTTTGCGCAAACAACGCCGGCTCTTGAAGGACCAGCCGCTCTGGTCCAAGATCCTTTGCTGCTTGATTACGTGGCTCAGACTCATGCCCGTCATTGTCTTTGGCTCGGGCTACCATTTCCAGCATTCCCGACACACTGTCGCTGTCGCTGTCGCTGTCCTGTGGCTGCCAGCCGAAAGATTTTGGAAAACAATCAGCCTGGGTGGCAGTGTCAGCAGCGCGCGCTCTGTCTTGGCTGTCAGCCGGAGTCTGAGTCTTAGTCTTGGACACGTCCTCTTGCGAGCTCTCTGAGTCCGAAGCTTCCCGGGCGAAACGGTGCAAGTCTAAGTTCGCCTTCCTTTGCACGAAATCGAAAAACAATTCAAGATCTTCCGACTCTTGAAAGATCCATGGCTCATCTGAATCCCAGTGTTCGAGGAAGTCTGCCTCGAAGGCAGCAAACAGTTCGTGCTGCTTGCAAGCCTGCAGAAGTGCTTCGAAGGACTCGTCGGACTGCTGGTCCCTGTTCGCTTGCACCTTCTGAACCAAAGCGAGCGAGTCTGGTGTGAGCAAAGGCTCCGCAGGCTTCTGGCTGGCAGCCGAAGACTCTGCGGCACCGTTGGCTGTTGTGTTTTTGCTGCTTTCCAACTCTGGCGCTTGCGGTTGGCGGTTTTGCTCTTTGCCTGAGTCTTCGTGTACTGTTGCAGTGTTCTCCTCCTGCTCGCACTGCCGCGGTGTTGTCGGGCTGACAGCCGGCTGCTGCTGCAGACTGGAGTCATTGCTGG
>CAJNDT010001525.1:0-51805 GCA_905221615.1 Symbiodinium sp. CCMP2592
CCAGAAGTTGGGGTGATTGTCCGAGTGTGAGCGCCGAATCCACAAGTTTCAATTCAGAGGTGAACTCAGACGGGCTCGCCCTGAAACTCCCAGGTGGACTCAGCCACCCATCTCAGCTGCCGCTGACACTGCCGGAGCTTCTCGAGCTGCGTCCGGAGCTCGCGGAGGCAGGAGGGCTTTAGGTTCAGAGCTCATTGGGTGTAGGTTAGGGGTTAGCGCTCAGGGCTTAGGGGCCTGTCCTTCACGCTTGTTGAACGGAAGACTACTTGGTTCTGCCTTGCCTGTGCAACTTTTTTTGGCTTGAATTTTAGTGTGGGAACTTGGAAGACTCCAGAGATCGAACTCAACTTCTCTGATGCATACCTTCAGGTTGCAGAAAGCAGAAACCGAGCTGGTTCAATTGGGCTGAGCGAAGCCTGAAAAGCAAGAACGTCCGGGTTCGGAAGACCACCTTAGGAGAAACCAAACAAGCACCCAAACGTATTTTTTCAGGTGGGCTATCCCTGCCTTACTGCTTTGCTTGCAAAGGGGGCTATGGGATATCCCAACCTTATGGGTTTTTGTTTGGTTGCTCTTTTGTGCCCGAATCTTGGCAAAGCTTGAGCAATCAAACATCTCTGATTGGGCCGGCTGGCTTGGAGGTTCATGGGTAGTCATAGGTGGGGTTATAAGGGTTTAGAGTTCCTCTAAGGGATCTTTGGGGTAGTTATGAGTAGGGTTATAAGCAGGGCGACTCCAATATGCACCTCGTTATGAATAGGGTTATAAGCAGGGCAACTCCAATATGCACCCATATTAGAGGAAATATGACCCCCCACTTATAGCTACCCATGAACCTCCAAGTGGTAAAGCTCAGGTTGGAGGGTTTGGGATTCTTGCAAAACACCCATGTCCGAGAGATAGTCTCAAAGACCAAGACCAAGCTGAGCCCCAAGCCCAAAAAGCCTAAACTCCGTATGTCCTTTGCTCCGCCAGTCTCCACATTGCACCCGTCACTCGTCACCTCGACCCAACCAAGCAGTGAGCCACCGTGCAAACATGGGCATCGGGTAACACTTAAAATTGGTGCACCCAAAGTGATGCGGTTCGTAGAATGACCCTGAGAGGGTGGATGGTGGGTGGGTGGCGGGCTTGGCTCCCCTGCAGATACAGACATCGATGTTTATGTCTGTACATGTATATATATATATATATATACACACACATAAATATCTGCATATATGTATATACATGTGTATATATATATATACATGTACATATATGTATATACATACAGATACACATGTGCATGTCATCGTCTAGCAGGCGCTGCCGAAACCGGAGGACTTTGGCCGTGGCGGCGGCGCATCGGCGGGGCTGTGCGGCATCTTCGGCTAGAGTCTAGGGCCTGGGTGAGGAGTACATGATTCTAGTCTAGGACCCAGAGTAGGCCCTTATTCCTTCTTCATTATTTTGTTAGGGTTTGGGCTCCCTTGTAACCCCCTTTAAACCGAAAAGGGCACCCTTTTATTCCTAGGTTACTCTTAGGTCTAATAATAGTCCTGCTATGCTAGCTTGGGAGGGCTGCGGCTCACATGGGCCAAGGGCTCCACTAGCTTTCAAGATGGGCCAGAAAGCAGAGGTTAGGTCGGTTTAGGGTTTAGCTTCCATGTATTCAGGCGATTGCACAAGTCCTGATGCAAAAAGGGTTTAGGGTTCCATTTACCACCATTTTCAATGCTTCTATCGTCATGCAGCGCACCGCGGTTGGAACTGGGCCGTTTTTGCTGCATTAGAGCCCAGCTTGTGAGAGACGGACAGCATGCATGACCGATCTTGTCGCTGCCACTGGAGCGCCGTCCACATCTACTTTTTCGAGAGCAAGTATGAATTGTGTATAGCAAACTTGCGGGGGTGCTTTGAAAATCCCTTCTAGGAGAGAGCCCAACGGAAACCTCATGGCTAGGCCAGGCGGCCAGGCTGCTGGGCTTTCTAAACCCCAAACCCGGACCCTCAATTTCTACACAGCTGAAAGCCCTAAGCTCCCCAAATCTATGCCACCACAAAAGCTGCATAAATCCCATATAGGCCCTCAAACGCTCGCTCGAACCCTTAAGCTCCCAAACCAGTACCACCACAACATCCATGCCAATCCCATACGTCTCAGACACAGTTTCCTCCCCAAGTCTAGCCACTACAAAAGCTGCACAAATCCGATAAGCCCTCAAACTCAGTTTCCTGAGCAAAGCCAAAGGCGAAAGTGAGCTCACTGTGGTACAGCATCTCATAGAGCAGCTGAACGTCTCGTTCCTTGGGAGCACCTTGAGGGTTTAGGGGTTAGGGATAGTTTATGGGTTAGGATTTACCTTTCGAGAAGTTTCGGGTTTGCAAGTGCACCTGGAATTAAGCAGTGCTTTTACAGGGATAGCTTATTCACATGCCATATATGCTCCCAATGTCGTGCTGTTACAACAGAGCGTTTTCCAATCGGGGCCAGTTTGATTTGAGGAAGGCTGGGGCCGAGGTTTATGTTCACATTACATTCAGGCTCCCGCCTCCTCCGAGGATGTGGGCCCCAGCCTTCGTGATAAGGGGCTGTGGTTCCCAGTAGCACCAGCCGAAGGCTATTCTGTCAACCCATTCAGACAAGATTCGACTTTGTCTCTGCAAGCACTGGAGGTTGCTGATCGCGATCTGGGCACTGGATTTTGCAAGTACTTGGCGAAGAAACATTCCGGACTCCACGCAATGCTTAAAAGGACTGACAACCTCAGAGCACAGCTTTCTGGAGGGAACCTGCGAAAACAACCTCCCCCAAACATTTGGTAGTGTACGAGCAGTTCGTAATGTGAGTAATCCTTCGGGATCCTTAGTATAGCTGTGCGACAACAGATCCCCAAACACAATTCCGATTATTGAGGCCCCTGTATTTCCCGTAATCAAGGCGAAGTGACCGTAGCGGCCCTAGGAAACACTGTGCGAACCCTAAACAGCCAAACTGCTAAACCATGAAATCTTACAGCCTGCCTGAACGCTAAACCTTGAAACGCTTACAGTAATTACCCTGGGGCTCCAAATAGCCCAAAGTAGGTCCCATTTATAGACTTTAGAGCCCCAAGTAGGTACTATGTGTATACTTGGAGCCCCAGGGTTAAGGCCTACACAACTCTTACGGTAACCTTTAAAGGAACCTCGCTGAGGCTCCTCTCTCTCGTGGAAAGCGACGTGGGGCTGGCAGACTTGCTGACGGCTTTGGGCCGGAGCGCGGTGGTGCGGTTAGGCTGTACCTTAAACTGCAGAAACTCATTTTTTGTAGCAATTAGCACCTACAAGAGCCGGTTAATAGGTAAGGTTTTGAATCTAGGGTTCTTGAAGGCTAGACTTGAGTGTGGTGGCAAAGACCGTCTCAGAATTTAGGTGCATTGAGGGTTTCCTTGGAGCTTTAGGGGTTAGCTTCAATCGTTTTATAACGGCTGAATACGGTTTAGGGCTTTAGGGCTTTACTCGGTTTGGCCTTCAGGTTGTCTTGGGACGAACCCCTACAATCTTAAGCCCTAAGCTGCGAGGAGTGAGGCCGCGATTTGTCAGCAGTGTGGCGTCGCCTGCTTCGCAGATCTGCAGCTGGAGGCGTAGCTTTGGGTCCTTGGAGAGGTCCAAGGGGTTTCGGGGGTTTAGGGCCCTTACAAAATGCGAGGGTCCAGGGCTACGAAGCAGTGTTTGGGGTTGGTAATATGGTGGTTCTAGAAGCAAAGCAATACGGGGGGGCGGGGGGGGGGGGGTGTAGAAGGGGCGCAGGTTCCATGAAGTTGTTGTTAAGCTTGGGTTTAGGTTGATCGATTAGGGCTTGAAGTGTAGGACCTTGGAATTAAAGAATGAGGGTGTGGTTTGTGAAGTGCAGTCTCAGGCTGCAAGGCCCTTAACCTCGCAAGTGCTGCCCAACCAAGCGGTTCTCTAGTCTTCTGTTGTAAGATTACATACGGACATGGCAATCCGGGTTTTGCTTACGCTACTTGCCGAACGAGCTCCGCCTTTGAGGCCTCTTTCGGGGAGCTCATGGCCCGTCATAGCGGGGAGCTCTCAAAGCGAATGGAGCGCTTCGTGCAAAAGGCGGGTTGGTGCTTTAAGGTTTACGGTTTTAGGGTGGGGCTTCAGCGTTTCATAAGGTTTAGGCTTAGGAGTGGATTTAATGGGTCCTGTAGGGTTAGGAGGGTCTCATCTGGGGTCTACTGGGGTTAAGGCTTTGAACTTAAAGAGCCCCTCTTGCGGTCTGGAGGGGTGGGTTTGGTTTTGAACGAATTGGTCCACCAGCAAAGTTTGCAGGCACAAACATCACGGCTTTTCAGCGCAAGTTTACCTATATTGGCCGGAGTACTGGGGTCGTCTACCAAGCCGGATATGCATGGCAGGCCGGCAGTGGAAAGCTGCATGCAGACTCTGGGCTCTTCTTGAGCAACTTAAACCCTAAACCCGAATCCCATCCCCCTAACATGACGGGGCGGGGGCCCCAAGTAGCAACTCGAAAAGTGTTTGTGTTAAGAGGTGATGCTTGCATCTCTAACAGTAACTTTTCCCGGATCTTGCTCCCGCCCTGGCTCTTGCGCCTTACTGGCTTTTACTCCTGCTCCTGCTCTTACTCCTGATCTTGTTGTTGCTCCTTCTCTTGCTCCTGAAGAAGCTGGGGTGATTTCACGGGGGGGGGGGGGTGTTCCGAAACGTGTCTTGATATTTAGGGCTAATCAGGGTGTCTTTGGTAACAGGGGGAAGGGGTTCAACCCGGGCTTACGGTTCAGGGCTTCTAGGGTTTAGGTGTTTAGGGTTTTGGTGACACTTAGGATACATCGTGAATATGATGCTTTGTGGCCATACTAAGCATATGACATTGTAAGTAAGTAGGGAAGATGCACTCCCGGAGTCTCGGACTCCCTGTGATGATAAGTTACATGTGAGAAGTTGTCAGTATTTTGGTACAATTTGGGGTCCTTTCTGTAATACGGCACCAATTATTTTCGGGTACCCGATAAGGGACTCTAGTTTTGACAACTACCCATGTATGAATCCTAAACCCTTTGTACATCCTATATACTCGCTATGCAGCCCGAAAAATGATAGCATCCACCTTGACTAAGCTCCACAACAAGAACTCTAAACCCGATAAAGCCATCGAAGGAAGAGAAGGAAGCTGTGAAAGGCCTTCGCAGGAACCCGACACTTCCAAAAAGCCTGGAAAGTACGATGTCGATCTCTTTAATTGGCGCTTGTTGAGCTCCTTACCAAGAAGCATTAACCCGCTAAAGCCCTGATATTGATACACCCCACCCTTGTATAGGAACTCTTATACGACATCGTCTGGCAATATTATGGCCAACCGTATATTGTACCTTTTAGCAGCCTTCTATGAAAGCACTGAAAGAAAGAGCTTAGGACTTGAGCCAAATCTGCTCCGAGCTTCGAGCAGCGCAGCTGCCGGCACCCGAAGCTCTGTTGCTCGGCGGCGCTGGGTTGGGCTCCCTCTGTACTAACATAATGGCAACAGTAATAACAATACATAATGATAACAATGTTAACACTCATAATTAATCATCATCATCATCATCATCATCATCATATAGAAGCCTAAATAATTAGGTACCAGTATTGTTCCTTGTTCTAAGTCTACTATAAAGGAACCCCAAAACTCTATTGTAGTTATTAAGGCTTAGTGAGTTGAGGAATTTGAAGCCGGATGTTGGCAGGATTTCCAAGCGCCCGACTGGGTTTTACATGGGGAGCAATTAGAACCTGGTTTGTGTGGGTTTACGTGCAGGGTGTTGATCCTTACCTCGGGATTTTATGTGGTAAAAGACAGGCCCCAGTAATTTGAAGAGGGTTTCGGCCTTTCTTATTGTAGAACTCATGTGACAGGGATTTTGGGATGTCAATACGAAGTGCCATCCCTGGCCTCGGAGTCCAAATAAACCCGAGGCTAGGACATAAACGCCCATCAGCCCTGCTATTGGCTCGTCCCTAGACCCTTAAAGTGCCTCCACAAATACGTTCACCTCTGCTATGTAGGTCACCTTCTCTCTTTGCGGGTGTTCAAGGCTTTAAGCAGGGGAATCTAGAGAGAAACACCTTTATGTACTCCTTTAGCGGACCCTTGAAAGAACCCTTCTTCTAATTATGACTTATAAGTCCCATAATAATGCACTGTAGGGGTTATAAGTGTAGATACCCTACCCATGATCCTCCAAGCAAGTTCGATTTATGGACTTTACGCCCCCCAAAGTACGTACTGTCTGCAGGCTTGGAGTTTTCGGGAAACACTGAAGGACACTAAGAGATCCGGATGATGATATAGATTCTGCATTAAATTAGGGACCCGAACCTATGGGAATTATGGTATATTCCTTATTATGGGTAATGCAGGATAGCAAGAGATCCGTCAGGGTTCTGAAGACTTCCCCACTCTGAGGCAGGCCATCCAGGACCACTTCGGACCAGCAGTGACTGCCAAGGACGCCCCGACACCCAAACCTTCAGAGTTTAGAGCTCAGGGCTTTGATAGACCGTTGAGGGTTGAGATTTTCAGTAGAATCTGCTTCCTTAGGGTTGGCACGTGCCCGCCATTCCTAAAGTTAACTACAGCAAGTTAACTAGGATCGTCTTTGCGCAGGTTCCTGCGGATTCTTGGAACGTGATTTATCCATGAACGCAGGCTAAATCTTGAGGGTTCTGGGTGCATGGCTTGCTGCCGACATGGTCGTCCGAGCCAGGACACAAACATTGATGAGGCAGTGCATGACAAAGCAGGTGGCTACGAGTCCTTACCCTGCGCCCAAAACCCTGTTGCAAGGTAATGCGGGCTCGTCATTGCTAAGTCGGAAGGCAACACCCTAAACCTTAAACCCCAATGGATTTGAAGTGACAACACTGAGCTAGCAAAGCCGAGCTCTTGTGCGCACACCGGGCCTGTACACAATGTAGCATGAAAGCCCGTCCAACAGTTTGAGTCGTGAATCTCTCTACAGACCTCGCCTGGTATTGCCGAGTGTGAGCGTCCTCCCTTAAAGCACCCGGCAAGAATCCTGCTGAAGGAAGTGCGGGTCGCCTTCGACCAAGCAGCTCCTGTGAGCCCTCTGGAAGATGTGGTGACAGCAGCGTCTCGCGCAGAACATATGGAAGTTTTCGGGCTTTTATGTGGGTCTGAATCAGGAGCGATAGTAGACCATAGCCCCAGGCCCTTTTACAACCATAGTTTGGGGTGAAAGCTTGGCAGTTTTTGTCGATGCCTCGTTCGGGGTCGTCGTGGCCTGGACTTCTGGGTCACAGAAAAGTTTATCTTCAACCCCGGTTCTACTCTAAGCCCTCTATATAGCCCCCAAACCACCAAAACCCCCCAAAACCCCAAGCCTCCGAGCAGGACTTTAAGCCCCATGCCGTGTGAGCCGACCGCAGACCTAGGCAAGACTAGTCATGGTTTGGGTTCTGGGAAAGAGAACTGCCCTCGGAACTGCCCTGTGTAGAAACATCAGGCCGTTTCAAGAGGACCCTACCCTAAAGCCCAAAGCCAAAAAAGGCCGCAAACCCAAAGGAGGGAAAAAACCCGTAACTGCCCAAAACCCTACATCTCGGGTCGGGGACCCCTTCAGCCTAAGCCCTCAACCTGAATGAATGCAGGTGGAGTCCGCGCATGCCCTCGCGGCTCAGACAAGTGGCCTCTGGCGTCAGAAGAGGGCCGCTACGCGAGTCATGGGGAAGGAGGACGCTCATCATACAGGGTTCTCAAGAGAAGTAGAATAGGGTCCTGGCGGACGAAATATTATTGAGAAGGACCTTAACGACTACTGAGTACTGGTCTTGCGTCGGGGTTTAGGGTTTAGGGTGTCTTGCTGGCATGAAGTCCAGGCACGAAGGGGTTGCGTGTTTAGGGGTTTAGGGCTTAGGGCAGGGACAGTATCTCATTAGAAGGGTTCAATGTAATTTGACAGCATTTACTTTTGGGCAGGTGGGGGGGAGGGGTAATCCCATAATCCTCTCAGGGCCCTGGGCACCCTAAGGAATATTTCTACTTGTGCTGTATTTAACGCTGCTCCTAAATGGTAGACCCCAGTTTTGTTGACAAGCCTTTCAAAACAAATCAGGCCATCTTCATTACGCCTCTTTCTTAGTAGACAGACGCCCGCATTTAGGGGTTTTTCGAAGTTTAAACATATCCCCGTACAGTCCCCCGTGTATGCTTGCTATGTTAATCTACCCCCAAAGCTCATTTCAATTGTCAGTTCCCTATACTCGAGCTCTACATAGAGGCCCTTTGCTTAAACCCGATTCGATGTCCACTTGGAGGTTCATGGGTAGTTATAAGTGGGGTTATAAGTCCCCTAATATGGGTTATGACTAAAGTTACCCTACTTGTAACCCTACTTATAACTACCCTAAACCCTTAAACAACAACTGTAACCCTATAGATCCCTTTAAAGGAACCCTACTTATAACTACCCGTGAACCTCCAAGAAGGAGATGGTGCAGCATGTTGCGGAAAACCTCTCCGGAGCACCGGTGCCTGGGATCCTAAGTCGGTCCGCGGTTCCTTTGCGGCTTCGTTTAAAATTGTCCGTAAGGTCTCTTTTTCCTAGTAGAAGAGTAGGCAACCTTTAGCCTTTTTTGGGTAGTATAGTCCCTATATAATCCCTATATAACCAAAAAGGTTAACCTTTAGTTCCCCATGATACCCGACAAGTAGGTTTTACGGATTCTACGAGGGTTCTTCAATGCATCCCTAAATGAGCGACTTTGATCTCAACGGGCCCCTGCATGGTCCGTACGCTTACCCTTGGTTAGTAGGGAATGGAGGAATGGGGTACAATTGTAACTACTATTACTGCCATTCTTCCATTCCCTACTAACCGAAGTTAAGTACTAGGGTCGGTTCGCAGGGGCTTCATCTGAGTCGGTTCAGGCTGGCGGTGCAACCCCTACTTGGAGGTTCATGGGTAGTTATAAGTAGGGTTACAAGTAGGGTAACTATACTTATAACCCATATTAGTGTACTTATAACCCCACTTATAACTAGCCATGAACCTCCAAGTAGAGCCCAATTACCTAGAAGCAGCTTACTGGGCTTCAGTTGTCGGTAGCACAAAGCCTGCATAGGGTTCAAGGCGCAATAGCCCACCAGAGAGGTCATTGGGCTCGCGAGTAGGCTTTATGGTTGAGTTTTTGCTGGTAAGGCTTGGGCTCAGAATACTCTATTTAGGTAGCTCAGGGTTTAAGAGTTTAGAAAATCCATTTATAACCATTGCCGTAGTTATGTGAAAATGTAGCATCTGGTCACTGCGAACGCTATTGAATCTAAAAGCTTAAGCTTCTTTCCCCAGAATTGGGAAACTCAGCAACTACCCTAGAGGTCGGAATCATGAGCGACGACACCCCCTTATCGATCGTGCTTAGCATACCACCAGCATCCTACTCTATCTAGAGGCTCCATAGCAGTTGGATTACCTCATAAGATTCAAAATACGAACCCCCAAAAAAGGAACTACTATGGTGCCTCTAGGTAGATGTCATGGCCCCTTCACTCAGGTGCTGATGAACCTGCGCGACGTCTTGCCAGACTGGGCGGGCAACTTCCAACCGGCCGCGGTGCGTGCAAAGTCGGGCTAGACTTTATAGTCCCACATAAATACAGCATAAGACTTAAGATACGCCAAAATCCTGTTCAAATCTTTAAGGCCCCTGTGTTGTTCCTTGGACTTGGAGCCTTCAACCCTGAATCCGAGACACCAGACGGCCCTAAAAGCTTTGGGAAGTTCGCTCTAGTTCATTGCACGTGGGCCCGAGGTGTTGGGCGACTTCTCCAGCTTCCTGTTCCCCGGCTGCAGGAATCCAGTGTTGCAAGATGTTGCGGCATGCTTAAGCTGCCCTAAACCCTATAAACCTTTCGTACATGTATGTATATAAGCAAAGGTATGTAAGCAGACATCGACATTCCGGCTTGCGGCTGTTGACGCTTCACACTGTGAGGTGCAGACGGGCTTGGTGTGTCTCATGTCAAGAGGCTTCGTCCCCCGGAGAGCACACCAAGCGGTAGACCCATCTCGAACAGGTGACGTACCGGAAAAAGGGAGTTGCAGATAACCAGGGACGATTGACCCCAAGATAGACCCTTAAGAAAGTAGGATCCCCTTTGTTTGTGCCCCCGCTCAAAAGAAAAGAAGTAGTATCCCTGACTTTGAAGTCATTCCCATGCAGTCATTCTACAAGCCGGAAATTTTGGTTGCTTTCCGGTTCAGGTTTGGTTTTTGGACCGCCAGTCATCAGCTACTCTTGACAAGATGTCCTGCCTCGGCCCTCCATTGCAGTTGCTTGTGAACTACGATGGAAGGTGTAGGGACAGTTTGCCCTCAACCGCGAGCCTTCTGCAACTGAGCCTTCCTTCGTCATGTGGGCGTTTCCGAAACTTAGGGGTACCTCATTTTGGGGTCCTTGTAATGAGGATCCTACTATTCAGGGTTCTTTTTTAACGGTCCCCTATTTTCGGAAACTCCCATGTGCTTGAGGCACTCCAGCAGCTTCCGAGATGCCTGGGGACAGCACGCTTGTGGGAGTTTGATCGTCGAACTTCGTTGGGAAGAGTTTGTCCGCCTGCCTTCATGCAGCTTGACGTGGCCCATGCAGGGTTCACTTCAGGGGCCGAAACCCGAAATAACTACTAGTACTATCCTTAGGTCGTTGTTTTACTTGCTTGTACTCTGAAGGAGCCCAAAACCCTATTCTAAGTAATTGTTATGGCCTCAACATTGACCTATTCGTAGGTTACTGAGCCACATAGCACACCAGCAGTAGCTGAGATTTTTTCTGTGGTTCCGGAACCCTAAACCCTGACTTAGTTTTTCTGTGGTTCCGATTTTCATAAGATTTGTCATGGCATGCGGCTTCAAAGTTCGGATTTCGGACTTTTGCGGACAGTCAGGGGTGCAGAGATTGGAAGGCATTCTGAGATATCCCAGCCTTATGGTGTTGTGAAGGTGCTTTTGTGGGCCGCTTTGGGCTGAAACGGCGGTGTTGGTCCTTCTGTCATGGGAGTACGTGCATGATGCGCGGCCGGAACAATAAAAGCTGAATAAAGAGGGTCTAGATCCTGGAATTGCAGTACCTTTGTCGATGAGAGCTTGTATCCGGGTTATAGGGTCCTAGAGTTTTATTATAACTGGAAATAGAACAATTGAAAAACGGCATCCTCATCCAGGGTCGAGGTGCTGACGAGAACATAGAAGCCGAACTAAGCAATAGATACCATTTTCCAGGGCTCCCTATGAAGATTCTAGTATAGAGAAAGTGCCCTACCCCACATTCTAATTGCTGCTAAACCCCCCGTTCAAAACAACGTTAAAGCCCCTTTCGGAACCGATACAACGCCCGATTGAAGCCCCGTGCAGAATCCAGGCAGTGTCAACGACTTCTTTGCCTGCGTCGAAGCACGTGATGCCCTCGGCGCAGCCGGCGCCGCCCTGAGGAGGTTGGTCCAGATCGCGAGGGGAAAGCGCAAGCACATCAGTCAGAAACGATGCCTTCTGCGATTTTTATGTGGCTAATCAGGGTCGTCTATGTTCACAGAGAGGTCCACACACGTTTCATGAGGGAATAAGGGCACCCAATTATTGACGGTTGAGCTCGCATGTATTGTGGAAGCCTGAATTATCACCATCCTTGGGCTTTCTTCTCGGGGTTACAACATACTAGACCCCCAAAGGTTTTGTTGAAATTATTTCGGTCCTGAGTATGAAATCCCAAATCCGTAAACCCCCAAACCCCTACCTAGTAGAAGCCGAAAAGTTGGAAACCCAAAAGCTTCAATCCTTAAGAGCGATGTATAGGGAATCTCAGCACTATTTGGCCTTAGTCCGGTTTCCAACTTTCTGGGGTTTACTGTAACCCTACTTTGTCACCACCCACCGAGACAAATCCGAGCATAGCTCGTCCGAGATGCGAGCGTGGTTTACTTGCAGGTTCGTGGGTAGTTATGAATAGGGGCCATAAGGGATTAGGGTTTAGGGTAGTTATACGTAGGACTACTAGTAAACTACCCATACTTATAACCTATATCAAAGGACTTGTATGCCCACTCTTGACTACCCATGCCATAAACCTCCAAGTAGGATTTAGCAGTGTAGGGTTGTGCCTGCCTCACAGATGGCTCCGGGATGGTCCGACCTTTCCAGCAGCCTGTCAGCACTCAGCCGAGATGCTGGCCCAGGGCTACGTGTTTAGGGTTCGCATGATCCATCTCGCATCTGCTTTTTGGTCATATGCTCTGAAGGGTAGGTCTCACGAGGCAAAGCTTTAGTGTCAGCGACTGTCAAGCGCGACGGCTGATGGGTTTTCTTGTAAGCCATATTCAGGGCAAGACTTTGTGATTGGACACGATCCCATAGCTGCATTTTGTAGACTTGTGAATTTGGGTTAGGCCATGAGTGTTCACCGTCAGTGCTATGCACTCCGACACTGGCCGTGCGTAGTAGTCCTTGCAGCCTCGAATCTATGGCACTTCAATCCTGAAGCTCAAAGTAAGATAGAGGTCTTGACATCCGTTTATTCCGATGCCGGCCTTGAACCATGCCAAAGCCGCACGGATTGAACCACAAGCCATGTGACCCTCAAGACCTAAAAGGTAGTCTTGACCTGTGAGAGCAAGAGGCAAACCAAGGTAGCAGCAGCAACTCCTGCTACTTCTACTGCAGCTGCTAGTGCTAGTGTTGTGACGGCACAGATGCTACTGCTAGTGACTGCCAGTGTTCTTGCGTGTTCTTGCTACTCCTTCTCCCACTCCCGCGCCTGCTCCAGCGAGTCACCACCACCACCACCACCACCATCACGACGACTGCTGCTGCTATCGCTCCTTCCCCCACTACCTTCATGGGCGCCTGTCGCTAGCAGTAACCTGAGCTACACTTCTTTCGGAAGGGTTTCGGCTGTAGGTTTTAGAAAGTACTGCTGCGGAAAGAGTGTAATATAGAGGCTATAGTAACCTGTGCTATTTCGGGGGTTCTTTTCCTGATTATAATGGACCCCGAAGCCCTATTCTAGTTCTTCCAGCCCTTGTATTAATGTTTGTCACAATCGGATATGGGGAGCCTTAGCAGTGGCAGCCAAGGCTGACCAGTTTGCCAGCGCCGCAGAGGATGGCTTCAGGTGCCTCTGAAAGGGATACTAGGTAGGGCTTTGGGACATTTTATATTTTCCCTTGTTGGGCTTAAGAGGATCTTATTTACTTTTTTTTCAAAGGCTCTAAAAGCCCCACCTAGGATACATCGACTCCCTAGCTGCACGGAAGCGAGAATGAAAGATGCAGCAAAAAAACATAGAGGAGTCAAAGTATACACCAACTACTTGAGTTTGAGCTTTCACACAAAACCCTGAACCCCTACCGTCGAAGCCTCCAGCCTCGTCTGCAGGATCGGACTACCAGTAAGGAGGAGAGTAGGGAAGTCTGCTTGTCGAGGTCATGACCCCACGGGACCTGCACTGAAGCATGAACCGGTATTCATGTTTTGCGAGCATTCGACATTCGGCCTTGGCAGTTCTGTTTCCCTTCTGCCGGGGCTTCAACTTCGGCAGTACACTGCCGTGGAATTTGCGTAATATCACGTGGCCCCCAGCGGCCATCCCAGAATACTGAAATGCCATGTAGTATCTCGATCGGAACTAGCTGTGTGCGACCCACCAGCGCTCACAAGTTTGAGCCTTCCTCCACCCTTCCTGTGAACACGCAGGCAGATGACTGCCACCGGCATGCGGGAGACCTTTGTACTTGAAGCCCTGGCAGCGCTGCCTACGGAGTGACGTGGGCCAGTTTGCAGCCGCTGAAAAAACTTCATGCTAAACCGTCCATTGCGGTTCGAATTTGGGCTAGCATTGTTTTGGCTTGGGGTAGTTGATCAAGCCAACAAGGTAACCTCACAGGCACTAGAACTGATCGGACATACGTTGCATCAGTTTCCAATCTCAGTGCTCTGTAGAGTTCCCGAGCTGCAGTTTCGGTGCCGTGTTTTGCATGTTAAGGAATTCCAGAGGCAATGTGGAGGTTTATGGGCTTCACCTAACTGCTGAACACGAACGGCCACATTTAGCAGTACGTAATGTTTTACCCTGGCAGTCCCTGGATAAGTGTACTAATCCACCTACAATGCCCCAATACCCGTGTTTGCCATGCCCGAAGCAACGCATTGGCCATGGAATGAGCTATAGGCGAAGAGGCCAAATTCGCTTCTGCCTCACCTTAGAAGCCGAATTACCTACACGGGGAGGTTATACTGGGCGAGGTTGAGTGTCCTGGGTTTGGAGTACCATACTTGAATACTTCCTTCGGGTACCTGTCCCTTAAAACAACCATTATGAAATTACAGTCTATACTTTTTCTCCCTGGTTACTTCAAAGTCCAGGTGTAGTACTTTCCAAGGGTTACATAGGTCAGATCGCCGCCTTAAAAGCAATCCTGTTTGTTTGTCTGCTTGTGAAAAGCCGTGCTGGAGGTCGAGGTAGAGGGTTTCGGAACTGGAGATTTTGTAGAGATGCCAAAGCCCAAAAAGCAAGCACAGATGCTTTTTTCAACCTAGAAGCAAATAAGCGAAAACATTAGCTAATATTCGTACTCTGGTTATACATGGACGGTAAGCTGGCCCTACGGGCGCAGTTACCTACATAGCGGGTTTCTGTTTCCTTTCAAACCCCCAAAAAGTATTCATACACAGGTACCTATCAACCCATATGAATGAAAGCTTCGTCAGGGAAGGGAGCCCATTTTACACAACCATAAAGATTAAGACACTTCTTCATTAACTACAACTTGGAGGTTCATGGGTAGTTATAAGTGGGTTTTAAGTCCCCTAACATGGGTTATAACTTTAATTAGTTACCTTACTTATAACCCTACTTCTAACTACCCATGACAACCTCCAAGAAGGACCCGTTTCTTCAGCTCAGTGGTTACACTGAGGGCATGAGAAGCGAAACAGAGCTCTGTTCCCAAGCGGCCGAAGGCTAATTACTATTGCGGCTGTTATGCTTAGAATAGGGCTTGGGGGGCCACTATACTACGATTATACTAAGGAACCCCGAAAATAATATAGGTAATTATATCGGCTAATCGCGTTTTATAGTTTCGGCCCCGGCTAAAGGACCAAAACCCTCAACCCAGAACGCCTCCATCTCCAAAAACACTGCCTCGTGGCAGGTTTCGTGAAGTCATCGTCCCAGCTCTCGTGAAGCCCTACTTGCACATGGGCTTGCCCCGGAGCAACATGATGCTTGGACTAAGACTTAAGAAGCTTTCCCAGCAAGAATTAAGGCTTGGCTGTTGGATTTGCGCTTTAAGACTTTAATGCTCGTGGCTCTTGCAATGCGCCAAGAAACACCGTTCTAATTATTACGTAAGGCCCCTATATTAGATAGCTGTGTTCTGCCCTGTCATTCTTTGAGCTACAGAGACTCCACGGCCCTTGGCCCGACCCTAAACCCCAAAAACCTAAACCCTGAAGCCAAGGTCTTTAAGCCCTCGAGTCTAAGAGGTTGAATATCCCGACAAAAGTATGAGTTCGTAGCCGCAACGAATGAGGCATGCATGCCAGAAATCAAGCCCACTAGGATTGCTTGTGCCCTATACAGGTTTATGATGTATGGCTTTAGGGTTGAGGGGTGGGTTTAGGTTTAATGTTTATAGGATTTCGGGATCAGGGTTTCCTCAAACCTGATCTTCATAGTATGTTTCCGCAAGGATCACTGTGGCTCGGCAAAGCGCCGAACGGACTGCCGTCCTCAGGCACGGGATTGCCTGACAGGTTTGCCTTAATTGATGTAAGCTTTCTTTCTCGAGTGGAACCGATTATCGAAGTCTGCATTATGCTCTGCTCAGGCGTGGATTACCAGCAATGTCAACAGGTTTATGCGTGTTCCATTATTCAACCTACACCTACGCTGCTATCATACCTGCTTCAAGCTTGTTCATGGAACCCCGTGATTATGACAGTCGTCGCCCACATATGGCCACCTGGGCGCTGTGATGCCTGCTTGCTTTCGCAGAGCCTATGCTGCTGCCTATAGAGCTAGGACCCAGAGTAGGCCCTTATTCCTTGTTTTCAGGGTTTAGGCACCCTTATAACCCCCTTCAACATCAAAACGGGCACCCTTTTTATTCCTAGGTTACTCTTAGGTCTAGAGAGTCTGCGCCCCCTGAACCCAAACCGCAAAGCCCAATCGACAAAGAAAGGTGGCTGGCGAAGTTTACGGGCATCACAGAATGGTTTCTGGACTGGGAAGCCAGATATCCAGTGCACACCCCAGGCGACTTCGCAGAAGCATCCGGAGGACAAATGGGAGTTTGCGAAAACTAGGAGTACCTTATCTAGGGGTCCTTATACTAAGGATCCCATTATTTAGGGTATTATTTTAGGGTCCCTTATTATCGGACATCCCCAAATCTGGCTGTAGTTCCTTCAAGTCTTTCAACATGCGCCGAGCCCTCCACAGTGATGACATGAAGATGGCGCTTTTCTCCCGAGCTGCATTCATAAACCTGAATGCGAAACAAGTGAACCAAAGCTCAGACCTCAGCTGGACGATTTTGGTTTGTTTCCATTTTTCGGGGTCGGAATATCAGATATAAATTATAACATCCCCGCCATATGTATATATATATATATACATATAGTCCCTACATCATACTCCAAGCAGATGCATCACAAACCCTATTCCCATCGTAAGGGCCTCACAAAGTTTAATGAAACCTTCAGCAAAGGTTCCCACTTGTTCGATGAGATGCCCAGATACCCAAAAATCTTTCAACGATGCGGAAGCATGAATCACGCAACGACCCAAGAAGCCAGACCAGCCAAATCACCTGACGGTAAGCCTCATCTGATCCTAAGTTCGAGCGGAAATTACCTTGATACCGTACTACCTGTCGTTTGTAAAGATCCTAGTATGAAGGCTAGAATACAGGGGAAAAGGGTGGGCGTGATGAATCAGGGGTTTCCACTATCCCTTACAGACCTACAACAGCCCTATTGAAACCCACTTATACACCTACAAGCTATACAACCTGACAGGAACATTGATGCCATAATCCTATCACTCCGTGATATACTTCCCAAAGGCAAAAGGTACTCATACCGCAGCAAAAGAGGAATCGACGTGAACGATTTTGTGGGGGTTTAAGGTGTAGGAGTCCTACTGTAGGTAGTTTTTCTGGCTTTTCAACTAATTAAAACTCAAACATACCATCTTCCAACTTCGTTTTCGATATCCCCAGACACCCCCAATCCCAAGACCCTAACGCTGGTCCCTTCAGATGAACCTGGTGAGTCTAGTGATTTCAGAGTCCCTAAACTCCTACCCTAAACCACATATTCCAAAAACCTAGCAACCCTAAACCCCAAACCTGCCCAGCGCGAGTGCGCGAGTCGAAACCCCAAGCCGCAGCTGTCATTTCCGAGTCCGCAAACCCTAAACCCCTAACTAAACCCTATAAATCCTAACCCCAAACTGCAGCTGATTTTTGACTGGTATCCCAAAACCCTAATTACAAACCCTAACCCCAAACGGTTTCTGACTGGTAAGGCGAAGAAACGGTGGTTCGAGATCGTGCGCCTGCCGAAGCGCCGCATGTGCGGCAGAAACGGGAGCAAGCAGCTCCTTGCTGTCGTCTTTTGGTTTAGGGATTAGGTTCCTGGCATATGCGTAGTCCAGGTGTAAAAGGGTCTTGGGGGTGTTGTGCTTTTATGAAGGCTTACGGGGTTCTGAGTTTTGGGTTTGGGGTTTTGAAGTTTTTTTTGTCAGTGGGTTTGGGATTCAGGGTTTTGGGTTAAGGGAGTCCGGGTGCTCGGACGTTCAGGCGATTGCACAAGTCCTGTTGCACTGGTAAAAGCTTGGTAGGGATGTTGAATGGCTTCATATATAGGATTGTTGTGTTGGGGTTTACAAATGCTCAAGCTGTCCTAATGCTTTTGTGGAGTCTCATCAAAGTTTGAAATAGTAAGGCCAACCATAGCAGCTGATTAAAGGTTTTAGGTTATACGCCGTAAGCGCAGTCACTCCTAAAGAGGCTCTGAGGGTCGATTGGAGTTGTCGATCCTTCCGGGTGCTTGGGGTGCTAGGGTTTACGGTGTGGATATTTGGTTGGCGGTCGTTTGGAGCTTTGCAGTTTTCGGGCCCCGTGTGGTTGATCATTAGAGTATAGGGTTTAGTAATAGTAGTAGTAGTAGTAGTAGTAGTAGTAGTAGTAGTAGTAGTAGTAGCAGCAGTACGTCTACATGCGCTGGAGTTTGGCTAAACGTTGCTGCAGAATTGTCAGCTCCATGCGACGTCTATGAATCAGATGCACTTGTGCTCAGGAAGTGAGCGATGCCGATAGCAGCGCCTTGCCTTTGACTTGCCCTGAGTACAAACCCTTAATTTAATCCACAAGTTGAACCTTTGTCTCTTGACCACTGGAGGTGATGGAGGCATAATCTCCGAGGGAACCGACAACGATGAGGAGAGCTCCGATGCCGTACGCAACGAGGAATGGGCCAATCGCAGCTTCACTGGAACGGTGTGCCGAGTGAGTGTGCATCTTCGTGTCCTCGTGTCGTGACGAAAGTATGCCTTGCCAGGGCTTAATTCAGCTCTGTCAAAAGTACCGCAGGTCTAAACCCAGAATGCAAACTGCGAACCAAGAGTGTCCTTCTTGCTTTCTGCAAGAGCCGCCCGAACAATGATTAGCACAAAGGCTGCCACTCAATTAGGCCATATTGTGCTGGTAGCAGTTCTGACCATGTTACGAATCGGATTCTCGTTGTACTGTCGGGACACCAGGGGTGCTTGGTATTTATCCCGTACCTCACCGAGGTGAACCCAAGTTCTGTGTTCAATCCCTATGATCCCCGTGGGTTCGCGATACAGTGGGATTCCTTTGCCTGGCTGGCCAAAGCCATCGTGAGAGTCTTAGGGCTCTCTGGGCTTAGTTCATGGCTTTGCAGCAGGCTTGTTAGTAGGACATTGAAGTATGTGGCTGCTCACCGGCTCTAGAAACGTAGTGGCTGCCGTAACAGCATTGCGAGTAAGGACAGCTCTGCAAGAAAATCGCCAGGAGCCTGGGCCCAGAGTCAGCGGGCATCGGTTTGTGAGCTTTTGGTTCAGGGCTCCAGGGTCTAAATTTTCGACGAGTTTGTCAAATACGGTCGAAAATGACAGAGTTATCGCGTTTTGACATGAAGGTTGCCGGCTTTTGGCATGCCCGGTCTGGACACTCCTGCAGGCTATCGTTTTCAAAGGTTCGGCTGCCTCATGTGCTTCCGGAGTTTGCTTTCATCTCTAAGTGCTTAGAGCCTTACTGTACAATCTACAAGAGTGGGTGAGACTGGGACTTCGCAGTTTTCGGACGTTCGACGTTGCAAGACTGCTACACACATGGGAGACGCGGAGCTGAAATAGCCGTAGATCGTGCCAGTCTGGGTTTTCCAGGACTTTTGTAGGTAAAGGGATTTATAGGATTTGGTGAGGGTTGTAGGGTTAGTTAGTTCCCCCCCCCCGGTGCCCCCCGCCCCCGCACCCCTCGTTCTTTCAGACTTTCAGGGCTCTCACATCTGAATACTTGGATCCCGATTACACTCTGTCGCGAGGATCCGGTGAGGTGATGGGGCGTACAGGGGATATCGAGTAGCAAAAGCTATAACTGTTTCATTGCCTGAGTCTTCTTCTGTAGAGTTTGTAGAGTCATGCTTAATCCCTCTTCCTTGAGGCTTCTAGGGTTTCTACTCTGTGCATTTTTACGTCACAAGGTTAGCCGGTTTGGGCCAGGGAGCCCAGCAGCTAACTTGGTCTGGGGTGTGCTTATTTGCTTTTCGTTGGGGGCGGGGCTCTTAGGCAATGCTGTCGGCTGCCTCTTGGGTGGAGAATTGTGTTGTTCCCGCTTGAGCCTGTGTCGGAGCTGGGCGTGATGTCTAAGAATAGCGTCGGCACAATTACACAATCAACAGGTTCCGTCCTGCAAACTGCTACCGCCAAAGATCATGTCTGTCATCATGGTGGGGCCATGCTTCAAACATTGAGTGCCAAACCTTCCCTTCGAAACACAGCAGAGAAGAAAGCATCAAGCCCTAGGCCCTATAGACCAAGGAACAAGGGCGTGAACTTGCAGCACGTGGATACACTTACCAGGACGGATGTGAAGGGTTCTGAGAAACTCAAGACGTAAAGATGGTTCCAGGATGATAGGAGGCTTTAGGGTTTCGGGGGTTGGATTGCAGAGTGTTTCAGGTCCCTCGTCTTAAGCTGCGAAGCTGAAACCTTCGGTTGAGCTTGGAATGTTGGGGGAGCTTGCCTGCATGGGGTTCAGGCGCTCGCCCCAATCTCACAGACCTCAAGCTGCGTAGGATTGTCTCAAGCAGATAGTTCTATATTTTTTCTGTCTATATATGTATATGCCAAGTCCAGTCTGCCCTGTCATGGAATCTTGCGCATCAGCTCTCCCATCGCTTGGCAGATCAGGGCTTCACAGTTGTGTCCTGAGGCATCTGCTGAAAGCAGGGAATACTTGGAGGTTCATGGGTAGTTATAGGTGGGGTTATAAGTCCCCTAAAATGGGTTATAACTATATAGTTACCTTACTTATGACCCGACATAACTACCCATGAACCTCCAAGTACTGCGGGCTCCTGGGTAGATGGTTGTGCCAATGAAATGAGATTGCAAGCCGGATACTTCGGTCAGGACCCTATACGCTAGTGAGTCATCGCCGAACCTTTTTTCTAGCAAAATGCCCAATTTGCCTGCATGCCCTTTGAGGGGTCCCCAGGCTTGAGCTACCCTCATTCGCCACGGTTCGGTTAGGCTTTAAGTCATTGCCCCTTTGCACCGAACCAGAACCACAAGGTTTAGATCCACAGGGCTTTTTCGACAGAGTTGGCTTTTAAAGACGTTTACAGACTTTTAAAAACTTTCAAATGCAAGAAAAAACATTCTAAAAACTTTTAGAAAACTTTAAAAGACTTTTAGAAACTTTTAGAAGACTTTTGCAAACTTTAAAAGACTTTTCAAAACTTTAAAAGGCTTTTAAAATATTTAAAAGACTTTTAAAAACATTAAAATACATTTACAAGCTTTAAAAATACTTTAAAAGACTTTTAAACGCTTTTAAAAGCTTTTACAAACTTTAAAAAGAATTTGAAAGACTTTTAAAGACTTTAAACAACTTTTAAAAATTTTTAAAAACTTTAAAACAAAAAAAACTAATGTTTTTTCCGAGAAGACGAGGATGAAGAAGACCTGGCACAGGGTTTACAGTTTCAGGGTCTTTAGGGTTTGGGGTTAAGAAGGCAGAGTGCCATAGTATTAGGGGTTTGAGGGTAATGAAAGGGTTAGGGTTAGAGTTTCAGGGTCTTTATTATATTTAGGGTTTGGGGTTAGAAGGCAGAGTGCCATAGTATTAGGGGTTTGAGGGTAATGAAAGGGTTAGGGTTAGAGTTTCAGGGTCTTTATTATATTTAGGGTTTGGGGTTAGAAGGCAGAGTGCCATAGTATTAGGGGTTTGAGGGTAATGAAAGGGTTAGGGTTAGAGTTTCAGGGTCTTTAGTATTTAGGGTTTGGGGTTAGCAGGCAGAGTGCCATAGTATTAGGGGTTTGAGGGTAATGAAAGGGTTAGGGTTAGAGTTTCAGGGTCTTTAGTATATTTAGGGTTTGGGGTTAGAAGGCAGAGTGCCATAGTATTAGGGGTTTGAGGGTAATGAAAGGGTTAGGGTTAGAGTTTCAGGGTCTTTAGTATTTAGGGTTTGGGGTTAGCAGGCAGAGTGCCATAGTGTTAGGGTTTGAGGGTAATGAAAGGGTTAGGGTTAGAGTTTCAGGGTCTTTAGTATATTTAGGGTTTGGGGTTAGAAGGCAGAGTGCCATAGTATTAGGGGTTTGAGGGTAATGAAAGGGTTAGGGTTAGAGTTTCAGGGTCTTTAGTATATTTAGGGTTTGGGGTTAGAAGGCAGAGTGCCATAGTGTTAGGGTTTGAGGGTAATGAAAGGGTTAGGGTTAGAGTTTCAGGGTCTTTAGTATTTAGGGTTTGGGGCTAGAAGGCAGAGTGCCATAGTTTTAGGGTTTGATAGTATTAGGGATGCACAAATCGCGTGAAGTGGCTACGAACTGCTGGATGTTGCGCTTTTCTGCGTTGACCACACTGTCAAGCGAATCACGTGCAGGCGAAGCAGGGTACAGCTGGGTGACGCGACAACGTCTGGCACTCTGCCTTCCCAGCTGCTGGCACTCTGCCTTCCCGCCTCAAGATCCATTAATTATTGCCATTTGGAATGCATCCCCAACTTTGCACGAAGCTGGTCGGTCAAAGGTATTGCTCCAGCATCAAGGTCAGGAAGTTCCCCCGGACCACCGAGACGGATGGCAACAAGTGAGAGGTGTTTCATCTGAAGGACAAACTGCCGTTGTTGTTCATCTTCGTCGTTCCAAACATAAACAAAATCACAAACGAGAGAAACGCGCGGCAACTCCAGCGGTTCTTCTCCTTCACCCACCTGATAACACTTCGGGAAGGGGCCTTGGTACCGTCGAAGAAGCCTGAGGCCTCCTGTAATGCGGGAGCCAATACGTGGCCAGTAACGCAGGTAGCGAACCATGATTTCCCAAGGCACGTCGTCATAAACTTCCTTCCATCTCTCAGCTGGTCTCCACTGGACAGGCGCTTTGGCCAATTTTTCGCAAGCGGGTTTGATCAAGATTGGGGAGAGCTCGCCTCTGAAGAAACACTCTCCTCGTTCGATCGGGGCGAAATGCATTGCTCTGGACGGCTACTGTTCAGTCACAAGCACGCACGGCTTCAAACCACATGTGCTAGTTTGTGCGGCTTCCGGGTTGTGGCACTCGAAATGATTGTCCATGTGCTTGCACGTGACAAATTCCACATGTGTGAAAATGCGAACATGCTTTCGCAATCCGTCTTCCCCAAGCAGAAACACACAGTCTCTCGGACGCATTCCAATCTAGCAGGACCCGCTGCCATCAATGCAAGCACACAGACAGACACACAACTTTTCTTTGCAGCGCAGGATGAATCCTCTAGTTGTTGCCAGGCCTCCTGGTCGGGCCACAACAGGGCCTATGGTCAATGACGTGTTGTCTGGCCTGCGCTTCTGTCATCTTGGAAGCCACACGTCCCCAGTGATAGGGTACGAGGTGGCTCCACTCGCCTTCAATGCCAGACACACATGGGTTCATGTAATGTGACACAACACACAGCAGATCAGGCAACCACATCGAAGCTATAACAAATGTTCCGAATCTTTCCAAGAGACCGCCGTCTGTCACACGAACTCGGAGAAACCATTTTGCTTTGTCAGTGCCACCAGGATTCGGGTCGTACTTCATCTCACCAGCGATCTTGGGACACTCCGGGCATTGAACAGGTGTCCATACCCCTTGGTAGTCAACACGGTTCGGCCGCCGCTGATGTTGGGGGCCACGGACTGCAACCTCCCGTGGCTCGAGTGCTGGGATAGGCACTGCAGGCACCTCCGGCATCTCAGCAGGGGCTGGCACTCTGCCTTCCTCGGGCTCCACGTCAGGCTCTGGGACAGGGATTGCCAGCACCACCTCCGGCATCTCAGCAGGAGGGGCTGGCACTCTGCCTTCCGCGGCCTCCACGTGATTATCAGGCTCCGGCTCCACCGGCACCTCAGCAGGAGGTGCTGGCACTCTGCCTTCTGCTCCCTCTTGACCACTTTCATCAGGAGGCGCGGGTTGCTTCCTGGGCAACATACGTGGGCGACAAATCTTTCTCTTGGCTTTCCGTTTGGCCTGTGGCTTGGCCTTTGCTTTGGTCTTTGCTTTGGCCTTGCCCTTTGCCTTGGCCTTTGCTTGCTGCGTCTTGATGGCCTGCCAGGTTTGATGCACCCTTTTGATTCTGCGTTTTCTGACTGCGTCTGAGACCATTTTAAATTCCTGTTTGTCCTCAGCAAGCAGGTCGTCAAGAACCAGCTCATCAACAAAGTCCCCCATGATAATGTCATCCTCATCCTCATCCTCTGTTGAATCTTTGGCTGTCGAATACATAGCCTCAATTTTGCGCATGAAATCCTCATCTTCCGGAAGGTGATGAGAAGCGATCAGGCTCATGAGCTTTGGACGGCGCATTCGTTGCAGCTCCTTTCGCTTTTTTTCGTCTACGTTTCCAGTCTGGGAGATCACATGCTCGGCGAGATTCTGGCAGTCTGCGAGAGTCCGACATGCTTGTGACATTTCCCTCAGTCGAGTCAGCAAAAACAAGCACAGCAAAACTTATATAAGTTTATTGTACTATTTACTGTATGGGTCGACAGTTGACAGAATCCTAAATGAAAACATGTCACTTGGGATGCTGCAACATATAGGATAGAAGTGACACTGAGCTTGTAGCACAACGACGGAGGCAAATGAAGCCATTCCAGAAGACTGCCTCTGTTTCGATGACTTCCCAATACTGGGGCTCATACAAATGAATCCAGCAGGCCTTGACGCTGGAACCATCCGGGCACTCTGCCTTCAAAACAAAATATATCTCTCCTGTCGACTGGTCCTCATGCTGGACCACTGGCCACATGAGAGCAGCCCAGGTTTTTGCCCCAAGAGAGAGATAGCATGTCAAATCCAAGACATGGTTCAAGATCTTCAAAGGGGCTGCAAGGCTGCTAAACTTCCCAGCACGCAAGGGAACATGCTGAGATGCCAGTCTTGCATCATTGTAGTGAATTAGCCATGACCACGCAGCTGATGCTCGTTCGAGTGTCTCTTCTGACAGGGTGTTCCATGTCTTGTCGCCGACAATCTCGGTATACTGTGACGGCAGCTTGTGGACACATCCTCTGAAGCACAACTTTTGGCGCTTCCTGTCCACATTCCAAAACTCCCTTTCAAAATATTCCCGTTTGACTTTTGCCGGATGCCTGATTGAACGGCTTTCAAAGACGTTTGAATTCTCGATCACAGTTTGAATCGTGGAGTATGTTTGCTTGCGGGTTTTGTTCAACAAAGAATCATTACGAATCTTGTTGTGCACATCTTCCACAATCTTGTTGTCTGGCAGCGTCTGCACCAGAACACTCAGCAGGTGGGTTGCAGGGCATGCTGGTACCGATATTGTTACAGTCCTTTGAGCTGGCACTCTGCCCTCTTGCCCGTCTAACAAAATGTCACCAACTCCGGCACCGTCATCTGCTTCTTCAGGCACAGAATCCTCCATCTCCCCGTCCTGCTCTGTGTCAACATCATCCACGACAATGTCTTCTGACCCCGGAGGCGCCACTTCATATCCCTGTGCCTCCAATGTGTCCAGAAAAAGTCTCGAAGGATGGCTGATTCCAACTTGCAGGTCTGTGAAGAGTTGCCGGGCATGAACACTTGGAGTGGACCGTGCCAATGTCGACTCCAACCTCAAGAGTGATGTGTGATGGCCCTTTGCCTTCAAAGCCGTGATCGTCCGAATTTCTGCATCAGGTGACAGCAATCCCGCATAGGCATCTGGTGGAAGTGAAAAAAGACTGCAAGTCCAGACCCTGTTCATCAGCAAATGCAAGCTCAACATCATGATTTTTTCTGCGGGCTCGTGTAAATCAGTATCCAGATGCTCCTTCCACAACTCGGTCTTCTGCAGGTTGGAGACAATCTGCAACAAATGTTTGTCTGCTTTCCAGGCATCATTCACTGTCATCAACTCGGCATAACCTCGACCATCCTGCGGCGATTTAACGTTTTTTACTTGTTTCCCATACCATGTCCACAACGGTTCGGTCACTTTGTACAATATCTTGGAGTGATCGAAAAGGTCTTCTGTCATGAGATAGTATGCCAACTTGAAGCCCCCCATGCTGGCTTTCAACAAGCTGAGTTCTTTCCGTGGATCAGTGGCACGACCAGCCTGTGACAGCTTTTGCAAATCACCCAGTGCATCTTCCTGCCTCTCACCATTGTCAGAGTCCGGCACTCTGCCTTCGGACTCTGGCACTCTGCCTTCGAAGAGCTCCTTGCCCGATTGTGTATTCGCCGAGTTGGAATACAGGCTGAGTCTTTCCCTTGAGCAAGGGCTGAAAGATTGATCTTCACCGAAATGATCAGCCAGCAGCATTTTGAGGACATGAAACTCATGAAGTTGCTCACAACATAGCTGGTTCCAGCTGAACCATCTGGAGGATTTCACCAAGCTGCCCTTCTTCATGAAGGATTCGACATTTGCAAGCATATGTTCAATCTCATGCTCGTCACCGGATAGCTGCCTGTCTAAGTCATAGGCAATCTTATCTCGAAAAGCGTCCCACAACAAGCTTCTGCTCGGTGATGTGCAGGAAACAAAACTCGCCAGCATTTCCTTCTTCTGCTGGTAGAAACCACCACTTCCAAAGGGTTTATAATTCAGGGCAAAGATGTAAGAGGAGTGAAGTTGTGCTTTCAGGAAGAGTCCTTTGAGGCATCTCGACATGCTGTTTTTGAAATCTCGAATGGCCCTGTGAATCTTGTCACATTTCACATGAATCATGTTTTCACGCATAGCATAGGCCATGCCAGCAAGTCCGATGCTGCCCTGGTCAAGGCCCAAGACCAGCAGTGGAATGTTCAGCCACCACTTCTCTGACTCTGGCAAGACGGGGAGCACATTTGTGATCTCTCCATCCTCAGACATTGTCTTCAGAAAGGAGACATGAGGAAAAGCTGGTGGCACTCTGCCTTCTGGCACTCTGCCTTCTGGCACTCTGCCTTCAGCCGGATCCGGATTGTCCCTCAACCACTGAAAACAGCGGTCAATGTCATTGTCTTCTTTTCCAACTTGGAAAACCACCCTGCTTTCATATCTTTTCACAGGCCTCTGCCCAAGAGAGGGGGCGATCTTGAAAGAGCCCAAATCCCTTCGCCCTCTGTGCAAAATCCAGATTTGGTGACTGATCGCTTGAAGCTGCCTGAATGCAGCAATCCTTTCCAGCTTCTTTCGCTTTGATATGTGAAGAAGCAGGTCGTCGTCAAACCGGTCTTGTGGAGAAACTTGTCCAGTCTTCATCACTTGCATGGGTGCAAACACTGCAGCAGAAATCTCATTCGCCCAAGCTACTGTCACAAGACAATCGCTGGTGCTGTGAGTAGACCCATCGGCGATGAAGTTGATTTGTCGACAGTGCTGCATAGCAGTGATAGCTCTCTCCTGGTAAAACCGATTGGTTCGAAGCTGCCACTCGTCACAGCTGGACTCAGGCACACCTGAGCTGGCAAGTCAAAGAGCGATTCGTTCACTTCAATAAATAGTTGAGATACAAGTACAACTTGGACTTCAACACCATGCGCAAGCAACACCATTCTTCGGCCTCCCATGGAAGAGTCCGGCTCACCCGGGCTTCGTCATTTTCGGGAGGGGCCACCTGGCACGTTAGCGCATGTGTCCAGATGTCATGGTCGGATGCCCGCCGACCGTTGGCCCCAACCACCCCCTAGACTGCACGACCCTGGGGCCCTTTCCCTGGCTCCACACCCGGCCAACAGTGTGTCGGTAGCTGCCAAATTGGCGGGCATGCAGCTGCCGCTTGGTAGAGCAACACACACCAAACCCCATTCTGAACATGTTGGCACTCTGCCTTCGACAAACACAACCGAACAGCCAGCCAAGCAAGGTTCTCTGCTCAATAACACAACCATGTCCCAAGAACGGACGGCGTCCCTTCTTTGTTCGGAACCTGGAAGTCTGGCCCGGACAACACGATCCGAGGTCGCAGAAAATCCAGCTAGGTAAGGCAACCTTGAGGAGGTTCGACTGACACTCTAATTACTGTACTTCTGCTCGATATTTGGCCTCCCATGTTGCAAAAGGGGACACTCGGGTGCCGAGCTCGGACCCAGCCAGCACGTTAGCCCATGTGTCTGGCTGTCATCACCAGGTGTCCGCTCTGGTGGTTGGCCCCAAGTCCTCGTTCGGTTCCGCCTTCCACGGTCCCCCAAAGCGACCCCATGCCCGGCCATCGGCATGCAAGCGCGGCTGGTGAATCAAAACTGGACACACCGCGACTTGTTGGTAAGGTCCGTGTGACAACCCATGCCCGGCCATCGGCATGCAAGCGCGGCTGGTGAATCAAAACTGTACACACCGCGACTTGTTGGTAAGGTTGGTGTGACAAAGAATTCACTATAATCTTAAACAACTGGCTAACAAAACAACATTCTACTATGAATGAGACGGAGGAACACACCAGCTCAACAACACAGCCATGTCCCAAGAACGGCCTCCCTTCTTTGTCCGGTATTGCTTCCGGTGCCTTGCATGACTGCTTCGATGTCACCAGGTCACAGCCCCAGCCGGCGCATTAGCCCATGTGCCCGGCTGTCATCTACCCCCTGCCCCTGGGATAGGTTGGCCTCAAGGCTGTGACACAGGCAAACCGAACGCCTCACACATGGCCAATGGTGTGGGGGGCAACCCTGGTGGGGCAGGGGTTTACTCCTTAGGTAAGGCAACACCGAAGAGGTTCGACTGGCACTCTGCCTCGGCACTCTGCCTCTGTCGTCGATCCAAGATAACAGAAAGCATGTGCTCAGCAGAAAGAGATATAGCCTAATCATGGGTTAGCGGCCTCCCCCATTTGCTGAAATCCACCCCACTCGGCCAAGGTGGGTCGCCATACTCACAGGGAATGAATTAAGATGACAGCGCTGTGCCGGATCCCGTCGCAGCTGTTGCTCAGCAGGCCATTTGGCACACCTGCGATGTAACAGATCCCGGAGACTTGGTTTGCTTCGGCGTAACCATCGCCCGCAACGCGCCGATAGAAACAAACCAGGCACAGGCCGAAATCACCCTGTGAGTAGCAGGCTCTAGGCACAGCTGGCGGCTGGGGTAGTGGAAACTTACAGCAGGCTGCTACACTGCCACTACAGGCCATGCCAAACGATCAACGATAGACCTGATCCCAGCGCCACTTGCGCGCAAAAGTGAGCACAGGCAAGAACTGAAGAAGGCACTATCTCACCCTTCTCTTTACAACACAACTCAAGCGGCCTCCCTTTTAGGATCTCACCGGGGGGGGAAGGACACACCCGCCCCCCATTTAAGCCACCCCCAGCAGGCGCATTAGCTCATCGCCCTGCTGTCATACCCCTCGGGCTGTAGGGGAGTTGGCCCCAAGGGTGGCCGCCACGAGGCCACGCAGGCGTCAGTGGCCAAGCTTTCAGCTCCGGATGGATCTCTGCCCCCAACACGGCCAACAAGATGGAACCTGGCAGGTCTCTAGGGCCCCCTCGGCCAGCCCGCTGCTCAGGTTTAGGTCGGGCAAGCGAATCGACAAGGACGTTTATGATCAAAAGCAAGCACAGCAAACCACTAAACCCTACTAACCCCTGAGAAGTTTTACTGGCACTCTGCCTTTGGCACTCTGCCTTTCAAAAAATTGATCACAACCTGACGTAATTGCTATAATACTCGATTCGGCCTCCCAAGTTGCAGAGGAGGACACTCGGGTGCCGACCTCGGACCCAGCCAGCACGTTAGCCCATGTCACACCGGGCCTCCGCTCCGAACCGCCCGAGCGATGCTCACGCAGAGACTAAGGAGCTCCCAGCCGGCACGTTAGCCCATGTGTCCGACTGTCATACAGAGAGCACAGAGCTCTCTGCGTTGGCCTCAAGAGCTCGAAAAACTCGATGCAGCGGCCCCCCAGCACCCGGCCAGCGGTGCTGCAGCACACACCTCGAACTGAATCTCGAAAGAAGCGTTCGGCGGAAGTGCACCGTGGGTAAGGGCAGGAGACTTGTAAGCTGCCCTGCACTACGTTCTTCCCTCAGAGCCCTGTGCGAGACACAGCGAGTCCTGGGTAGCGGCCACACTCCACATGCCCGCAAGCGAATCGACAAGGATTTTCTGATCAACAGCAAGCGCAGCAAACCACTAAACCCTACTAAACCCTTAGAAGTTTTACTGGCACTCTGCCTTTGGCACTCTGCCTTTCACAAATATGATCACAACCTGAGTTAATTAATTACTGTACTACTGCTCGATATTTGGCCTCCCATGTTGCAAAGGGGGACACTCGGGTGCCGACCGCGGACCCAGCCAGCACATTAGCCCATGTGCCTGGCTGTCATCACCAGGTGTCCGCTCTGGTGGTTGGCCACAGGCCTCTGCCAACGCCATCGGTGCGACGACCCTCAGTCCCTGAGGGCGTTGCGCAGATGGCCCTGGCAGAGGTCACAAGTCCTCGGTTCCGTCTTCCTTCCATGGTCCCCCAAAGCGCCCCCATGCCCGGCCATCGGCATGCAAGCGCGGCTGGTGAATCAAAACTGGACACACCGCGACTTGTTGGTAAGGTCGGTGTGACAAAGACTTCACTATAATCTTAAACAGCTGGTTAACAAAACAACATTCTACGCCATATCAAATCACCAAGGAACCATGCAGGTCGCTGCGTTCGTCCTGGTTCTTGAGAATGAGGGCTTGTCGCAAAGAGGTCCCACTTTTTGCAGCGCCCTCTAGCAACTTCCAGATGCTTTTGATGTCCACAGTCTTTTTCAATGGAACACGCTTGCCCAAAAGTGCCCTGCGAGACGTCACAGGCACACCAGCATCATGTACACTCAAGTAGTGCCCAATGACATACACCTGGAGGCCGGCTGACAATGTCTCGGACAGACACTCATGTATGTGCATGAAGGCATTCACGACTGTCTTGGCAAATCCATGAGCCTGCCCCGACGGTTGAAGCGCGCTGTGTTTTTTTGCCATGGTTGCAAAGGCGATGATGTCGTAGATGCTAGTTTCAACCTCCTCCCAATCTCGTGGCACTCTGCCTTCAGATTCATCTCGGAGAGATGAAGACATCGTCCTTGCATTGAACATAGATTCCCAAAGCTGCCGCAAAGATCGGGACGTGTTGCCTGCCAGCGACTTCATCATCCAAGCGGCAAAGCCCGACACCAACCCAGCTGATTGAAGAAACCATGACACTCTGCCTTCATCCAACTGCATGACCAGAGGCTCATCACTGATAGTTTCACACACACGTACCATAGCATCATTCAGTTTTCTCTTGTACCATTCCCTGTGGGCGTCTGTACTTGTGTCGAAGGATGCTTGCAACATGAATCGGGCCAAGGCTGTGGAAGATGCCACATCCTCCTGTACAGCATCAGGGTTTGGCACTCTGCCTTTTTGACTTTGCACATGTGACCCCCAGTTCGCAGCCAAGGGGGTCTTCCTGAGAAGATCCCTGAAGAAGTTGTACCATTTGTGGTACTGTCGACGTTCTGAGCCGTTCCTGTTGCTCTCATCGAAAAACAAGTCCAGACGCCACCACAGTTCGCCCTGTGAGAGCCAAGCTGCTCTCGCTGGCAGTTTTGCATCATTTTCCAAGTTAAGCAATTGCCCATCACGGAGCAATAGCATGACCCACAGTTTCAGAATCATCACCGAAATCCTCCAAAGCAACACTGTACTTGAATCTTACTAAATACTGACACACACCTGCACTTGTGTAACAAGCCCCAGTTCACAACACATTGAATTCTTAAGAAATCAACCCAAAGACTCACGATGACATGTCAGCAGCCACATCATGTCACTCTAACTTGAGACAGGAAACTATCGCAGATGGCACTGAACTGACAACCACATGGAATGATTAACACAGGCCACCGATGCCTGCAACTGGAGGTCGAGACACCAGCCAGGTCATTGCCACCTGCACGACAGCAGCATACGAACTGAGACAATACCGACAAACACATCTGATCACGGAGTGACTGAAGCTCTCTACATTTTCATTGCACAGCTGCACCAGCTCGGATCACTCAGATCCTTCCACGAGGCGGCGAGGAGTTTCCTCGGCACCTCGTGGAGGGAACGGACGGGGTCCAGGGCTCAACCCAGTCCCAACATTGGAAAGCAGAATACCAACAAGACAGAATGTCGAAAGATGAAGCAAGCTCATTTAACTCTAGAGAATTATTGCACTCTGCCTTATTGGCACTCTGCCTTCAGCTACAATTCATGTTGGGACATCCCTCATCATATGAAAGGCCACAGCCTTGCCGAACTCCGGGGTGTACTCCTCTGACACCTGAAGATCTTCAGGACGACCGGTGAACTTCTCACCATCTCGATCAACGCAACCAGCACTTCCTCTGACATGGGAATGATAGCTGCGCCGCATACCATTGATGTGCTGACAGTTGCTCCACAGTTGAAGCGGTTTCAGGATGGGCTGGCCGAAGGCACCACCATAGGTTTTGACCTTCATAGCCTGGATCATTCCCATGACACGATCGACGAGTGGAATGTCGAACAGCATGCTGGAGCAAGGCTGCTCGATCACAAACCGGTTGTCATTCAAAGGCGCGAGCAAAGTCAACAGCAGCGTCACATACATGAAACGATTGCCTTCTTGGCATGCCAGCGATCGCTCAGGTTCTCCCATCCAGTCATTGGCAATGAACCTTCCAGTACTGTATTTACAGAGTTGGACGAAGGAAGAGCATGGAGTTCCAAACCACAACAGGCCGTGTTTGTGTGTTTGACACACAGCATTGACAGCCAGGCGAAGTCCTCTCACAGAAAGAATATCATGATCTGTGCCGTACCTGATGTCCAAGGCTAGCCCCTGCCAGCCAGCACGGAGCATCTCCCGCCTGAGGTTGCCCTGCCCTGCAAAGATCTCCAGGAAGTGGAACCTGGCACTCTGCCTTATGTTCCGCTTCCAATGACAAAAGTTGATGAGGAATCTCATCTGTTTCTTCCATGGCCAAGAAGTCATGATGGGAAAAGTTTCTGATAACATTTGTTGCCAGATTGATATCATCCAGGAAAACCCACTGGCTTCAAGAATCACATCATAGTTGCACTCAGGCAGAACTTCATAAGGACCTTCATTATGGAACTCCAGAAGCGACGGGTCAACTTCGCAAAGGCGCAGAACATCCTGTCCTCTCGAAATGTCCAAGAATCTCTTCTCCAGTGCGATGTTTGCATCAAACTGCCGCCGAATGTCTGCTAACAGTCTTCTTCTTGTTTCAGCCGGGTCATCTGCTTCTGCAGACATGGCACTCCGAATTGCACTGTGCATGGCACTCTGTCCTATCCGCAAGAAAGTGTAACACCTTAACCTCAAGGGTGTTCGAATTAACAACGTAATTGTGAACCAGCACATTCAGCAGTTGACACACTTGTGAGTCGATTGATCCATCACAACACAAGGATGAGACAGACATGATGCAATCACTCGTTGAAATTCACATGTGGCATAGTTGTTGCAGACCATGACTTCATGCTCACGCAATCAAATACAGCACTGCCAGACCCTCACTCGATTCTCGTTTTTCTGGTACCGCACACAGCAGTCCATCCATCGTCCTCGACGATTCCGAGGCCACCGAGGTGGCAGACACAAGCATTCTTGGCACTCTGCCTTCTGTAAAGTTTCCAAGCTGCCATTGAAAGACATCAACCTTAGGGCCACCAGAAATCTTCAGGTGGCTCACAGTCGGAGGGTGGTTCTGAGGAGATATACCCCGATCGACGACCACGAATGCGAAATCCTTTGCCTTCACCTGCAGAATCATACTGATTTGAGTCTGGGGACGACTGAGCTTCGTCCAGTGCGTCCATCTCCTCATTGTCTGACTCCTCACCTTCCTCCACATCTTAGGGGGCTCCATCATCCGCTGAGCCGCGCTGACTCCAGTCCGGGTCTTCTTCTGAGATGTGCCCATAATCAATACCCAAA
Organism: Symbiodinium sp. CCMP2592; assembly: GCA_905221615.1. Taxonomy (NCBI): domain Eukaryota; class Dinophyceae; order Suessiales; family Symbiodiniaceae; genus Symbiodinium; species Symbiodinium sp. CCMP2592. The sequence continues at coordinate 33,705 of CAJNDT010001525.1, forward strand.
CGACCCCGCCCTCCAAGCTCACCAAGACGAACATCTAGAACACCTTCCTCAATCACATCTGAGTCTGAGGCGTGAATCCCACCTTCGGCACGAGCTGGCCCAGTCAACCAGGCATCCGGGCGAGATTCCAAACGAAAAAACATTTGACCACGAACTCCACTTTCGAACTCATCTGGCACTCTGCCTTCCGGCACTCTTCCTTCTGGCACTCTGCCTTCAGTAGCTCCACTGTTGGCATTATTGTTAGGGCCAGGATAGCCATTTTCAGGCATCGGCCTTGGCGGCACTATTGGTGGCGGCGGGTTGTCTGGAGCATTGAAACACATGGCACAAATTCGCCGTCCCAACTGCCGACGTTGCATCTCTTCAGGGGTCAAGTTCTCAAGGGTGACCAGAACAATGCGGCCCTCCCTAACAGTAACCACAGCCGGCTCGAAGTTGATCATGATCGGGGTCTCCATAATGTCCAACGCTTCTGCCACGGCTTGGGCAATCTCAAACTCATGTCGCGCAGGGGCGGGAGGTCTTGGGCCAGGTGGGTAAGGTGGCCGATTCACAGGCGTTGGTGGCGGCGGACCCATTTGTGACCCTGGCACTCTGCCTTCCGCCCCACCACCTTCTTCACCAATGCCATTCACACCGGTTGGCGGCACTCTACGAGGCCGTCGCTTCGGAGTCCTCACCCCGCCGATCCTCCCCGCTGCTGCCGGTTTGGCCTTCGGTTTCGGTGCCATGGTGCTTAACTTTAAATATCTTTGATCCAACAAGCTGCAAGCAACTATATGTGTTGGCTAGTACGAACAGGTACTAGAAGTTGATTGTCATGTCCGTTTCAATACCACATGCAATAGGTTCCACTGGACGACACAAGCATTTATGCACATGATCATTAGATTAACACATATTTGAAGACAGAGTGCTATTACTAGATGATGTAGTTTAATGTTCGAAAGCAGTATGCCCAATAATAAGTGTATGCATATAATCCATACATATATCTATATGTATGTATGTATGTTATACATATACCTAGGTCTATGTGTAAACTTACCACACACAGTAACGTTTTAGGGTTTAAAAGAGCTTCAGGGTTTTAGGTTTTAAGGAGGTCCATGGTTTAAAGGTACTTCAAGGCAGAGTGCCACCTAGTTTATGCTTAATCATATGATGTGTTACTACTCGTAGGGATTTGGTTGGGTTAGCTGGACTGTGCCGATTCAATGGGATTCGATATTGTATAACTAGCTCCCAAGATTCAATAAGCTCCAACAAGACTTTTGGGAGGGGATGCTACATGTGTGCAATTGTCTGGTACAGGGTCGGTGTGCCTTCAAACCGTGATGGCCCGAACACTAAGATTCAATAAGATTTTTTCGGGTAGTCCACAATCCTGCAAATGTCTTCTAAGATTCAATAAGATTTTTTGGGCGAGCTGGAGGCTGTGTCCCTTGTAAAACTGATAAGATTCAATAAGATTCAATAAGATTCAATAAGATTCAATAAGATTCAATAAGATTCAATAAGATTCAATAAGATTTTTTTGGGGTAGGCCACAATTGTACAAATGTCTTCTAAGATTCAATAAGATTCAATAAGATTTTTTGGGGCGATCTGGAGTCGTGTCCCTTTTAAAAATGATGGACCAATAAGATTCAATAAGATTCAATAAGATTCAATAAGATTCAATAAGATTCAATAAGATTCAATAAGATTCAATAAGATTTTTCAGGGGCATGCCACAAGTGTCACAAATGTCTTCTAAGATTTTGCAGGGCCTGTGGGGCGGTATGGGGATGGTGTCCCTTCAAAGGCCATATGTTTTTTTAAACACGGATGCACCCCATTGCAGACTTCCGTGGTCCTTTGTTGGGTCCCTCCCAACTGGTGTTCTAGGACAGGTTGGATCCTGCCTTTGGCGCGGATTTGTCCACAGGCATCTGCAGTAGCCTTGTGAAATCGACAGACCGCCTGGGATTACAAAGAGACATACATTCCTGATGGCATAATGCAACACAAGGCAACACAATCATGTCAATACATAATGATCATGGAACACATGTTACAACCCATGGCACTCCGCCTTCAGAAACATGTCTGTGGCAATGGCATTGCCACACCTCCAAAATTAATAAGACTCGAGGCCACATCACCGACAACACATACACATGAGCCAGTTATTGTGGCACTCTGCCTTGTTAGCGAGCCACCTTGTCGACGCAATCAGTCCACCACGGGGTCGTTGACCTCAGGAGCTTCCTCTTCACGAGTGCGGTCGTCAACGAGTTGAGCTTGTATTTCCTGAACGATTGCGTCCACATCATTAGCATCATCTTCGACAGGAACAGGGGCATTGCTTCCCGTGGACCCCCTCTGACCCAAAAAGAACCTTGCCATAGAGGCTGAGCTCGCACACTTGAGAGGGCAAGCGGTGGCCTTGTTCCGCCCGGTCGACTCACAGTATCGATTGATACATTCGCTGTGAAAGAGGGGGCCACACGATAGCGCTTCCAATGCCTGCATTCCAGGGAAGCAACAGAAAAAGACACGTCATGTGAGAGGTACTGTTCTGAGGATTAGTGGAATGTACAAACAGGACAGGCACCACTATCAATGGTTCATTAACCAAAGGCAAACGAAACCAGCCTGCCTGGCCCGGGTGCATCGCCGAATGGCAAATGACACAGAGGTCCTGGTTCCACCGGTTCGCAGGTCTGCTCGACTCATTCGGAGCATCCTCCTCCTCCTCCTCAAAGAAGGCACTGTCGTCGGCCTCGCGCTCGACCGCGGCCTCGACCTCGGCCCCGGCCTCGACCTCGGCCCCGGCCTCGGCCATGACCTCATCATCGACCTCGACTGCGACCTCGTCCTGCGACTCTGTGTTTGGTGCCGCCGCCCTGGCCTTGGACTTGGCCTTGGCTTTCGACTTGCCCTTGGCTTTTGCTTTGGCTTTCGACTTGGGTGTCGCAAAGGGCACAACGGCATTCACGTCAGCACCGGCTGTCGAGACACTGTTCGTGGAGGTGTCTGGCTCTGGCAACTCAACTGTTTGAGGTGCAGTGGTCACTTCTGCAGGAGGCATGACGATCTCCTGATCGGGCCTGATCTCTGCCTCTGCCGGCGCTAGACCATCGTCATCCATGGCAGGAGCATTCCCATCAACTGGCCCTCTGCCTTCCACAACCCTCGGCACTCTGTCTTGTTCACTTCCTGCAGCCTGGCTGCCTTCGGTTGCCTGGCTTGCATTGGAACCCGGAACGGCATGAGGGGAGGCAGGCGGCTGTTGAATCGGCACTCTGCCTTGTTCCCCAGCCGGGCTGCGACCCACAGCCTGGCTTGGATTGGAACTATGAGCAGTCGTTGGCAAAGGACCAGAACGGACCACGTCTGGCACTCTGCCTTCCGACGGCGGAACCGTTGGCGGGGCAGCTGGAGCAGGACTCGGATTGAAACTGAGACGTCCCTGCGTCTCAGTGGACTGCCTTGCTCTCGCTCTACGCCTGGCATAGGTCGTGACATCCTCGGTCATCCATGTGGACTGCCATCCACACTCCAATGCAACCCTGTCAACAGAATGCTCAGACATATTCACCCCCAGTCCCAGAACCGGTTTGGCTATGCGGTTCCAACTGCTGCTATCGCAGACGGATTGACGCCTATGGGCATTCTCACATCGCTGACCAAGCAAGCTGTATTTCATATCGACCCTGAGTTCACTGACCTTTGTGGTCGGCTTCAGAGTGGTCAATATGAAGAGCAGTTGCAGCGCTGTTTGTTGTGGCAGGTCAGCCGTGACCGCAGCATCCCATGCACTATGAACTCGCTCGAGCAGAGCTTTCACCTTCACCTAAGTCAGTAAGGCTTATCTAGGCTTTGTGGGGGGAGGGTTCAGGGATCATTGCTGACCTTAGGGATACTCTGTTGATTGACAAGCAGCCAGAGGGATCGAACGCAATGTCGTGGCGCTTCTCGGGATTGCATCTGCATCGGTAGTGGACGTTGCCAGCCGATCAATCCCGATCGTTGCTGCTTGCCTTTCTCTGTTCTTCTTGGTTTCCTTACGAATCCTCCTCACTTCTTGGTCTTCTGATTCCGACGAGGAGGAGTCGTTGGCACTCTGCCTTGATTCACCCACAGCAGCCATCTGCTGCTGTTGCTGCATTTGCTGCATCTGCTGCATTTGCTGCATCTGCTGCATTTGCTGCATCTGTTGCTGCTGCTGCATCTGTTGCTGCTGTTGCAACATGAAAGGGTTCATCATGGCCAGTGGGTTGTTCATTCCCATTGCTGGGTTCATTGCCCCCGGCATTGGGAACATCATCTGATCACTCACACGAGCGCTCTTCCTCGACTTTCCCATTGCTCTCGGCGACTGTCTCTGGCACTCTGCCTGGAATCACCACTGCAGCACTAAGGGACTCGATCTTGAACACACATATGTTGATTGCGGCCAGGTCAAGAAATTCTTGCGCATCCACTCACTAGTCACTAGAGTCCGTACACACTACGTGGCATGATCCCATCAACGGCCAGATAGCAAGCGTTTCAGCTTCCACAACTCACAATCACTTGCATCATGCATTCCAGCCTTGCCATAGTAGCCAACCACCTTGGACGCCAGCACCTGAAAGGTTTTATGGGGCTGTCACAGGAAACCAAGGTTGAACCAATCAATTCACAGGCACAGTAATTAATCCATCGAGTTACTGCCGACATTACTGTATGCATAGGCATCGTCTTTGTTTTCCAAAACGGCAAGCTGAAATGTGCCAGATCAGACGGACTGCAAAAGTGACAACATTCAAACGCCCCAAGAAATGCGATTTCACATTGGCACTCTGCCTTTCCGGCACTCTGCCTAGTGACAGAGACACAAAAAAGAATCTGAACAGGCCACACTGTTTGGTGGCACTCTGCCTTAGTCACACCGAGAACTCTCTGGCACTCTGCCTTGTGAAAGTCCCCAGTGCCCAAGGACGAATGGGATGGAGAAGAGGAGGTCCACTAGATGGCTTTGTTTTGGCAACACAATTAATAAACCTACTCGTTCAGCTCAATCATTGACACTGATCAATCCTGAAAGCCATCTGCAGTTACTCCCCAATCAGGAACGAAGTTCGCAGTGGTCTGGTAAACATCCACATACTCTTCATCTTCCGATGGCGGGACATCATCACCCATCTGGCTCACCGCGTCTATGTCTTCCCCCCTTGCCTTCTGTTCCAGCTTCTTCTGACAATACACAAGCATGGTGTAATTGTAAGCATCCCAAATCTTGCAGGACAAAGGCACAATCCAGCTCTGCAGGTCTTTGGGCTTGAATTTTTCCTTTGAGATGACATCTTCCGTCGTATAAACCTCAACGAGTGTCCTGGAGGCCTCAAACCAGTGCCAGTATGTCAGATTTTTTCCCTTGACTTTATCACGGCCATGTTTTGGCGGAGTGACATTGAACATGCACTGAATGACCGCCACCCCAGTTTCCCTCTGAAGCCACAGGTGCCAGTCCCCAGGCTCAGAATTGTTTGGAATCTCCTTCACGTTCTGGTCACACAACAGATCCCAGACAACCGCAGTTTTCGAGCCCTTCGACCGAAAGTGATTCCACGCCATGTCCTTTCCATCCACTGGCACGTTATTCTTCTCGCATTCTCGGACTGTGATCTCATGGACAGCCATGAGCAGCTGGGTCATGACAGTCGTAGTCTTGCTGTTGAACTTCCGATCGTTGTGCTGGGGGTTGAACGGCTGATCTTGTGGCACCTGTCTCGCCATACGTGCCCGATTGGCGAGGCGGCCCACCTTCGAAGTCGTCACCGCCCTGTGACTGCATGGCAGCATTCCCCGCAACGCTCTGAGAGTTTTCTCCTCCTCATTCTCTGGCTGCAAAAGCTCGGCTGGAACCTTGATCTTGTTTTGACCCCTTGGCACTCTGCCTTGGGGGTCCGTAATTCCGAGGTCCTCCTCCGCTTCCAAGAAAGGCTTCACCTCTCCAGGCACTGGCGCAGTCGCACTCTTGGGGTTGGCGGCAGCCTTCGGGCTCGGGTCCACATTCATAGCCTCCAGCTCGTTCATGACCTTGGCGACGACGGCATCGTGCTCGCTCTCAGTCACCCGGGTCTCCGGTACAGAAGGCATCGGCTCATCTTGCTCCTCTCGGAGATGGTCCCCTAGTACCATTGTTTCTTGGCTGTCACCCTCATCCTCGTCCAAGCGATCCGGGTCGGGCTCCGCCTCCATCTCAAGCGGCGGTTGCTCATCCTGCACCATAACCTCGACAAATTCCATTTCATCGTCCGACGGATCTTGCACAGGCTCCTCCTCTTCAACCACAACATCAACCAAAGTGTCCTCCTCCTCGGCTTCCACCTCCTCCTTGGGGTCCAACCATATTCCTCCCTTCTCCGTCTTCATATGCCGCAAAAAAGCAGGATGAGCTTCGCCTGGACGGCCCTTTCCAACAAGGTTAGTAGGGATATTGGGACGGCCCTTTCCAACAAGTGGCACTAGGGCTGGACGGCCCTTTCCAACAAGGTCAGTAGGGATATTGTCCTCCACTGGCACTCTGCCTTTGTGGCCCTTTCCGGCAGGCTTGCCCTTTTGGGCGAAGTAAGCTGCTTTCCCGATCGGGACGGCGTCGCCCTTGCTTTTCAAGCCCTGGGCCTTTGCCACCCAGGCCGGCTCAGCGCGTCGGCCCTGCGGACCGAAATTGGAGCCTCTTGCCGTATCGTCAGCATACTCGGCAAGTTCCTTGGCGAAATCCTGCTCGTCCATCCTTTGCTTTTCCGTCATTTCAGCAGGAGCACTTGCCGACATAAACTGTGGCTTGGAACCAACATGCACAGGCTGTCCGTCGCCGAATTTCCTTTTGGCAGGAGGCTGCTTTGCCGGCGGGGGACCCATCGGCTCTGGCACTCTGCCTTGCTTTGCCGGCGGGGGACGCATCGGCTCTGGCACTCTTGGCGGGGGATTCGGCTCGGGATCTGGCACTCTGCCTTGCTTTGCCGGCGGGGGACCCATCGGCTCTGGCACTCTGCCTTGCTTTGCCGGCGGGGGACCCATCGGCTCTGGCACTCTTGGCCGGGAATTCGGCTCGGGATTCGGCTCATCGTCATTCCAGGCATCGTATTCGTCCTGGATGACGGGCATTCTGGCCGTTCTGCCCCAGCGATGTTGCTGCTGCTGGTGGCCAGGAGGAGGATGAGCTGGTTGCACCGGGCCCTTGCCAGGAGGAGGATGATCTGGTTGCACCGGCCCCCTGCCAGGAGGAGGCTGATCTGGTTGCACCCTGCCAGGAGGAAGTGGTTCCGGAACCACTCCTCCTGGCAGGGTTGGCAACCAATCATCCCTCCTCCTGGCAGGGGCCGGTGCAACCATATCATCCTCCTCCTAGGCAAGGGCCCGGTGCAACCAGCTCATCCTCCTCCTGGCCACCAGCAGCATCAACATCGCTGGGGCAGAACGGCCAGAATGCCCGTCATCCAGGACGAATACGATGCCTGGCATGACGATGAGCCGAATCCCGAGCCGAATTCCCGGCCAAGAGTGCCAGAGCCGATGGGTCCCCCGCCGGCAAAGCAAGGCAGAGTGCCAAAGCCGATGGGTCCCCCGCCGGCAAAGCAAGGCCAAAGAGTGCCAGATCCCGAAGCCGAATCCCCCTCCAAGATTGGCCATAGCCGATGGGTCCCCCGCCGGCAAAAGCAAGGCATAGTGCCGAGGCCGATGGGCCCCCGCCGGCAAAGTCGCCCCTCCTGCTCCAAAAGGAAATTTTCGCCGACGGACCAGCCTGTGCCTGTTGGTTTCCAACCACAATTTTTATGTCGGCAAATGCTCCTGCTGAAATGACGGAAAAGCAAAGGATGGACGAGCAGGATTTCGCCAAGGAACTTGCCGAGTATGCTGACGATACGGCAAGAGGCTCCAATTTCGTTCCGCAGGGCCGACGCGCTGAGCCGGCCTGGGTGGCAAAGGCCCAGGGCTTGAAAAGCAAGGGCGACGCCGTCCCCATCGGGAAAGCAGCTTACTTCGCCCAAAAGGGCAAGCCTGCCGGAAAGGGCCACAAAGGCAGAGTGCCAGTGGAGGACAATATCCCTACTGACCTTGTTGGAAAGGGCCGTCCAGCCCTAGTGCCACTTGTTGGAAAGGGCCGTCCCAATATCCCTACTCACCTTGTTGGAAAGGGCCGTCCAGGCGAAGCGCATCCTGCTTTTTTGCGGCATATGAAGACGGAGAAGGGAGGAATATGGTTGGACCCCAAGGAGGAGGTGGAAGCCGAGGAGGAGGACACTTTGGTTGATGTTGTGGTGGAAGAGGAGGAGCCTGTGCAAGATCCGTCGGACGATGAAATGGAATTTGTCGAGGGTATGGTGCAGGATGAGCAACCGCCGCTTGAGATGGAGGCGGAGCCCGACCCGGATCGCTTGGACGAGGATGAGGGTGACAGCCAAGCAACAATGGTACTAGGGGACCATCTCCGAGAGGAGCAAGATGAGCCGATGCCTTCTGTACCGGAGACCCGGGTGACTGAGAGCGAGCACGATGCCGTCGTCGCCACGGTCATGAACGAGCTGGAGGCTATGAATGTGGACCCGAGCCCGAAGGCTGCCGCAAACCCCAAGAGTGCGACTGCGCCAGTGCCTGGAGAGGTGAAGCCTTTCTTGGAAGCGGAGGAGGACATCGGAATTACGGACCCCCAAGGCAGAGTGCCAAGGGGTCAAAACAAGATCAAGGTTCCAGCCGAGCTTTTGCAGCCAGAGACTGAGGAGGAGAAAACTCTCAGAGCGTTGCGGGGAATGCTGCCATGCAGTCACAGGGCGGTGACGACTTCGACGGTGGGCCGCCTCGCCAATCGGGCACGTATGGCGAGACCGGTGCCACAAGATCAGCCGTTCAACCCCCAGCACAACGATCGGAAGTTCAACAGCAAGACTACGACTGTCATGACCCAGATGCTCATGGCTGTCCATGAGATCACAGTCCGAGAATGCGAGAAGAATAACGTGCCAGTGGATAGAAAGGACATGGCGTGGAATCACTTTCGGTCGAAGGGCTCGAAAACTGCGGGTGTCTGGGATCTGTTGTGTGACCAGAACGTGAAGGAGATTCCAAACAATTCTGAGCCTGGGGACTGGCACCTGTGGCTTCAGAGGGAAACTGGGGTGGCGGTCATTGAGCAGATTCTCCAGTGCATGTTCAGTGTCACTCCGCCAAAACATGGCCGTGATAAAGTCAAGGGAAAACATCTGACATACTGGCACTGGTTTGAGGCCTCCAGGACACTCGTTGAGGTTTATACGACGGAAGATGTCATCTCAAAGGAAAAATTCAAGCCCAAAGACCTGCAGAGCTGGATTGTGCCTTTGTCGTGCAAGATTTGGGATGCTTACAATTACACCATGCTTGTGTATTGTCAGAAGAAGCTGGAACAGAAGGCAAGGGGGGAAACCCTAGACGCGGTGAGCCAGATGGGTGATGATGTCCCGCCATCGGAAGATGAAGAGTATGTGGATGTTTACCAGACCACTGCGAACTTCGTTCCTGATTGGGGAGTAACTGCAGATGCCTTTCAGGATTGATCAGTGTCAATGATTGAGCTGAACGAGTAGGTTTATTAATTGTGTTGCCAAAACAAAGCCATCTAGTGGACCTCCTCTTCTTCATCCCATTCGTCCTTGGGCACTGGGGACTTTCACAAGGCAGAGTGCCAGAGAGGTCTCGGTGTGACTAAGGCAGAGTGCCACCAAACAGTGTGGCCTGTTCAGATTCATTTTTGTGTCGCTGTCACTAGGCAGAGTGCCGGAAAGGCAGAGTGCCAATGTGAAATCGCATTTCTTGGGGCGTTTGAATGTTGTCACTTTTGCGGTCCGTCTGATCTGGCACATTTCAGCTTGCCGTTTTGGAAAACAAAGACTATGCCTATGCATACAGTCATGTCGGCAGTAACTCGATGGATTAATTACTGTGCCTGTGAATTGATTGGTTCAACCTTGGTTTCCTGTGACAGCCCCATAAAACCTTTCAGGTGCTGGCGTCCAAGGTGGTTGGCTACTATGGCAAGGCTTGAATGCATGATGCAAGTGATTGTGAGTTGTGGAAGCTGAAACGCTTGCTATCTGGCCGTTGATGGGACCATGCCACGTAGTGTGTACGGACTCTAGTGACTAGTGAGTGGATGCGCAAGAATTTCTTGACCCGGCCGCAATCAACATATGTGTGTTCAAGATCGAGTCCCTTAGTGCTGCAGTGGTGCTTCCAGGCAGAGTGCCAGAGACAGTCGCCGAGAGCAATGGGAAAGTCGAGGAAGAGCGCTCGTGTGAGTTATCAGATGATGTTCCCAATGCCGGGGGCAATGAACCCAGCAATGGGAATGAACAACCCACTGGCCATGATGAACCCTTTCATGTTGCAACAGCAGCAACAGATGCAGCAGCAGCAACAGATGCAGCAAATGCAGCAGATGCAGCAAATGCAGCAACAGCAGCAGATGGCTGCTGTGGGTGAATCAAGGCAGAGTGCCAACGACTCCTCCTCGTCGGCATCAGAAGACCAAGAAGTGAGGAGGATTCGTAAGGAAACCAAGAAGAACAGAGCAAGGCAAGCAGCAACGATCGGGATTGATCGGCTGGCAACGTCCACTACCGATGCAGATGCAATCCCGAGAAGCGCCACGACATTGCGTTCGATCCCTCTGGCTGCTTGTCAATCAACAGAGTATCCCTAAGGTCAGCAATGATCCCTGAACCCTCCCCCCACAAAGCCTAGATAAGCCTTACTGACTGAGGTGAAGGTGAAAGCTCTGCTCGAGCGAGTTCATATTGCATGGGATGCTGCGGTCACGGCTGACCTGCCACAACAAACAGCGCTGCAACTGCTCTTCATATTGACCAATCTGAAGCCGACCACAAAGGTCAGTGAACTCAGGGTCGATATGAAATACAGCTTGCTTGGTCAGCGATGTGCGAATGCCCATAGGCGTCAATCCGTCTGCGATAGCAGCAGTTGGAACCGCATAGCCAAACCGGTTCTGGGACTGGGGGTGAATATGTCTGAGCATTCTGTTGACAGGGTTGGCTTGGAGTGTGGATGGCAGTCCACATGGATGACCGAGGATGTCACGACCTATGCCAGGCGTAGAGCGAGAGCAAGGCAGTCCACTGAGACGCAGGGACGTCTCAGTTTCAATCCGAGTCCTTCTCCAGCTGCCCCGCCAACGGTTCCGCCGTCGGAAGGCAGAGTGCCAGACGTGGTCCGTTCTGGTCCTTTGCCAACGACTGCTCCTAGTTCCAATCCAAGCCAGTCTGTGGGTCGCAGCCCGGCTGGGGAACAAGGCAGAGTGCCGATTCAACAGCCGCCTGCCTCCCCTCATGCCGTTCCGGGTTCCAATGCAAGCCAGGCAACCGAAGGCAGCCAGGCTGCAGGACGTGAACAAGACAGAGTGCCGAGGGTTGTGGAAGGCAGAGTGCCAGTTGATGGGAATGCTCCTGCCATGGATGACGATGGTCTAGCGCCGGCAGAGGCAGAGATCAGGCCCGATCAGGAGATCGTCATGCCTCCTGCAGAAGTGACCACTGCACCTCAAACAGTTGAGTTGCCAGAGCCATACACCTCCACGAACAGTGACTCGACAGCCGGTGCTGACGTGAATGCCGTTGTGCCCTTTGCGACACCCAAGTCGAAAGCCAAAGCAAAAGCCAAGGGCAAGTCGAAAGCCAAGGCCAAGTCCAAGGCCAGGGCGACGGCACCAAACACAGAGTCGCACGACGAGGTCGCAGTCGAGGTCGATGATGAGGTCATGGCCGAGGCCGGGGCCGAGGTCGAGGCCGGGGCCGAGGTCGAGGCCGAGGTCGAGCGCGAGGCAGACGACAGTGCCTTCTTTGAGGAGGAGGAGGAGGATGCTCCGAATGAGTCGAGCAGACCTGCGAACCGGTGGAACCAGGACCTCTGTGTCATTTGCCATTCGGAGATGCACCCGGGCCAGGCAGGCTGGTTTCGTTTGCCTTTGGTTAATGACCCATTGATAGTGGTGCCTGTCCTGTTTGTACATTCCACTAATCCTCAGAACAGTACCTCTCACATGACGTGTCTTTTTCTGTTGCTTCCCTGGAATGCAGGCATTGGAAGCGCTATCGTGTGGCCACCTCTTTCACAGCGAATGTATCAATCGATACTGTGAGTCGACCGGGCGGAACAAGGCCACCGCTTGCCCTCTCAAGTGTGCGAGCTCCGCCTCTATGGCAAGGTTCTTTTTGGGTCCGAGGGGGTCCACGGGAAGCAATGCCCCTGTTCCTGTCGAAGATGATGCTAATGATGTGGACGCAATCGTTCAGGAAATACAAGCTCAACTCGTTGACGACCGCACTCGTGAAGAGGAAGCTCCTGAGGTCAACGACCCCGTGGTGGACTGATTGCGTCGACAAGGTGGCTCGGTAACAAGGCAGAGGGCCACAATAACTGGCTCATGTGTATGTGTTGTCGGTGATGTGGCCTCGAGTCTTATTAATTTTGGAGGTGTGGCAATGCCATTGTCACAGACATGTTTCTGAAAGCGGAGTGCCATGGGTTGTAACATGTGTTCCATGATCATTATGTATTGACATGATTGTGTTGCCTTGTGTTGCATTATGCCATCAGGAATGTATGTCTCTTTGTAATCCCAGGCGGTCTGTCGATTTCACAAGGATACTGCAGATGCCTGTGGACAAATCCGCGCCAAAGGCATGATCCAACCTGTCCTAGAACACCAGTTGGGAGGGACCCAACAAAGGACCACGGAAGTCTGCAATGGGGTGCATCCGTGTTTAAAAAAACATATGGCCTTTGAATGGACACCATCCCCATACCGCCCCACAGGCCCTGCAAAATCTTAGAAGACATTTGTGACACTTGTGGCATGCCCCGGAAAAATCTTATTGAATCTTATTGAATCTTATTGAATCTTATTGAATCTTATTGAATCTTATTGAATCTTATTGAATCTTATTGGTCCATCATTTTTAAAAGGGACACGACTCCAGATCGCCCCAAAAAATCTTATTGAATCTTATTGAATCTTAGAAGACATTTGTACAATTTTGGCCTACCCCGAAAAAATCTTATTGAATCTTATTGAATCTTATTGAATCTTATTGAATCTTATTGAATCTTATTGAATCTTATTGAATCTTATTGAATCTTATTGAATCTTATCGGTTTTACAAGGGACACAGCCTCCAGCTCGCCCAAAAAATCTTATTGAATCTTAGAAGACATTTGCAGGATTGTGGACTAACCGAAAAAATCTTATTGAATCTTAGTGTTCGGGCCATCACGTTTTGAAGGCACACCGACCCTGTACCAGACAATTGCACACATGTAGCATCCCCTCCCAAAAGTCTTGTTGGAGCTTATTGAATCTTGGGAGCTAGTTATACAATATCGAATCCCATTGAATCGGCCCAGTCCAGCTAACCCAACCAAATCCCTACGAGTAGTAACACATCTTATGATTAAGCATAAACTAGGTGGCACTCTGCCTTGAAGTCCCTTTAAACCATGGACCTCCTTAAAACCTAAAACCCTGAAGCTCTTTTAAACCCTAAACCGTTACTGTGTGTGGTAAGTTTACACATAGACCTAGGTATATGTATAACATACATACATACATATAGATATATGTATGGATTATATGCATACACTTATTATTGGGCAGACTGCTTTCGAACATTAAACTACATCATCTATTAATAGCACTCTGTCTTCAAATATGTGTTAATCTAATGATCATGTGCATAAATGCTTGTGTCGTCCAGTGGAACCTATTGCATGTGGTATTGAAACGGACATGACAATCAACTTCTAGTACCTGTTCGTACTATCCAACACATATAGTTGCTTGCAGCTTGTTGGATCAAAGATATTTAAAGTTAAGCACCATTGCACCGAAACCGAAGGCCAAACCGGCAGCAGCGGGGAGGATCGGCCGGGTGAGGACTCCGAAGCGACGGCCTCGTAGAGTGCCGCCAACCGGTGTGAATGGCATTGGTGAAGAAGGTGGTGGGGCGGAAGGCAGAGTGCCAGGGCCACAAATGTGTCCGCCGCCACCAACGCCTGTGAATCGGCCACCTTACCCACCTGGCCCAAGACCTCCCGCCCCTGCGCGACATGAGTTTGAGATTGCCCAAGCTGTGGCAGAAGCGTTGGACATTATGGATACCCCGATCATGATCAACTTCGAGCCGGATGTGGTTACTGTTAGGGAGGGCCGCATTGTTCTGGTCACCCTTGAGAACTTGACCCCTGAAGAGATGCAACGTCGGCAGTTGGGACGGCGAATTTGTGCCATGTGTTTCAATGCTCCAGACAACCCGCCGCCACCAATAGTGCCGCCAAGGCCGATGCCTGAAAATGGCTATCCTGTCCCTAACAATAATGCCAACAGTGGAGCTACTGAAGGCAGAGTGCCAGAAGGCAGAGTGCCGGAAGGCAGAGTGCCAGATGAGTTCGAAAGTGGAGTTCGTGGTCAAATGTGTTTTCGTTTGGAATCTCGCCCGGATGCCTGGTTGACTGGGCCAGCTCGTGCCGAAGGTGAGATTCACGCCTCAGACTCAGATGTGATTGAGGAAGGTGTTCGAGATGTTCGTCTTGGTGAGCTTGGAGGGCGGGGTCGTTTGGGTATTGATTATGGGCACATCTCAGAAGAAGACCCGGACTGGAGTCAGCGCGGCTCAGCGGATGAGGGAGCCCCCTCAGATGTGGAGGAAGGTGAGGAGTCAGACAATGAGGAGATGGACGCACTGGACGAAGCTCAGTCGTCCCCAGACTCAAATCAGTATGATTCTGCAGGTGAAGGCAGAGGATTTCGCATTCGTGGTCGTCGATCGGGGTATATCTCCTCAGAACCCCCCTCCGACTGTGAGCCACCTGAAGATTTCTGGTGGCCCTAAGGTTGATGTCTTTCAATGACAGCTTGGAAACTTTACAGAAGGCAGAGTGCCAAGAATGCTTGTGTCTGCCACCTCGGTGGCCTCGGAATCGTCGAGGACGATGGATGGACTGCTGTGTGCGGTACCATAAAAACGAGAATCGAGTGAGGGTCTGGCAGTGCTGTATTTGATTGCTTGAGCATGAAGTCATGGTCTGCAACAACTATGCCACATGTGAATTTCAACGAGTGATTGCATCATGTCTGTCTCATCCTTGTGTTGTGATGGATCAATCGACTCACAAGTGTGTCAACTGCTGAATGTGCTGGTTCACAATTACGTTGTTAATTCGAACACCCTTGAGGTTAAGGTTTTACACTTTCTTGCGGATAGGACAGAGTGCCATGCACAGTGCAATTCGGAGTGCCATGTCTGCAGCAGCAGATGACCCGGCTGAAACAAGAAGAAGACTGTTAGCAGACATTCGGCGGCAGTTTGATGCAAACATCGCACTGTAGAAGAGATTCTTGGCCATTTCGAGAGGACAGGATGTTCTGCGCCTTTGCGAAGTTGACCCGTCGCTTCTGGAGTTCCATAATGAAGGTCCTTATGAAGTTCTGCCTGAGTGCAACTATGATGTGATTCTTGAAGCCAGTGGGTTTTCCTAGATGATATCAATCTGGCAACAAATGTTATCAGAAACTTTTCCCATCATGACTTCGTGGCCATGGAAGAAACAGATGAGATTCCTCATCAACTTTTGTCATTGGAAGCGGAACATAAGGCAGAGTGCCAGGTTCCACTTCCTGGAGATCTTTGCAGGGCAGGCCAACCTCAGTCGGGAGATGCTCCGTGCTGGCTGGCAGGGGCTAGCCTTGGACATCAGGTACGGCACAGATCATGATATTCTTTCTGTGAGAGGACTTCGCCTGGCTGTCAATGCTGTGTGTCAAACACACAAACACGGCCTGTTGTGGTTTGGAACTCCATGCTCTTCCTTCGTCCACCTCTGTAAATACAGTACTGGAAGGTCCATTGCCAATGACTGGATGGGAGAACCTGAGCGATCGCTGGCATGCCAAGAAGGCAATCGTTTCATGTATGTGACGCTGCTGTTGACTTTGCTCGCGGCTTTGAATGACAACCGGTTTGTGATCGAGCAGCCTTGCTCCAGCATGCTGTTCGACATTCCACTCGTCGATCGTGTCATGGGAATGATCCAGTCTATGAAGGTCAAAACCTATGGTGGTGCCTTCGGCCAGCCCATCCTGAAACCGCTTCAACTGTGGAGCAACTGTCAGCACATCAATGGTATGCGGCGCAGCTATCCTTCCCATGTCAGAGGAAGTGCTGGTTTCGTTGATCGAGATGGTGAGAAGTTCACCGGTCGTCCTGAAGATCTTCAGGTGTCAGAGGAGTACACCCCGGAGTTCGGCAAGGCTGTGGCCTTTCATATGATGAGGGATGTCCCAACATGAATTGTAGCTGAAGGCAGAGTGCCAATAAGGCAGAGTGCCATAATTCTCTAGAGGTAAATGAGCTTGCTTCATCTTTCGACATTCTGTCTTGTTGGTATTCTGCTTTCCAATGTTGGGACTGGGTTGAGCCCTGGACCCCGTCCGTTCCCTCCACGAGGTGCCGAGGAAAATCCTCGCCGCCTCGTGGAAGGATCTGAGTGATCCGAGCTGGTGCAGCTGTGCACTGAAAATGTAGAGAGCTTCAGTCACTCCGTGATCAGATGTGTTTGTCGGTATTGTCTCAGTTCGTATGCTGCTGTCGTGCAGGTGGCCATGACCTGGCTGGTGTCTCGACCTCCAGTTGCAGGCATCGGTGGCCTGTGTTAATCATTCCATGTGGTTGTCAGTTCAGTGCCATCTGCGATAGTTTCCTGTCTCAAGTTCGAGTGACATGATGTGGCTGCTGACATGTCATCGTGTGTCTTTGGGTTGATTTCTTAAGAATTCAATGTGTTGTGAACTGGGGCTTGTTACACAAGTGCAGGTGTGTGTCAGTATTTAGTAAGATTCAAGTACAGTGTTGCTTTGGAGGATTTCGGTGATGCTTCTGAAACTGTGGGTCATGCTATTGCTCCGTGATTGGCAATTGCTTAACTTGGAAAATGATGCAAAACTGCCAGCGAGAGCAGCTTGGCTCTCACAGGGCGAACTGTGGTGGCGTCTGGACTTGTTTTTCGATGAGAGCAACAGGAAAGGCTCAGAACGTCGACAGTACCACAAATGGTACAACTTCTTCAGTGATCTTCTCAGGAAGACCCCCTTGGCTGCGAACTGGGGGTCACATGTGCAAAGTCAAAAAGGCAGAGTGCCAAACCCTGATGATGTACAGGAGGATGTGGCATCTTCCACAGCCTTGGCCCGATTCATGTTGCAAGCATCCTTCGACACAAGGACAGACGCCCACAGGGAATGGTACAAGAGAAAACTGAATGATGCTATGGTACGTGTGTGTGAAACTCTCAGTGATGAGCCTCTGGTCATGCAGTTGGATGAAGGCAGAGTGTCATGGTTTCTTCAATCAGCTGGGTTGGTGTCAGGCTTTGCCGCTTGGATGATGAAGTCGCTGGCAGGCAACACGTCCCGATCTTTGCGGCCGCTTTGGGAATCTATGTTCAATGCAAGGACGCTGTCTTCATCTCTCCGAGATGAATCTGAAGGCAGAGTGCCACGAGATTGGGAGGAGGTTGAAACTAGCATCTACGACATCATCGCCTTTGCAACCATGGAAAAAAAACACAGAGCGCTTCAACCGTCGGGGCAGGCTCATGGATTTGCCAAGACAGTCTTGAATGCCTTCATGCACATACATGAGTGTCTGTCCGAGACATTGTCAGCCGGCCTCCAGGTGTATGTCATTGGGCACTACTTGAGTGTACATGATGCTGTTGTGCCTGTGACGTCTCGCAGGGCACTTCTGGGCAAGCGTGTTCCATTGAAAAAGACTGTGGACATCAAAAGCATCTGGAAGTTGCTAGAGGGCGCTGCAAAACGTGGGACCTCTTTGCGACAAGCCCTCATTCTCAAGAACCAGGACGAACGCAGCGACCTGCATGGTTCCTTGGTGATTTGATATGGAGTAGAATGTTGTTTTGTTAACCAGCTGTTTAAGATTATAGTGAAGTCTTTGTCACACCGACCTTACCAACAAGTCGCGGTGTGTCCAGTTTTGATTCACCAGCCGCGCTTG
>CAJNDT010001526.1:0-51792 GCA_905221615.1 Symbiodinium sp. CCMP2592
TTGGAGTGATCAATCGTTTTCCAAGCTCATCACGCAGATTAAGCATGCTGTGGGCATTGTAAACCAAGCAGCACGCGATTTGTGGAAGCTTTTGGCAGGGCACTGGGTTGATAAAGATCTCCCAGCAAAGCAAGAAGCATGTGCGAAGCTTCCTCAACGCAGATTCCATCCGGTCCAGCTCCTCCCACTGCATGTGAACGTGCTCGCTGCAGAAGCTCGGAGGCACGCAAAGGTCCTGTGTCGCCTTCCCAAAGAGCTTCATGCGGAGGACATATCTCCCAAAGCTCTTCACACGCAAGATGCCCAGTGGGACGATGCCACACTTCACTCCAATAACACTGTAAGAACTCCAGGGACTCCGAAGTGCAAGAACTGACCTGCTCCGTCGTTGATGCGAGAAAGGGCAAGGGGAAGAAGGCACGATTTTTGACTGAGCCAACGAGTGGCTTCACGGCCACCAACTTGCATGCGAGCCCTCCAGCCCTGCAAAGCGAAATGACGACGACTGCTTCTCAAGGCAACGATGCGGGCCGTAATGGCCTGCTCAACAAGAGTTCTGGGCAACTCTCTCGGCCAAGTGCGGTTGATCTTGGCCACCAAAGAATAACATTCGCTCCAGCTCTGGAGTTCGTGGCTCGGCATGCTGACAGCAGACCAATTCATGGAGTCGCCCCACGAACCTATTCAAGCGACCAATCTAGCATGGACGTAAAGGCGACGACGCCAGCCACCATCCTCAAAAACTGGAAGAGAGCCCTTGGGACAGAGATGACATTGAGTCGTCCTCATTTGCAAGGAGACCGCGAAACGCCAGCTAGCAAAGCGCACGCTCTCCTCGAGAAGCTGACAAAGCTGAAGCCACTGCTGGTCAACATCCGAATCCCATTGGACCTGCCAATTCCCGAAGAACTCCGAGACGGCTTGTCGCCATTGTGCAGCCGACACCACCGGTGGACACGTCAATCCAGCAGTGGGAATGAGCACTACCCCCTGATCCCTCATGAAGCGGAACTTGCCCCATAAATGCAGGATTTTGTTTGCAGATATGCTGTCAGGCCAAAAGCAAGAGTGCAGATGATGAGACGATTCGTTGATTGCAGCCCAGTCAATGCATCGTCGTCCACCTGCTGGCAATGTAGCCCGACTGATCGACAGGCGCCACCAGCTGAAGCCCGGCGTGAGGCAAGAAAGACCCGCCCGGCTCATCATTCCAGTCACCCACAGCGCAGAAACTGATGGATTCACCGCGGCACAAGCTCGCCCAGGAGGAAAGCTCGGCATCGAACTGGTCCCTTTCAGCCTCCGGTCTTCGCCAGCCAAAAGCTAACCGAAATTCCTCGAAGTCCAGGAGCATGAGATCACCCTGGTCACTGACTGGTCCACGACCCTTCTGGGAAGCCGCGACAAGGAGGCGCCTCCTTTCCAGTAATCCGTGCTGCCATGGCGAGCCCCTCTACAACCCACTATGTACGAGATCCCCCCACGCGAGAGCACCGAGCCGACAAGGAGTGTGCCTTGCCTCGCCACCTGACCTGAAAGAAGATCCAAGAGTTCATGGGCATTACTAACACCCCCAGCATTGAGGAAGAGAACATCCATACCCATGCCCTGCGTACTTCCGCCTGCGGCGTGGAGTCGTCTTGGGTACAAACACCCGGAGGCAGTGAAGCCCCCGGCCCCGGATGTGGATGCACATCCCCGTCTTACCCTTCCCTTCCGCGCATCTCTCCCCAACCCCATCCAGTGCCGCCCTACAGAACCTACCCAAGCCCATCAACCCTGCCCTACCCCAACCTCCTGCACAACCCCATCCAAAACCTATCCAACATTATCCAACCCTTCCCTACCCTACCCTACCCCACCCCACCAAAACCTACCCAACCCATCCACCCCGCATCCACCCATCTACCGTACCCTACCCTACCCTACAAATCTCTGCAACCCCATCCACGTGGCCTGCCATTCCCTACCCGACCTTATACACAAGCCCATCCAGCAGTAACCACCTAACCTACCCTAGCTTACCCTACAAAATCTACCCAATCCCATTCACCCACAATCAACTACCCTACCTACCCTACCCTACCGTACCCTGGCCTGCAAAATCTACCCAACCCTGTACCTACAAAAGCCACCGTCCGACCCGCAATCCCATCCACCCACAATCCCCTCCCCCATAACCGACACAACCCCATCCACCCGCAACCACCTACCGCACCCTACACTACTCTACACCCTCAACTACCCTGTCCTTCCCCACTCCACCCTACCCTACCCTACCCGACTTTACAAAACCTACACAAACCCACCCACCCGCAGCCACTTACCCTACCCTACCCTAGCTCGCCCTACGATCCCTACAAAACCTACCCAATCCCAACCACCCACAACCTCCTAGCCTTCCCTACCCTACCCTACCCTACGCCCCTGACCGGTTCACTGAAACAGCGGTTCAGTTTACTGAAACAACCATATTCCTTGGGAGGGCCTTGGCTGGATGGGAACTCTGGGTTTGTACTCTGTTTCCTGAGTTGTAACCACAGCAACTCCTTTCGGGATGACCGGGGATCTACATAAGCCTGTCTAGCAGTCTGGTTCATGGCGCCTTACAGTTGTGAAGCGTGCGGCAATGGTACTTTTCACAGTGTCTCATGTGTTCGACGCCTGCCGTGGTTGCGGTGCGCTCTGCAAGTTGTTCATCCTAATCAGCTTTGCTCCTTTTGTCCAGGTGAGCTGGAACCTCAAAAACAGATGCCGAAGGACTTGTGGACGGACACATCGCACCAAACTGGATGCTGTAGGACACTCGCACAAAGCAAAGCATCAAGAGAGTACAATGACCGACAAAAACGCTGGCAAATCGCGACCCGAGGGATGGAAAACAAGCATTAATATCATAGCGGTGGCAATACGTCGGGAAACCATGCGGAACAAGCATTTAACGCCTCGGTGCCTGATATGCAGAAGGCAACCCAAAGGAGCAGTTGAGCTGAAAGGGAAAATCAAAACGAAGCACAGCTCGACTCGAGCACCAAGCTCGATACGACAAAACAGGTTTGAGAAGGCGAGTACTCAAGGCGCTTCAAATCAAAAAAACAGTGAGAACAAGCATTCGTCCACTTTTCGGGGGTTTCCATTGCTGGAATAGAGAGGCGTTTACTTCAGCAGCTTCCCCAGACAGGCTGCCATGTCCGTGGATCGGTACGAACCATAACCCTGGCCACCATGCCTTCAGGAGCATCTTCATCTGCAGGATGATGGCCACGGTCTGCTCGTCGGCCTGCGAGACACTCGAATCCTTTGGCCCTAAACTACCTGCAGGTCCAAGGACAGAAACAAACACAAAGAGGGGGGTACTTGTGGAAATATGCGTGCATGCCTAGGGGGGGACGAATGTTCAAACATGTGTCCGTGTCGACGGCCTTCTGAAAGCCAAGGGCGCTGTCAGCCAGGATGAAGTGGAAGTCGTAGTCCCTCGAATTTCAGCTCAAGCTTCTTAATATTCTCACGGGGTAATGGTTTCCACAAGTCCAAACACACATAAACTCTCACACACACACACCAACACTGCACACCAATCGAACCTAACACAGAAGCCACAAGAACGTCTGATGAAGATCCCGAACAAGTGGACAAACGCACCACTACTACTACTACTGGTACGGCAACGACGACAAGGACGACTACTGCCACTGCCACTGCTACTGCCACTACGACTACCACTGCCAGTATGTCTCTGTGGAAATAGATGCCCACGTGTTGGGCTTCGTCTTCTGGTTCTGAACAACGTAGTTACCACGGTATAGAGCAGGGTCAAAGGACCATGGGAAAGCACACAATTCGAATTTTCTCCACTTCACGCAACACAGTCTCATGCGCTTCTGTGCACAGCATGAACTTAGCATAAAGTGCCACTGGCTTCTGCCCATCATGGCTTCGAACTCACTTCTGAAGCCCATCCGCTGCATCAAGTAAAACCCTCAACACAAGCTCCACTTATGCTATCTATACAAAGGAGGAGGTCAGGGTGGTCAGGGTCATCAACAGTCTCCGTGTCCAAACCTTCGTTTCAAAGGGCTGAAGAGGCATCGTGTTGAGCTTGTGCTGCGCGGTCATCTGGTGCTGGGCCGTGGTGTAGATTCGCCTCACCTCTCCAAACAGCTCGGATATGCTCGGATTTAAGGGTGGCATAAGGTGAGATTTTGGGCTCCTGGGCCCAGGGTTCCGACAGCCCGCGACAGCCCGCCTCGATGTTCTTGAGCCTGCGATCCTGCTCCTCTTCAGCATTGCTCACGATGGCTCTGGCATCTTCTTCCTCGTTTTGGAGAAAGGTCTGCTAAGCAGGCTGCAGGGTGCTTCAAGTTGCCACCGTTGACTTGGGAAGACCTTCAAGAGGCGACCTCGCCAGCTCCGAGCCATCCCTGACCGATGTTGATTTCCCATTTTCTGGAGAACAACGTCAGAGCAGCCGTAACCGCTTGCACGATTCCGAGGCTCCGAAGCTGTTCATCTTTGCGCGCAAGCACCAGCATGTCACTAAGTGACGCCAATCATCAAAGGACAGAAACACGCACGAGAGCCGCTGCTACACTGCACCTGAAACCCGGAAGTAGAAATCAATGACATCCCTCTGGCATCCCAAACCCGAAGCCCCCAAAAAAAAACAAAACTCCTGCGTAGCGCGATGGCAAGGACGCTCAAACAAAAAGCTGGCAAAAAACCCTACAGACCTCATACACTGCGACACCCTCCAAACACCAAGAAAGCCCAACTTACTACAGGCCCGAGGCCTCCCGAGGCCTCCCGAGGCCTCCGGCCGCCCTGCTCCAGCCAAGCGTCGGTCAGCGAGCAGAAGATGTCACAAACCTTGGTTTACAGTTTACACGTGAATTCCTTCAAGGGTGTTGCAAGGGTTGCCCAAGGAAGGAATTGATACAGGTGCTGCACATCAGAAGGGATGCGCGGTCCTGATTGTCCCGAATCTTCGGCAACTCCCCTATCATCACATGCTCCACTCACTGGTGCTGCTGCTTGGCAGTAGCTGTTGGAATTGGGTTGCAGGCAAGCTGCAGATCCCGGGGCGACCATCCTTGAATCGCGGTGCACATCTCAAATCTCAACCCCCTGGCCGTCCGTCACTCCATCTCGCCGGTGCGATGGTCTTGCTGGGCCACAGCAAAAAATATTCAGGAAGCCGAAACCACACAGATAGCGGAACTGCCGTCCGCTTCTGCGCCGGGGCACTCGTCCAAAGCGAAGAGGATGGCACAGCCGTATCCTCATGATCTCGCGAATGGTGAATGCCAAACCAGTCTTGCGTTCGCTCTTCCACCCTGAATCTACCACGACGCTAAGCCCACACACAGGACCCATCCGAAACCGACTGAACAAAAGCAATCCGTGTCAGTGTCTTTCTTTTGGGGGGTGCTATCTGCGTCCTTTTTGCTATCTGAGTTATCTGCATCTTTTCCAGGATTGGGGTTCTTTCAAGCCTCTTACGAGGTTGCCCTAGCCTTACTTTGCGGCTGCCCTTCTCCTGGTCGGGTCCAGTGTTTTACGGCTGGCGGCTGGGTGTTTCTTGTGGTCGTATCATCCATTCTCATCCTTTTACGCTCTCGCAGTTCAAACTCCGCCAGACGAGGTCTCTCGGTTCACAAGTACTTTGACTGAGCTGCACTACGGCGACGACGACGACTACTACTGCTCCGACTAGTGCTGCTCCTCCTCCTCCTCCTGCTGCTGCTGCTGCGACGATTACGACGACCAGGGGGGTAACTGGGGGTTTAGGGCTTCCATTTTCTTAATTTAAGGCTATCAAGCCCCAACGCTCCGGCATTCGCGCTTATGGCGGGTAAAGGGAAGCATTAAACACTATGCCAAAGTCAACACATGTTGGGATTCAACAAACACCCAACATGCAGAAAACGTCACAGATGACGAACAAAATCACACATAACAGATAAGGCAACAAATTACAGACACAGATTTTTCCGGAACACAGACAGCAAGAACCCTTCAAAAAAAAATTTGGAAAGCAACACGAAAAAAGAACGACGCAGATATCGCACAAAATGACACAGATCACCCCCCTTTCCAAACCGACCTACGGCAGCCTCAACACCTCACGACAGGAGCCCTCGGAGGCGGTCCTCGTTCGGTGAAGTTGCAGATCAAAACCTGCACTTTCTCCTGGAATCGGAAGCAGTGCTCGACGGCTTGGGCCGAGGGGTGTACCGAAACTGAAGCGAGTGCATCTGCACTGGCTGTCATGATGGTTTCTGTGGAAGCAGGATGACGATTCTGATGACGACGATGCTGACGGCATAATCACTCTGATCATTAACATCCGTGTCTATCACGTCTATCACCAGCATCACCTCACCATCACCGCCACCACCAGCATCGTCACCTTCATGGTCGTCATCACCACCTCTATCCGAACTATGCCTGATGCTGGCGGCGATGCTCGTCAAGGTCACAGCAAGGGTGATCATCAACAATGAGTCATGCCCCCTCATGGGCGACGGGCGACAGACAATGGGCGAAGATGGTGCTAAGATATTCTCAGTAACAACATCAAAAGTATTCAGATCTTCTTGTCGTACCAGTGTTGGTCACATACGAGTACAGACCACAGCAATTGCTGCCAAGCAAGGGAGAGACGGAGTCTGCGATGCTGCCGCGGCGCATTGTCGTTTGGGTCCGCCTCCACAAAGGTGGAAGCACCGTACTTGTTTCGCCACGCCTGTGGAAGGATTGTGGGGAGGCTGAGAGTCTCAACTGAATGTTGCCGACTTGAGGCGTCCAGGGCCTATAGGGATTGCATTGTTCTCTATGGTGGTATTTTTTGCTCCCTTGTTGTCAGGCGTCAAAAGCCCGAGAAATCTCACAACGAGACACACGAGCCTGCGACAAGCACGAGGCAGGGCACATCCAATGAAGCCTTTTTCAAGCGCGCGCCTTCCAAGCAACGCAGAGTTCACCCCGCGAACCTGCTCCCCCTGGTTTAATTTCTATATGGGAGTTTCCGAAAATGAGGGGACCTTGCCCTAAACAGTGGGATCCATGTAATAAGGACCCCGAAAAAGGTACCCCTAATCTTTAAGAAACTCCCACATCGAACATTATCTTGCATGCGCATGTTGGCTACATGCCCTGCGCTTTGTCATGGAATTAAGAAATGCCATATTTGTCAGACGCTTTACCCCTTTGGGGAAGTTTCGAGACCTTTCCAGCACATCCGGATCTGTCTGGAAGACAGAGGCCGCCGACTGCTTTGCTCGCTTCTCATTCGGCATCACCTGCGGGGAGGGCGGACTGCAACCGTGCACCACCGGGCTACGGCCCTAACTGGACCATAACTGTTTTGCTGCATTGTTTCTGCAGTTTTCACACAAAACAGAAGCCGTCGACTGGGCCTCTCCCTCGTAGGACTTGCTGAGGCTCCAGGCAGGCATTCGCAGAGAAGCCTGGAAGCCCGCACTTGTCCGCGTGACCTCATAGAAAACTTCCTTGGACATGTCATCCACGCCAGTCAAGCACCTGAATCACTGGAGACGGCCAGCAAATGAATGCATTCCATTTGCTTCCTACCCAAAAGATTGAACTGCGAAATCAGCAGGGCACCTGGCAAAAACATTGACTGCCTCCAGCTCGCCTTTTTCCTCCAACTTGAGGTCGAAGTAGTACTCCCCGTACTCCCAGCCTGGATCTGCATGCGATGCATGCGCCTGCGTTGATCTTGGTCTCGGTGCATCGGCAGGCATCGAGCTTGGCACAGGCGGCATAGTCGATTGCGCTGTTTTCAATTCTGCTCGCTCTGCGAAAGATCCGTGCAAGTCTTGCATCCTTCAACAGTTTAACATGGTCTCGATCATACCGCCATGAGCCCTAAACCGGTCCAGGAACAAGGCCATGTCAGTGAGGCACAATGAAGCCCTCCCGCAACGCCGAATCTCTCTGTCGATCCCTCAAACCGCAACACCTCGAGCAAGCCGTAAAGCTCAGAAATCTTCTAGGAGAACCCTTTGGGGCTCCGGAATCCCAGCTTTTTTGGATTTTGGGTTTCGGGTTTAGTGTGGTCTGTTGGGGTGATTCGATAACACCTGAATGGATTCGATGGATCCGCTTGGAGACTTCCAACCCTAAGCCAGTCCAGGACGAGACCATCTTGCATATCAGCAAGACATTGTGAGAAAAACGATCCCGCAACCAAATCGATCATCCGCATCCCTCAGCCCGATCCCTTATACCAACGTCCTTCCGACCGCAGGATGCAGCCGCCGCCATCCACGCCCACAGGTGAAACACCCAGCGATGCGGCTGTGCATACTTCCATGCCCGACTTTTAACGACACGAAAGAGACTCCTTGCGAGGGAGAATGTGTCTCCTTCTTTTGCGTAGTCTTGCATCTTCGTCCACCCCTTCGTGACACCAGTATTGGTGCTCCGAGTTTAATGCCTTTAGGCTGCTGCGTGGCCGATATCCTTTTTGCCCTACCATTTTCGCCTCCTATATGGCTGAGCTAGTATTCATGGTGGCGTCACTCAAGTGAGCCTACTCTCCTCATCGATACTGCTACCGCCATTGCACAGTCTTTTGCCCAATCTGGTCGCAAGTGCCTGGAAGTCCATCATTGGCTCCGGCATGCGCTGGATGGCATCGTCATCCTGCGATAAGCATCAACATTTACGACTCGCGTTCAGCCCCGGCTAGGCTCACTCAGAACCCGAGCAGGAACGGTTAAGCATGTGGGCTAAGGCTGACGTGCTACGGCGTCCTCGGCCAGGACGATCACTTCATCGTCCTGAACACGGCATGCACGGCGTGCATGCCCGTGCAAACTGGCACCTTGCACCAAATCCCTACATTGCCCTACATCGAACAGGGCCATGGGTGGGAACTCCAAAACTGCAGGACCAGCTCGCCACGCCATGCCACGCTAATGTCTCTCTTCCCATGCTCTCTGCACTCCCTACTGCATTCCGCGCTTTCAGCCTTCGCTTGACACAGATCCCCATGATGTCTCTTCGGGTTGCTAGGAGCGATGTCTTTCTGCAGGGCAGGGGGAGCGATCTCAGCCCTCCTACGTTCCGATACATGACATGCATCATTGCTGATGTTCTGGGACACGAGCCCGACAGCCCTCATCACTTGTACTGGCCTTGTCTTAGCAAGGCGAAAGTTGAACACATTGAGAAAAGAGAGTTTCTTTACTTACGATCTCACACCAGGGCGGGGAACACCGTTCCGGGGTTGAAGAGAATCAATACATGTTTGTAGCCGCGCCCCAAAACCAAAACCAGGCAATTCCCCGTCTTTCCTTCGGAGGGCCTTCTGGCAGCCAGTTCCTTGCAACCCGAAGCAGCAACCCCGAAACTGGGCTCGGTCCATCTTCACTTTGTAGGATTTCTCCGGGTTGATGATGTAAGCACCTGCGTAGCACGGGCATCTGCACCGTAGGTGAGGGATGCGGGCCAGTATGAATGCAGCACGAGGGACCCGGGGCCTGAAGCATCTCGGATACCGATCGGCACCGTTTTCTCACACCAGAAGGGCACCTCCTGCGTCGGTGAAGCGAGCTGCGCAGGCTTCAAGACTTATCCGGCCTCTCCTTGTTATTCGCCACTGCATACATGACTTCGTGGTCTCAAGCAACACCGGGACCGGGCCAGGAAAAAGCCCAATTTCTAGGTATCCTAGTTGAACACGAAGTAAACCCGTCGTGTTACAAAACAAGCAAAAGCAAGCACTCACAGCACTTCTTTTACTTGAGCCAAATACGTTCGTGTGCGTCGTTCAAGCTGCTCTTCACCTACCTCTTGTAGAGTACTCTTAGCTACATCAAGCAAGTGCGTGGGGCTCGAGTACCGTTAACTCCCCCCTTGAAGACAACGTGAGACGCTACACTGAACTCTTTACGCGGACTACCTACTTGGTGGACCTACCACTTCATCAGAAGTGGAAGCCAAGCTCTCTGAGCTTCAGCTGGCTGTCGACTGGCAGCCTGCTCACGTTTCTAGGGGTAAAGGCAATTACGACGATTCTGTCACCTTTCGTGCAGGGGTTCGTCGCATGTAACCGTCTTGGATCGAAGATCGCTGGCCATTTAAGGATCTCGCCCTTCTCACCTCGACTGAGGTCTGGGCATGGGTAGCCACCGTCTTGTGACTGCACCCACACGTGGCCCCCCTCGAACACTTCAAGTGGGATTACAGCGTTCTTGCTGCATGGCTCGTTGTAAGAATCCTTATGAGTCAAGGTAATTTGATTCTTGGCCAACATCACCGCAGTAAACTTATGCTTAGGCAGCACCCTACGGATGAACTTGCACAAAACCGCAGTGACTACTGGGAAGAGGGTTACATTTTGTCTTAAACCTGCGATCCCACCTCCGTGCGCGAACGCACCGGTGGTGAAGCACATTGCCTCACTTGCAGAGGGGCGCACGGCGCTCTCCCCTGGCAAATATGACAACAGCTGCACAAGGTCTTCTTGTGTGATCTTCCTAGGCAGTGAGCTTGCAAAACGCTCTGCTTCCTCGACTACAACCTTTGAGACGGTTGCATTGTGAGGGACACCTTCGTGAAGGCACAACTGTGTGAGCATATCAGACCACTCAGCAGGAGGGATGATCTTAGTCAAACCATTAGCTAATTGCTCCTTGCTGTTCACGTAAGTAGCCGAAAAATCTTCTTGCTCAAAGATCTCTGCCATACTTGCCACGTTCACGCGGTGCACGCGCCCTAAGTGGCGAAGCTTTGGACTGTATCCCGACTTCAGGATAGCCAAGACAGTTTCATTGTCTTGAAAGAAGATGATTGGCACTGTGCTTTTGAAGGCTGACTGTAAGAACGTCTGCAAATTTATGACCTCTGAAAACATGGCTGATGCCATTGAAATCATTTCGGCCTCTGGCGTCGACCTCGCAACAGACGTTTGCTTGCGACTTTGCCACATCACAGGGAACGCATGTTGACCTGTGCCTATGTGGACCACAATCCCGGACGTGCTACGTGAGGTGTAGGGACAGGCTGCGAAGTCAGCATCTGTATACACTCGCAGCTCGGGAGCGGCATCCCAAGAGCAACTGGCATTCATGCAAACATCTCTGGTGTGATGAATATATGACACAAGTCTCAGCACTTGTCTGTCCTCCCAGGCAGTCCACCTAGTGACCCTGGAAGCTAGGCGAGTTACAGCGAATGCGATGTCAGCTCTACAGAGACGAGCTAACCACAAACAGCGCATCAAGATGCGTGATGCCGAATCGTGGAGCTCGCCTTGCGCTGAGATATCCTCGTCGGTCATTGACGACTCAGCGATGCAGGGCGTGGTCACTCGA
The DNA here is from genome assembly GCA_905221615.1 of Symbiodinium sp. CCMP2592. NCBI lineage: Eukaryota > Dinophyceae > Suessiales > Symbiodiniaceae > Symbiodinium > Symbiodinium sp. CCMP2592. The sequence goes on from CAJNDT010001526.1 coordinate 11,346, forward strand.
CGAAGCTTGTCGGGTGTTGTCCCGGTGATCTCGCAATAGGTTTGGACGATCTGCTCAGCATACTCAGGCATCCTAAAAGCCATTGTGGTCGACGATGGTTCATCGTACCGACAATGCAGTCTACCTAAGATCCGAACACCCTCAGAACCTATGAAACACTCGGGATCAAGTTTGACTTTCGCCCTCAACGCTTGCCAAAATGGCGTGTGCAATTTTGTTAATCCGCACAAACTCAAATCATCGACGTAAATGTTTAAGATGAGAACCCCATCCTTGTACTCAAAGAACCAGTTGCTTGGAAACTCCTGGGACTCCTTTCCGCCTAATGAGATCAAAATCCTAGACAAATACTCTTGCCAAAGCCGTCCGGCCTGTGGATGGCCGTACAAGCTCTTGCGGAGTCGAACGACTATTCTCGCTTGCGCTCCAAAACGCTCCTCCCAGCCGGGGAGCCATAACTCCCTTGGCAGGATTACGTATGTCTCTTCTTTAAGCTCTGATTGGAGGTATGCTTGGATTGCGTCAGAGCATGACACAGAGTGCTCTGGTAAGCAACCCCAGAAGAGGGAGGCGTTCAAGGCTATTAACCCCGTTGGAGTCGTACTGGTCTCTTCGAAGAAAACCAGATTGTTGAACTCATCCAAAACCCTATCCCCTCTATAAACAATTCTCCCTTTGAACTTTTGAAATTCAGGTGCAAGTTCGGCGTGCTTTACCCCACACAAAGTCATCAGTTCCGCTACGCGAAGCTTGCGTCCCTGAGACCTGGCCTGACTTCTCAACTCATGCAAAGGCATGGCTGTTGTGTCATCCCATGTGCCGTTTCGGCGCAACCCCTCTGCTTCTTGAGCGATGGCTTCAAGCGCCTTCGGCTCAGCTTGCCATTCTCGGCGGGAGAGATTCTTGGTGATAAGCGCGCTAGCTTTACCAAGATTGGGGACACTTTTGAAGTACCTCTGGGGAAACAAGGATTGTATCACGAGATCTGCAAACTCATATGCTTCGATGTTGGTTGCATTGATCCCTGGCGAATCCTTTGTTGGCACCTTTGCGAAGTGCTCCAGTACTCGCTTGGAGTTTGAAGCAATGGTGGTGGCTTTGTTACCGCTGACACAGGCTACACTGGAAAGCTCGTGTTTCGAAGCGAAATCGATCCACTCAGGCTGCACAAGCACCCCTGAATCAGAACTCCACTGAAACGAAACCCGACCCCCCTGCTCAATGATATGGTCGGCAACATTTAGGGCCAAAACCAACATTCGCTTGGATGCTGCTTGCCTTTGTGCAATCTTTCGCGCGTACTTGGGACTTTGGGACTCACGATGTACGGCTTGATGCGAAGACATATGTGTGCATGGTATGGTGAACCAAGCATCTACACCTGGGATTGCTTGGGAAACAACTTGCTGCAATCCTGCGAAGTCAAGTCCAGCGTTGACTGGGACAGACTAACACAATGAACCTTACAACGTTCACAAGCGTTTCTTATCTCAGCCTCGTCTTCACAACCATACTCGATCAGAACATTTTCCCCTGGAAGTTCCTTAACCCTTCTGGTGTTGTTGCGCACTCTCTCGTTTGCGAGAAACCTTGCACTCAAACCAAACTCACCTGTTGAAACTTTGCTTTCGGAAGACTGAACTACAACACCAGCTGGAGCCCGTGGGCCAGCAGAGGAGCTCGCGCGCTCTGGAGCATCCTCATCACCCTCGGGGGCTGCGGGTGCAGACTCCGCCGAAGGATCAGGGCGCTCAACATCAGGCGGTGCAGCGTCTCTGACTGACTTGCTCGCGGCAATCTTCTCGGCTTTAATCAAATCATCAAATCTTGCCTTACATACTGGCGTGTGTACTGTTCCATCGAACTTGCAGGCCTTACAACCAGGTGTTGCACCTAGTCGCATAAGTCTGTCTAAAGTAATGTACTCGTGGCGCTTGGCAGCGGGTGTTGACGGCGCTACCGTGCTGAACGGCACATCAAGAAATTCGATGGCTTCATACTCGGCTTTCGTGAAACTAGACAAAGCAGCTTCTGCAGCGGTGAACATCGGGAGGATGGGATTACCGCGGGGAACGTGGATCTCCTCTCTAGGGACGGAGATCGCCTTTTCGTACCCGGGTTCACGGTTCTTTAGCTTACCATAGTCCAAGACATAGTAGACTTCTCTGAATGATGATGGACCGCTATCGAACCGCCAACCTGCGAAAACACCAGGTGCTGCTGATGCCTGAAACTTCTCACGGTTTGCCGGGTCAAGTCTGTAATAGACTAGTTGACCAAGTTGTAATTTCATGCCACCAAACTCGGATCCAGTCGCGTTCGCATACCGACAACCCTCAATCCCAACCGCAGGGTGGAAAAGGTTAATGGTGTGTGCCGCATAGCGAACAGTATGAACCCAAAGACCCGAATGCAACTGAAAACCGGCCGCAATGTGGAGAGCCCTTGTACACTCCTCGATGGTACGGATCTCCCGTTCGAGAACTGAGTTGTGAGGCCATCTACGCTCAAGGCTTGGTTCTAAAGTAAACCCCAACGTCGCACATGCGGCGAGGAGCTCTCGCGCATTGTCGCTCTTGAACAATACACAAGGTCCAGAAGCACGCCTACCGAGAAAGGATAACAATGATCGTACCACCCCGTCTTCGTGCCTGGACACTAGCGGGAATGCTCTTATGTACCCTGTGGCCTCATCCCTCACAGTCAGGACGACGGTTTCAGTGCTTTTAGCGTCTTTGTGCACGATGATGAAATCAGCCGCTATCCGTTGACCGAACTCTTCAACCGGATCTAACTCATCATCACACTTTGCATAGCGCGTCCTCGCCGTTCGCTTCTTTAGCATTCGACTCCGACTGCAGACATCACAATAGGGGTTCTTTGGCATATGCGTTAAGCGATGCTGTAGACTCTGGGCTTCAGTGATTAGCCGCTGAGCCTCGGTTGGTGCATCCTCATCACCCTCATCGTCGGCACCGGAACCTTCCCCTGGATCAGGTGGAGGGGGTGCTGCGGGAGCTGGGAGAGGAGGGTCCTCTGCTGGGACAGCGGGTGCAGGAACCTCTGCTGGGGCTGCCGGGGCAGACTCACCAGCGGCTAAGGCTCTATGCAAACCGTCACCACCAAACCTGATCTGCTCACGAAATACCGGAACATAGTCATCAACCTTATGGGCATAAATGACACGATCCGAATCCCAAGTGATCTGGATGCAATCTTCGTCACTACCGAAGAACGGCATGCTACCAGGAAGCCAAACGAAAGGTTTTCGCTGCAACTCTACTAGTTGGCCTAAAGACCGCACTACCGGGCAGCTTTGCAGAACATAGGATTCTACTGATCCAAAAGCATCGCTCGTTGTAGTAAGGAAGGTGCCACTGCTCGTCACACCATTCCCGGTTTCAAACTGCAACGGCTTGGTTGACCGGATGTGATCGCTGAACATATCAGTCAAAATGCCCTGATCTGCAAGCGCGGATTGGCTTAGCAGGCTTCTCCCTGCCCCAGAATCAGCAACCCAATCAAGGAAGTACGACCCCCCTGAACAGTTAGGTCTACTGACTGTCGCAGCAATGCGATCATGCGAATGATGCACGGTTGCGGGCAATGCAAAAGAGAGTGCTGCCGCGAAGCGGGCAAACACACGAAAGGGAGCGGTGATCAAGCGACATGTGGCTTTGAAACCGCGAACAAATGATGAAGGGATGTTGCATGCACCCGCGCCCGTCGACGCGGCTGCTAACATGGCGACTCCGGCAGGCACCTTTGGGGCGGCCTTTGATGGAGCAGCTTTCTTTGGTGCATCTACATGCTCAAAAGGGCAATCCTTTCCCCTAGTGCATGTTCCCTTTGGGTAGAAGAAGCACGCTGGCCTTTGGCCGGATTGTTCTGCTGACGAATCCTTTGCAGCTGGAGGTTTCTGAGGTTTGGCCTTGCCATCCTTACCCCCGCCTTTCCCTTTACCTTTGCCTTTGTCCTTGTTGGCACCCTCACCGGCACCACGATTGGCGTCGGTGACTCCTGGAGTTGCTTTGCTCGGGGCCTTCGGGGGCTTGTCATTGCCTTGGCCTTTGGCCTTAGCCTTTGCATTTGCCTTTGCAGCAGGAGCGGCGGGCGTAGCCTTGGCCGCGGCTGCTTTCGCATTTGCATCTGGTTTCGGCTTCTGTTTGGAATCCTCTTTGAGTGAATCCTTGAGCGCTTGCTCGTTACGATCCTCGCGCACTTCTGCAAGAACCTCTTCGAGCCCGTTCCAAATGTACTCAAATGTCCTACGCTTGGAACCCGGCTTGGCATCTTTGACCCGATCAATGGTGCGTGAAAGCATCCTGCATCCCTTTAGCCGTGAGTAGATCCAGGAAAACATTGTTTCGGCGTCTGGCCATTGCCGCTCCGGTAAGCCATTCAACACGTACTCGACGCGTTGTTTGAAGGCTACAAGCGATTGGTAGGAAAATGAGTCAGGTTCTAAATCGAACAAGGATTGTAGCGTCACCAATGGCCCGCGCACTTTATCTATCCGGTATCTTCTGCTAAGAATGGACAAGAGTGCACGACCCGATGGCATCGTTCCAGATGCGTGACACCTTTCCAAGTACGACTGCGCTTGCAATCCCCATTCACCTTTTAGGTGTTTCGCATCACTGATACATGCGGAGATCCACCCATCAAGTCTAGGCAAACCCTCACAATCCTGCTGAAGCGACCGTGTCAATGCAATGCTACCTGATGGATCAAGGCTCTTCTGAAGCCACTTCAACAGGACGGCTTTGCCGCTGCAATCGATTGACGCAATCTGTGTTAGCACCGAATTGCGGTAAGCCCTGAACTCAACGCTAGAACCCGGAATTTGGGGAAGCTTGATGTCTTTCAGGTCTTTGTATTTATAAATGCTAGACTCGTAATCTCTGTCATCTTCAGGCTCGTGAGCCGCAACGGGGACGATTGGATCATCCTCGAAGTCTTCTCCGTCCTCATCACCCTCATCTTCACCATGCTCATCAAAGTCATCTTCATCTGCTATGTCGAAGACTTGGGGCTTTAGCTTCTGTGGTGGAGGAGGTGGAGGAGCGGGTGTTGCGGAATGCAATCTACCCGTGAAGATGCTCTTACGGCTGCATTGGTACGCTGGCAATCCAAACTCAACCGGACCCGGGGCAATCGAACCACTAGAACCGGAAGCCTTAGCGGGAATTGGAGACGCAACTGATGGTGCAATGGCCCTAGCTGTAGCCTCGGCTTTAGCTTTCTGCTTCTTTGCTTTGGCTTTGGGACTAAGGGCTACCTCAATTGCCTGTTCAATCCTTCGCATTGTTCCCCCAACCTCACCCGCGAGTGCCTGCAATGCGTTGAATGCAGACGCAGCCTGATCCGCGCCATTTTGGGTAGAGCTCGCGGGGATGGCCGATGGAGGGATGCTTGGGTTCTTTGGTTCGGCAGCTTGCACATGCGACTGAAGTGCGATTAGCTGTTGATGCATAGCCTTAGATAACTCTTGCTGCTCAAGGATCATCTTAGCTTGCTTTTCGAGTCTCTGGTTGAGCTCGCGATTCATCTCTCCTAGCTGTTGGTTCTCAGTTCGGAGGTTTCCGATCACCGTTTCAGCTTCACCCTGAATCACCGAAGCGCGTGAACCCAACTGCTGGTTTTCGGACCTTAGCGCCTGTATGGCGGCATACGACTCACCTTGAATCGCGGCGGCCTGGGCACCTAGCTGTTGGTTCTCTGATCTTAGAGACAGAATCACTGCTTCAGCTTCACCGAACACGGCTGCCGTCTCAGCTCTCGCGTTCATAACGGCAGTTGTTGCTTCGGATTGCATGTTCGCATGGGTTACCGGGTCAACTCCAACCTGAACCTGCTGCCTATGGGCATGTTGGTGCAAGTGCAACTCCTGATGGCTCGTGTTCGGGCCGGTTGGGCTTTGACTACTGGCAGGGCCAACATTCGCTGCAAAGGTTGGTGCCGGTTGCAGGGATGAAGACCTCGATGCGGGTCCATACGACAATGATCTAGCCCGGTTCCTCCGAATTGGCCCCGAACTTGATGAATCCGACTGTCTAGCTGCCTCCGGGCGCACGCTAAGTGCCGAAGCCCTAGGGGGTGTGCTTGACGATGAAATTTCCAGTGAGGATTCCTAATGGCATGGTTGACACAAGGGCTTGACTTGGAGTTGACGTGTTGTCCGAGGCTAAAGCTGTAAAAATACTTCACTTCAACCTCACGATACGACTCAACTCGAACCCAACCCTGAGGAGCTGCGTTTGCAGTCTTCCTCTGCCTTTCTGTTTTGTCAGTCGGCGACTAAAGCCAACAGAGCTCCCACACGATCTGATCCAGAGAACGCGGGTCCTCCTCTGCCCACCTCACCCCGTGATGGCCGTAGGATGTCACGTTCTTACAGATCGGGTCTTGATCGTCCACGTGATACAGATAAGTCAGTGGAGCGGGGCGCGACCGGCTAAAGATATCCGCCAAAGTAGACAATTGTGCTCCTTTGCCTGTGCCCGGCGCAGTCTTGGTGGTCGTGAAGAAGATGGGAAAGGTCAAAGGGCGCCGCACAATCGTCCGATCACAGATTCGGTGGATACACTGGACCGCCTTATCAATGGTCTTTTGCTTTACCGCGTACGAGCAGAAGACGACAGCCAAATCCGAGTGCTCTCGCAAAATTCTCTCGAGGCACGCAGCAGTCCCTTCCTCACTACGGTCAGCGACCAGATGAATGTCCAATGACAGCAGCACCGACGTACCCGGCGGAAGCGATCCCTCCGCAACCTTAAGCGATGTCACTTGCCGCGCCACAGGCCGGAACCTCAACTCGGGTCCAGCCCCGCTGCTCGCCGATGACACGCCTGTATCAAGAGTCTCCTCGGCAGCCTCCTCGGCTGGTTCAAGAATCTCCTCGGCAGCCTCCTCGGCTGGCTCCGCGGCGATTTCAAGTGGATTCTCAAGATGTTCGGCCGCCTCCTCAAATCGGGCCCTCTTAGCCTGTCGAAGAAGAGGGTTAGCAGATGTAACCGTCACTCGAGTCCCGATAGGGACAAACGGAGCTAGTCCAGGCCCCGAAGTTGGTGAAATGCCTCTGGGTCTAGGGGGCGTGGGAGGACGTAACCTACCACCCGGAATAGTCCCTCTATCGGACGTTACACCCCTTACCGAATCCGAATCAACACCCAAGGCACGGCGTGCAGGAGGTGGAAACGGCGGCTCGCGAGGCGGGCCAACACCAAGAACGCTTGGCGATTCCGCAGCAGTAGCGCTCACGGGTACAGCCCCGGAGATTGTATTGGAGGATGTATTGTCAGGGCCCGGAGTGATTGGCGTCGATTCGGTATGCCGGGGGAAAAGTGGAACCCCCGAAGCCAAAAAGGACGGAAGAGCAGCGCCACGCTCTGGCGTGTTCTGCTGCAACCAAGAGACGTAGCTGTCTGCAGTCCCAAGGTTCTCCCTATCCGCCTCACTCAACACAGCGATCTCGCGCAGCTGTGAAGAATATCCTCCAATGATCTTGAGGTGGAGTGAGCGCCTGGCTCTTCCACTAGAGCCGCTCCCTCCCCTCTTTTCTTCGCAAAGCAATAAGGCCGCGTACAATGCAAACCGCGACTCCGGAGTGCCGCCTCCGCGCTCACCCATACAGTGACGACTTCAAAGGAAAATTGATGGCCGATGAACACCTACCCCAAAACCCGGTGGATGCTCGTCGACCCTGCCGTAAGGCTCGTCTCGAGGCCTTACCCAATTATTCCCCGTTGGCTGCGTAAGCACGCCTCAATGCCTTGCCTCTGAAAGCTCGATCCGGATAACCTCCTTGATTACCCACTGACAACCCAGATGAACAACTGTCAACTAGGAAGACCCCCTGGCTGGCAGACTGAGAGCCGAAGGGATTTGGAATCGATTCTTTGTTTGCCTTTGGCTGTTGTGCTGTGCTGCCGAAGCAGTCTACAGCTGGGATGAGGGACTGAGGAAGCGGTTCAAAGGTCGAGCACGGGAAACACCCACGCTAACCCAAACCAGAAATCTCAATCAACCTCCAATCTCAGCGGAACTCTTACAGGAGGGTTGCTGGGATGCAATCGCACTCCTGACACGTTGCGGTTGTGTTCTGTTCTCTACTGGATCGCCTGTTGCACCACAAGGCCTGGCCTCCTTCGTCCGTGAACGGGACTACGGGAGAGGTGCTAAGGCAGGGCTTTGAGAAACCCGAAGAAGGTTACCACGCGGATGCCTGAGCAAGCAGGCGAAGCACGCAGCAGAATTGGACCTCACAGATAATGTGCAAAACCAGGCTGCGATGCAGGCGCTGGTTGGGATCTCAACTGTAGGGTTCTGGCTCTAACCCCAGGAGATTGACAGTGCAGGATATGGAAAGTAGTATGGAAGTGGGCAGGTCTTTGCTAGACCTACGACGAACCGATTTCACGCAACCTTGCTAGTTGCTTGCAGATATGGAATGCACAGACACTAGGCCTGCACGCGGGGCACTATGGCTCGCAGGGGTCCTAGACTCTCCCTAGACGACCACAGTGAATGATATGAAATGCTGAGGCTGTTAACCAGTTGAACACGAAGTAAACCCGTCGTGTTACAAAACAAGCAAAAGCAAGCACTCACAGCACTTCTTTTACTTGAGCCAAATACGTTCGTGTGCGTCGTTCAAGCTGCTCTTCACCTACCTCTTGTAGAGTACTCTTAGCTACATCAAGCAAGTGCGTGGGGCTCGAGTACCGTTAACTATCCTGATTGCTTTGTAGCAATGCGGTGAGGGAGCTTCATTTGGATCGAGATAGTACTACGAGTCTTCGATTTGGCATTCAGGATGTCTGCCTTGAGAACCTCCGGCCGACCAGTATGTAACCACCAAATCCCCTCCCCTGTGCCAGCAGTGCTGACGAACAGGCGGCAACACCTAGTTTACTCCCACTCCTATTCCTGCTTCCACTCCTGCTCCTACTCCTACTCCTACTTCCACTCGCACTCCTTCTTGTTGCCAGTGCTCGGTGTGCCGGGAGAACATCGCATGTGTTGTTGAGCAGTTGAGAACAGGATGACACGCACAAATCGGCAGTGGCATCGAAGCATGACCCCTGCGCAGGATGACACTAAGGTCACGTGCTATCTTGGGTCAAGCACCTATGAAGGGCACAGCGAAGTGCGAAAGGGCCGTTGTGAATTGCAGTCCTCTTTCGGATGTGGACGCAGCTGAGGGTTTGAGTGCGAGCCTGGAGTCCCCATTATCTTTATGAATTCTAGTTACGATGCATTGGATGACACTCCTTATCAGATTCGTCAAAGGCTCCAGAACTCCCCTCATCCAAGTCATTACTCGATCATCACAGATGCTTCACCTCAACCTTTAAGCCCCAAACTTCAACAGGTTATGCGTCCAAGCGTGCCTAACATACTCCTAAGCACTTCTCCATCACAAGCAGCAGCTCCGCAGCAGCAGCAGCAGTCATCAGCGACCGCAGTGCAGGCCACAAGAATGCATGTGGACGAGAGTAGTGTATCTTGGCAATCCATCACACAGCTGTCATTACCCTTGGACCAGCTTCGCGACTTGCAAGCATCGGTCACATTGGATCAGGGCGTGTTGGAGGATGTGCAGGCTGCCCTTGTCGAGTTGTCATCGCGCATTCAACATCGCACCAATCTGTTGGGAGATGTTCTGCGTAGTGTTGGAGGTGCCACCCATAAGCTCCAGGAAGGCTGTATTGCCCTTGAGAGTCAGGTGGCCCAGATGAATAAAGTGTTGATGGAACAGAGAGATGCCCTAAAGAGAGCGCATCAACAACATCTTCGCGAAATTCAGGAACTGAGGCAGTGCGATCAAGAGCACGCGGGGAACATCAGAGCCTTGCAGAAGAGTATTCTTGATATGCATGAGCAACACGGTTCCGACATTCGCATTGTCCGTGAGCGCTTGGAGCAAGTCCAGGCGGAACAATCCCGACAGCAGGCGACTGCACTGGACACAAATCTCCAGCAGGAGGCCATGTTGTCCGCAAAGTTGGAGTCCTTGCAGACAAGGGTTCAACAGCTAGAGGAGAACAACATCGTGTTGAGAAAAGCACTCGGGGATCAGAGAGCGCGCGCAGATGAGCATGAAGCCATTCTGTATGCCCAAAAACCTGAGGGATCAACGGAAGCATCCTACTTAGGCCCCGCAGTGCAAGCCTTGAGCGAGCGTGTAGATCGTGAATTGGCTAAGATGGCCGATCAGCACAAGGAGCTTGAAACACAGCAAAAGCACCTTGAATCCTTCACAGCTTCAGGGGACGCCTTGAAGGCTGAGGTGGAGGGAATCCAAAACATTGTGGAGCAGGTGTGTGATCGTTTTGATGCTTTAGAATCTGCGCAAGGCTATTGGCCGGAACACCCGCCAGGTCTCCAGACAGAGCCGTCAGGACACAATGCACACACATATCAGATGTCACCCGATGGCGATGACGCCGGGCACGCAGCGGAATCTGCTGTAGACGATCCGTGGATGGCTTGGCATCAGGGGCCCAGTGCACAGTTGCCTGTCATCACGGAGCCACCCCCACTTGCATCTCATTTGCGTAAGACAGAAGAGACTGCGAGGGAGGATGAATCACGTGAGCCGGTGGAAAATTCTGCTAGAAGTACCACGATTTGATATGCCTAAGGGCCAACCGTGGGAAGTAGGCTTAGCATTTGCAGCGTGGAAGAGGCAGGTCTTAGCCGTAGCTGAAACGATAGATGGGGACTTCGCGGGTTACCTGGGAGATATCTTTTTGGCTGCTGAAGAAAGGCAAGCCAAACGAATGCGTGGGGAGGATCCAAGTCCTTTGCCTGAGATCCCAAAGCGAAGCATGGAGTGGGAGAATCGTGTAGTGGTTACTCTGCTGCGCGTGCTTCCAGAACAAATCAAAAATCATGGCATAGAGCAGGTTGATCAGGCCAGGATCCGCGCAATTGCATTGATGGAAGAAGTCTCCAGTATCCTTCAACCAGGAGGCCCCGAAGAGATAAGTTCCGTCATCAAGTTTATTCGTGCATTGGAGCCCGTCAACACGGCAAAAGAAGCCATGGAAGTACTCCGTAGATGGAGGCTTGCTCGCCAGAGAGCTTTAGCACTTCGGTTGCCTGCCACGGCTCCCTCCGAGGAACTGCGCAGCATCAGCAATCTTGTGAAGCCAATTGAGCGCAAGCATGACAGTCTGCGTCTCAAACTCGGAATCCTGCGACTCCAGCCTGCTTGAATGCATTGACGCTGAACTTAGAACGTTGGAAGAGGGCAGTGGTAGATGACGCAGAAGCGGCTGCATTCAAGGGGAAAGGGAAGGGTATGCAGGGAAAGGGCAAGACCGATAAGAAAAATCAAGTTTGTCCATTCCTCGCGAAGCCAGGGGGTTGTACCTTCGGGGATAGGTGTTTCTATAAGCATCCTGAGCAACCACCTCGCAACCCACCGAACCCCAGTGCAAACCCAAATGCGAGACCCAAGAGTGAGCCAAACAAAAAAAATGCATTTTTCACAGGCGTCAGAGCGGTTGTCGTCTTGGTGATGCTTGTCCATATGTGCATGAGGGCCCGTCCGGAGCCAACAAAACCGAGGGCCCGAAGGCGCTGGTGGGTGCAGGACAGGACGGTAACAACCAACAAGCAAAGGCCAAGGCAAAGGCGAAGGCTAAAGCATCAGCTATTTCCGTAGCCTGCATGATGCGTCGCGAAGGCAACCGCAATCCGAGTGACAATGCCTCTGACGGAGCAGCCGATGCATTAGAGGAGCTATCATCTGTGTCGTCAGATCATAGTACGCTGCACTCATCAGATTCCACACCATCTGTAGGAGAGTCCGATGTGCAGGCTTTTGACATAGATGAATTAGTCGGTGAGCTTGATTTAGCTGCTCGACTCGACGCCCCAGCATCGTTGCACGATTTGGAAGTGGCCATCAGAAACGCAGAGCAGCGTCCACCATCACGCACGTTCTACTTGATCCTTGATGAAGACGAGTACGTGAGGTGGAGACAGCCAGGGGTGGTGAATAGCCATGCTCGACGAGCGTTTCAGTTGGTCAACACACCGTACAATGTGGCACATGCTATCCGACATGCTGTGGATACTGAAGAACATGGTTTTCCAATCGAGAATCTCGAGATTTCTGATACACAGAGCATTGTGAGGATAGACCAAGCGTATGTCACCGGGGTAGGGCGCATTGCGTGTGAAACTTGGATTGCTTGGTGCATGGACTTCGAAACCGGGAATGAAGTCTTCATGGCAGTAGTCCACGGCATACATGACCCGGTGATCCGCACATTCCCGACACCTGACTGTGCAGTTGCAACTCAAGCTAGAACGAGTACGGGTGATGATGAGGATACAGTTCTCCTGGATTCAGGTGCCAATGAAATCGTCATGACCCGAGAGCGTTTCCCCCCTAGATCTAGTAAGCTTGACCTTGCATTGGCCAACGGTGATGTGGTGGAGGCACGGCGGGCGCGTGGCGGTGAAGTAATTGTGCAGGGTCCTGACAACAACAACAACAACATTATATGTGGCATCAATCGGCTTGTTCAGATTGGGTGTAGGTTCACGTGGTGTCAACAAGAAGGCCCTGTGTAAGTGCTGCCCGCAGAGCTTGACAGCATTGCGGTACCACTTCGAGTTCACAACGGCCTGCATTATCTAGCGTATGCGACCTTCCGAGCGCTGCGCCCCTTGATGACGAGACATTGGCGAGCCTGTTGCAGCGTTGCCTTGAGTAAACCCTCTGAGCATGTTCAGGAGGAGACACATTCGGATGAACATTGTGAGCAGTGCATCAAACAAGCAGTCGCAGTGAACATCGAGGAGTTGCATCAGTGGTGCGCACAAACCCCAGCAGATGATGACCCAAACCCTGGTACCCTAAGAGATGAGGATTTAGGGTTTAAGCTCCCGCCGAGGGTTGATCCCAAAAAAACCGGACATCTTGACCGATGAAGCCCGAGCACGAGATCTTCTTCAGAGTGGAGTAGACAACTTGACGTATGATTCGGTGCTAGCACTCTTGCGCGAAAGTAGCTTGAAACCGCAGATGAAATATCGTCCATGCGTCAACGGTGAAGAGCATCATGTCATATCATGGTTGTTTGGAGCTTGGTCCCACGGCGGTTGTTCTGGTCTGTCTAGAATGACAAGAGTGCGTCCCTGGCTTGCTCGTGTGCTTGCGACCTTTATGAAGAAGTTGTGTCCATCGCTAGCGTGGTCGACGCTCGTGGTGAACGACAATGTTGCCTTTCTTCCACATAAGGATGCCCACAACTTTCCGGGGTCATTGAATGGTTTAGTCTGCTTGACATCCGAGCGCGAATGCACTGGGGGGCAACTGTGGATGCATCATGAGCAGGGTTCTTTTTTTTTTTTTTGAACGGCCCTTTTTCGACTCGCAAGGATCCCGAGGTTCGGAGCTTAGGGAAATCAAGGCCAGAGTATCCATGCCAGGATGTCTTCATGAAGTGAGGCGCAAACACCTTGTCTTCAATGGCAAGATCATGCATGGGACAGAGCCCTGGGAGGGTGACAGAGTAGCGATATCCACCTTTACCACAGGAGGTCTACTGCGATTGACAGAGCAGGACCGGCAAGTTCTCGTGAAGCTTGGATTCCCGCTGCCTGAGGTTGCTGCTAGGGGTGCTAGCGGTTTAGACCCGAACCCGTGTGCTGCCGACCACACCCCGAAAGCCTTAGATAGCGATTCTTCCAAGGCGGCAGTGATGACACGCGCTACGGAGGCAGCAGCAGAAGCGGCAGCCACAGACAAGCAGCACCATCAACAATCGAATCAGAACTTTCAAACTCCCCAAAACGTAGGTCACGAAGAGTTCTGGGATGAGATATGTAGCGCTCAGGCGGAACAAGGTCAGGGTTCATTTGCTTCGGACGGGGTTTCGAGGGTCTTGTTTGGTGAAGTCTTAGAAATCCCTGATGGTGACGCCCCCGTGACTGAGACAGAGCATCATGGAGGCACACCACTTGATGAGCCGTCTGGTGATGCGGATTTGTTTGATCTAGCTGCGTATCAGCAGGCACTGGAAATCCTCAAGAAGAAGTGCCATGCAGGACGTTACGATAAAGACTGTGAAGCTTGCGTTCGTGCCAGAGGAGCCGTGAGGCCTCACCGAAGCATTAGCAACGACAGTAAGTCCTATGCCAATCTCTCTTTGGATAGTTCAGGGCCTCATGTGACATCAGCAGACCAGATAAATTACATCGTGATCGGTGTTTACCGTATGCCAAGCGGAAAGAATCCTTACTACGCGGAGCCCACGAAGACCAAGCATGCGAGCGCAGTGGCCGAAGCCACGGTGCGGATCATGGCGCAACTAGCATCGCTTCAGGTACCTCCAGTTTTCAGATTGCACACCGACTGTGGCCGGGAGTTCGAAGCACAGTTATTCCAAGAGCTTGGGACCCGATTCCCCACCTTGCACACCCAGTCAGCACCCTATAATCCTCAATCAAACGGTCGAGTTGAAAGAGGGGTACAAGCGCTCAAGCAAGCGGCCATCCGGGAGTTGGTTCACTCAGGTTTGAGTCCAACATATTGGACGTATGCTGTGCAGAACGCTGCGCTGTACTCTCGGATGCGAGCTATGGGTATTTCGGTGCCTAAGGGGACTCCGAGGATGGGAGATTGGGTAGCGGTCAAGCGGCATGATGCTGGCGACTTTGAAGAACGGGCTAAGTGTGGGGTCTTCATTGGTCACAACGTGAGCAGCGTGCATGGATCGTGGATCCTTTGCATGGTCAACGGTAGACTGAAGATGGTTAGAGCGCGACTTCCCGTGTTGCTTAACCAACCAACTGTCAGGTGGAAGGTCTCAGTGGATCCAACCAGTGATCGAAGAGTGTGGGTAGGCAGTGATGGTCAGGTTGTGTGGGACCAGGATGCACCTCGTGGCATTCTCACTGTGGAGGAGAGGCTTCACGGTCCGGATAGTAATCCCGAGAACTTGGAAAGGATCATCAGCAGCGAACGTGGCCAAGAGGGCCACAGGAATCGCTGGAGCTATTCGCCACATTTGGCCACAGCCTCTTGAGAACGGAAATGCTCCCGGAGGACATAGGTCCAGATCCAGAACCGCTGGAGCCTGAAACCATTGTTGTGGACAAACTGTCAGCGAACAAAGCCCAGGCTAATGTAGTTACAGCGCAACCAGCAGATGAGGTAGGGAAGAGCGGGAAGTACCACATCGCAACCTTTCAGGAGGAGCAACACGCCATTGAGGAGGAGATGCAGGCTATCCTGAGTGGTTTGGATCAGGCCTCCGGAATCACAATGACGAATGATGTCTTTAAGACCGGCACCGAGGATGAGATTCAGAAGTGGGTGGATGCAGCCAAGGAGGAGCTCAGCAACATGGACAAATTGCAGGTGTGGACACAAAGCTCATGGAATACACTGCGGCAGGACTTGGGTTTGAGTGAAACCGACGAGCTACCGGAGATCATACCTTCAAAACTCGTGAACGTGCGTAAGCCCGTCGTCATGAGCGCGGAGTCAGCGAAGAAGCATGCGGAGCTAAATTCTTGGAAGGCTCGCGTTGGGATTGTCGGGTGTGGGAACTTCGAGGACACATCGGCGCACACAAAGGAAGAGTACGCATCTTGCAACATCCAATGTGAAGGCCTACGCTTGATGTTCTCAGCTCTCGCAAACAATCCCGCATGGAGCGGACTAATCTTTGATATAAGCTGCGCCTTTCTGTATGCGAAGCTTCGCGGGGAAAAGGCCATCGTGGTGCGACCGGCACCAATCCTGATATCCTTAGGGTTGGTTCCAGAGGGAACTCTATGGATCTTGAGTCGAGCATTATACGGACTCAGACAGTCCCCGGTAGATTGGGAAGCACACCGGGATGAGGCGATCACAAATCTCATTCTTGATCCGTCAAAGGACGATGGGCATGGCGTCATGGTGTTTGAACCCATTCCTGCATGCAAGGGTCTATGGAAAATTCTTGAGAGGGATACTGGAGTGTTGCTTGGTATAGCCGCAACGTATGTAGACGATGGATGGGTGATCGGAGACGCCGAAGCTTAGCGAAGAACCGCCATTGGGATGAAATCGCTGTGGAAGGTCAAGCTACAAGGCGTCCTACAACATCCAAGCATGCCGGGAGAGGCAGTGAAGTGGGATGACATGACATGCCCCATCAAATCTTCCTTAGTGTATCTTGGATGTCAAATTCAAAGGCTTATGGATGGCACAGTACAAGTCTCACAGCGTAAGTGGATCCTTCAGTCACTGGATTCACGAGGCTATGTGCACATGAATGGCACAAAGAGTCTTCCAGATCCATGTGAGGGAACACTACCACCGGAGACACGCGATGAGGAGTACAAGAAGCGGGTCAAACAGGGACAGAGCGAAGTGGGATCCTTGATGTGGGTTGGACTCCGCACTCGTCCGGATATCCTGTCAACGGTAGGATCGGCTGCATGCATGTTGGTGAACAACCCCACTGAGACGCTGAGGCTAACCAAAGGGCTATGGCGTTTTCTCAGACACACGGTGAACCGGTGCATGCAGTACAAACCTTTGAAGACCGACCCCGAAGTCCACATTCACACCGATGCTAGCTATGCCAATGGAGGCAGTCGGTCAAGAACTGGAGTCACTGTTTCCATAGGTGATGGCCCTGATGCGCACATCATCGCCTATCTTTCAACGAGGCAGGCACTGACAGCGTGGAGTGCAACAGAAGCCGAGCTGGAGGGCATGGCGAGTGGTCTTCAAAAGGGCTGGCATGTGAAGCTATTGTTAGAGCAGATGTTGGACAAAACAATCGAAAGCACCTTGCATGGCGACAACAGCGGTGCGATCACGCGTAGCACCAGGGATACGTTCTCTGAGTTGGTCATGCGAACCCGGCATTTTGCCATTAGGACCAGCTGGATTCGGGATACTGTGGTTCATGAGGGAATCGATGTCGTGCACACCGGAACGAATGAGATCAAAGGCGACATTCTCACGAAGAGCCTGAGTTACCGAAAGCTGGAAAGTGCATGCGAGTTGCTGGGCCTGGGGGCCTGGAATTAAAGATTGCTTTTGACAGGCGTGTGGAAAGTCCACTGATTAGTACTATCGCCTCGTTGTGCTGTCATTTTTGACCTGTTCGGAATGATCCAGCAAATCGCGCGCGTCACGTGCGTATGCTGAGGAGGAGTGTTGTTGAGCAGTTGAGAACAGGATGACACGCACAAATCGGCAGTGGCATCGAAGCATGACCCCTGCGCAGGATGACACTAAGGTCACGTGCTATCTTGGCTCAAGCACCTATGAAGGGCACAGCGAAGTGCGAAAGGGTCGTTGTGAATTGCAATCCTCTTTCGGATGTGGACGCAGCTGAGGGTTTGAGTGCGAGCCTGGAGTCCCCATTATCTTTATGAATTCTAGTTACGATGCATTGGATGACACTCCTTATCAGATTCGTCAAAGGCTCCAGAACTCCCCTCATCCAAGTCATTACTCGATCATCACAGATGCTTCACCTCAACCTTTAAGCCCCAATCTTCAACAGCATGAACATTGAAACGTCCGTGCGAGGAAATGTACATTCAAACAAAACAATGCATCTGCGCGCCTATGCATGCACGAGCATGCCGGCATGCCTGATCTTGCATGCCCTGTATAAAGCCCTCGATGCCTCAACTACGAACGACTTTCAAGTCTACTGCGGAACTTTGAAGCCCAAACCCCACCGGGTTGGGCCTGGAAAGTCCTGCCCACCACCCCTATGTCCAAGGCTTTTGCAGCGTAGAACTCGTCGCCCTCAAAGCCAATGATGGCCTCGACTCGAGGCTTTCAGGCGGTCTGGTGCTGCGTCGAGAAGACGGCTATGAAGTGTTACTCGACCAAGCGGCAAAAACGCAGAGTCTAGAGGTGCTTTAAGAACCCTTGACCTGGAAGCATGCTGGCTGCATCAATGGATAGCGGCTCAGGCCGGGGCATTGAAGATGGGGCAAAGACCCTGACGGGCGACGGCCGATTCTGAAGCTTCTTCATCTGCTGTTCCCGATGCGGTGCGATCCGAATGGCCGCCCCCGTCGCCATCAGCCATAATTCGCAAGAGCACCACCTCCAACTTCAAGTGCTCACCACCATCAGAATCATTAGCATCGAGCCTTTCAACACCAGCTCTGATATCGGAGGTTCAAGGCTTCATTTCACAATCGCTAAGTCTTCTGTCCCTCCCCCTGCTCTGCCTGATCCCGAGCGCTTTGCACCATGAGCCGACCGAGGCGTTCACCGCTCAAGACGAAGGTCTTCCCTGTTCCAACGGTTGTTTGTGGGCTTTGTCGTTGGGGCTTTGCAGATATGCACAAGGGCCACGCGACTCTTCGCTGTTTCTAGGGAGGATTATATGTGGAAAGGAAGCATTCAGCCTTCAGTGGTGAGCCTTCTTCTAGAGCCGGCATACCCGATAGCTAGTACACAACGATCAGGACCTGGGTAGAGCTCGTTCATAAAGCCCACATTCTTTCCCAGGCAGCACCTCGGCTTGCTCAGAGGTGCCCGCAGAGAATCAGGAGACAAAACTTCCGCAAAGACTGGCTCACGCTGCGCAGCAGCCCGGACTCCGCACTTGAAGCTTCAGACTTGAAATCCCCTGACCACGCACAGACTGCAGACGCGTGACTGGACCGAGATGTGGCCGTTGTTCGGCCAGCCCGTCTTGCCCTGGCCTGACAGGGCTTGGGCTCAGCCGGGTCCCTCGCGACATGAGAGACAGGTTGGGAATCTGGGAAGAGCAAGGGCAGTTTCCAGCACGAAGGAACTATGAGTATGAGTTATCCAGCCGCGCCTCGCAATGTGAGCAGAGTGCCAAAAGCAATGGAATCCGCCTGGCATGCGGCAAGAATGGAGTGGCAGTTTAAGCAATGGCCTGCCTGCTCTGCAGCTGTCACTTACCCCTCTTACATCGTGGGCTCTGAAATCTGAGAACCTAGGCTCGCCTCGCCCCTCAAACGTTAGTTGTCTCACAACTTTCAGAAAGCGGGGTGGAAGCCTCGTCCCGAGGCAAAGATGGCTCATCCAGGATCACGATCCTGCTTCGCCACGCTTCGGCCAAAACTGTTCAAATGGTCCATGCGAGGACGACTCAAACAAGGAGAGTCCTCGACTCGCACACCACACCCAATACTCCAACTCCGGCTACAGCCAGGTGATGGGGAAAGAACAGCTGCCCCAGGCAAAAGAAGCAAGGACAAACTGCTTCCTGCTTCATGCGCAGGTGGGATTGAAGCCTGTTCGGGGTTCAAGTCCCTTGGAACGCTACTCGGTGCTGCCAGGTGCCTCGAATTCGGGCTTCGTGTTTTGGGCTCAGAGTGTTGGGGTCAGGGTTGAAGTCTAGGGCTTGCTCCTGCTGCAGACGTCCGCACCCACTTTCCAGAGGTCCTGGTGTGGCCAGATTTGAGCTTGTCACGTATACATCCACAGCATCAATACAACATGCCCTATTTGCAAGATCTTGCGCCGCAAGCCCCCACAGGCCATAACCCACACACATGGTCCGATTACAAAGCCACCGCCCACCAAGGTCCTCAGCCGACGAAGGCAGCCCGCCACGGCAAACGATCCTTGGGAGTAGGGCAAAGCACGTCAGTCTTCGACTCAAGCACGGCCAAAGGCACGTTGGCCGTGTCTGGATGGACCCCTCGACCGATTCCTCTTTGGATCTTGGCGTAGGGCATCCCAAAACGGCATAAGTTGTGATGCGGCGTTAGTTGTAATCTGTGTGTCAGATGAGACGGCTTCTGCGAGGAGCAGCCTATGTGCCATGTGCAGTCCGCGGTTGTAATGCTCGCAAACATCTGCTGACGGTGCTGCACTTCGCTTCTAGCTTGAGGCTGAGTCTAAAGTTGAAATTGACTCGGTCTGAAGACCGACAGTTCTTCTGACCCCCTGCTCTTGTTTGGCAGGAGATTGGGTAGGTGCCTTCTAGACAGCAATCTGTCTATGGCTCGCTCTCAGAATGATGACTTTGCTGTGGTGAGTGCATTCCAAGCTGCTTGAGGTCTCCGGTATTGGTGTTTTGCCGCTTGATCTCTTCTTCGATCCTTAGATCCCGGGGTGGTTTTTGCAAGCCCGCACTGATGAAACGTTCGGCAGGGAATGACTGCAGGCCCATTCCGTGATCTCGCATGTGAGGATGAAACGGTTGCATTGCCATGTCCTTCCTTCTACGTCAGAGCGATATGAGCCACTTCAACAACTCCGGTTTGAGTGGGCTTCGTGGAAATGTCGTCTTCCATGCTGGCTTCCCCAAATCCACGACTGTCCCGCGTACTACATGCAACTCCCTTGCAGTCGTAAACAAGCCCCAGCGTCTCAGACTTCGGCATCGTATCCAGAATTGCAATTGTCTTTGGTGCAGAGTTCGCTTCGCAGATGGCCAACCTGGCTGCCAGATGCTGTTGGCAACGGTACCCACGTCCCAACTTACAGGCACCAAGAAACAAAACAAGCAAGAGTAGTACACTTCATGTGACCATGCCCGCTACTCAGCTACTCCTCAAAAGCAGCGGGTTAGGTGGAGGCATAGGGCACACGCAAAGGCATCTGCGTCAAAACGCTCGGTGCAGCCAATGACAGGAAAGCTTCGCACAGCTTGAGTCCTGTGGAACCCTTGATCTTTACGATGGCCTTGGGTCCAAAGGATAGAGCAACCCGCACCGAATCGCGAGCAACATCATATGAGTGGAACAACAAGGGAAGAAAAGGCAAACGAGACAGCTTGAGCCTCCACTACCAGTAGAATGAAAGCAACAACGCGCAACGCGACCGTGCATCATCTCGGACAGCCTGAGCAATTGGCATAAAGAAGAGACCATGCCCGAAATTCATCACCCTTGAAATCGCATCGTTCATGTTCCCAAATAATGAAGAAATAGCCACTCCAGACGAGAGAACCTCGGAGCCTTAGAGCAGACTTCTCCAAGGCACTCCTCCAAGAAGTCCTTCGTCTGAGAGGACAGGCCCAGCAGGACAAGGTGCCCTCCCTGGTGCTGTCAAGGTTTAGAAGTTTTGGAGGTTACGGGGTTTCCGGCTACCGAGCAGTAGGAATGCAATAATCAGCTCGTAGAGCAGCAGCATCGCGGCTAGTGAGCAGTATACGGATACAACTGACGATATGCCGATTCATGAACAGCTCAGGCGGCAATTGACAGCTGTTGACCGCTTCGTCACTTTGTAGGTTCTGGCGTTGGGTTTGTTACTGGATGAAAGGCAAAGTCCGTTCGGGCAATGCCGGCGCATGCCTCCACGATGGGATCGCGGCCCTCGTTGGACTTCCTGACATGTCGATAGCTGCAGTGCAGGTCGTGGGATCTGCCGCTCTGAAGAACGTGCCGGCTCAGATGACGCATGGGTTCCATTGGAATTAGGGCTGTACTGAACGCCCAGATACTTCTGCTGTGCGGCGAAGAAATCGGAGATGGTTGTGAGCAGAACCTTCGCTCACGGCGGAGTTGCTGAGGCATGCGCTTCTTGGTATCACTGATGACTTGTTGCTTGTTTGTAGACGGGGCGGGCAAGGTTGTCGCTCCTTGGACACAACATGAAAGCTCGTACTTGTAGCCTAGCAAGGATGCCATTTACACATGAAACCTCGGCATGAAAACGAGCGATAATGCGGGCAAGAAGACGTGATCCTGTTGAAAGGCTCGCTGTTCAGGGTATTCGCTTCGCTACACGACGCTGAGGCTTTTGGCAGGAGTCTCCCTGGGCTCTTGCGGTGTGCAGCGAAGCAGATCATCGCAGCTGGGAAGCTGCCAGGAGCACCAGCCCTCCGAAGGTCAGGAGCATGCCCACTCCACCTCAGGGCCGCCTCCCTCTGGGCGAATGCTTGATGCCCGAACCCTGACCTCGGATATCCAAAACAAACAAACTCGGAGTCCAAATGCTTAACTCCCATGCCTGAGCCTAAACTCTTAAACTCCTGGAAGAGAGAGAGCGCAGTCTGAGTTGAGAATTGCCCCATCTCCCCCTTCTCCACCTTCCATGGCCGTCACTGCCGGGTCCACTGAGGCAGCGGAGGCCCAGACGGTGCAGAGCCACAGCCCTCGCACGGGCGAGTCCTGAAACAGGATGCGGGAGCTAGAAGTAGGGTCCTGGAGTCAATAGAGCATGCAGCACACTTCTGTTCACAGATGCTCTGCTAGAGGTATACTAACCCGTGGGCGGTATCCTTCTACTCTCCCAGCACCGCCCAAATGTCATCAACATGCGAGCACAGCTCAAGGTTTGGTGGTTCTAGATTCTAGCTTCTAATCTAACCACAAATGTCACCACCTCATCCCAGGGTCCTGGGTTTGCGAGAGGTTACACCTCAAGCGCTCTTGCAGAAGGTTTCGGCCTGGTTGGTCTCCTCAAGCCTACATCTTCCATAACTGTGATTTCTACCTGAAAAACTCTGCACCCTATATGCAGCCTCCCGGCCATAACTTTCATCGCCTCGACCCTGCAGCCCTAGCCCTGCCCAGGACCCCGATAAAAAAAAAGGCACGGCACACGGGCCGCCTGGCCTGCATGAGGATCGCGTAGATGAACGCGCCTTCTCAAAGCTTCCGCTCGCGGCCAGGCTTTGCGAAAGCGTCGGGGAAGAGGATTACGGGTTGAGAGTTCAGTGAGGTTTACGGTTTCAGCGATTGAGTCCAACGCCAATCGATGAACACATTATGATCACCGATTCTGACAGCATTGTCAAAAGAGCGAGCTGGCACTTACACACGGGCGGCCAAACTCCAAACACAGCCTCCGTTGCAGTAGACTGTCTTGCAAACGCTACATTCCCCATTCAACATGTGGCATCACACTTTCCAGGGTTTACACCTGGCAAATGGCTCACAACGCTACCGAGTTGTGCACGGTTGATGGTGTTGCACGACAATGATCCGACGAATGCTCTCGGTTCCTGGGACCGTGGCCTATCGTCAGAAGTGTGAGAATTCCGATTCCCAGCAGCTTGAACATCGCGCCAATGCCACCTCCACTCAACAGGCAAAGGTAAGGCAAGTCTGCCGAAAACCTTTGAAGGAATTCATGGCTGATGACTTTCTCTCTCTCTCTCTCTCTCTCTCTCTCTCTCTCTCTCTCTCTCTCTCTCTCTCTCTCTCTCTCTCTCTTCTTCTTCTGTTCAAGGACACGTGCATCAGACTATTTCATCAGTGGGTAGCGAATAACGGCAACAAGTAACAGTGACCTGAACACAATAACATGTTTGACTCTCTCTCTCTCTCTCCACTTCAGCTCCCATCCTTTTGTGGCGCCGTGGAGGCGAACGCGTCTAAGCTGTCAGTGCACACCACATCGAGCACGTCCGACGTCTTACAGCTGGAAACTCATGCTGGCTTCTAATTACTAGTCGTGACTGATTAACGGGGTCGTCTCGGTTCTGCACTTCACCGCTTCCTTGTCTAGGTCGTCGTCCCCGCGGAAGATCGTCTCTCCTCGCTCGTTCCCTCCTACTCGTCCTACTCACCGTCTCTCCCACCCTCGTCCTCTCCGATTTTAAGGGTTCCATCCGGAACATTGGAGCATCTGATCAGCGCCTGCCGTCATCCAGTAGTTGAAGTGGTAGGTGAGGTACTGCTGGAAGCTTCGACCTTCGATGTCTTCCTGCCAGGCTTGCGTCGATGCCACAGAGCCGAAAACCCCTAAAACCTAGCACCCTGTTATGGCATCATTCAATCTCGATGTGCCGGTCATGTCTTCAAAACTCGCCCTTTCCCTGGTGCCTCTGCCGGTCTCCAAGGCCCCATCACCCAAAATCCGAATGTGCTACTAGAAAACAGCCGCCCGTGGCCTTCAAGTAGTCCTCGTGCATGCGAAAGTACAGAGAAGGAAGCCACCATGTCCACATCCACACTCCTCACACTCTTCTCAATTGCGGGGGGGGCAACTAGCATCACTGTCTGGTTGCGAGGGAGCCCAGCACGAGGATTCTTCAGTCTCCGGTTAGGGGTCTCAAGAAACTTCGCATCGTTCCCTCTACGATTTTGCAGATGCTGTCGCATGCCTGGCAGTTGCTGGAACTTCTCTTTTCACATGCGGCCCTGCAGCCCGCCTGCGTCCTTCAGCATGTCGTCCGTAAGAAAATTAAACCCAGTTGCGTGGCATGTTGCTGACTTCGAAACCGTTGTGGTGGTGTTCGTCTGACGCCGACGTGCTCCGCACTTTTCAACTTACATTGATCGCGGTGATGTCTGGTGCTGAAAGTTCACAACGTCTCAACATACTTGGCTTCGCATGCCAAGGTGCCATAGGCCAGCACTATCCAGCCGATGATGGTGCGCGCGACCACCCACCACCTCGTTCGCTGATGATTGGCTTCGGGTGACGACCGACGAGTCGTCCTGCCCGAAATGCCAACTGGCTCTGGTTAAAGACTTAAGCAAACATTTTTGTTCGGGCCATGTACTTGTGGCGACTACTCTCAAGACAGCTCTGGCCCAAAAATGGGGTTGTCGCTTAAACTGTCCGAAACTTCAACCCGGCCAGGCCGAGAGAGGCCGAGAGGCGGGGACGGCGGACGGCTGCAGCCGAGTAGCTGATGTTGGCCATACTGGCTCGCAGTCTCGCCGAGGATGGGCCGGAGGATCCTGGAAGCTGGTGCAAAACACGATCACATCCGCTTCGTGATACGAAGCGGCGAACTCAAAACCACAAGCCCAGAACCTGAAATACAAGCTCCCGCGACAAGTGGAATCCCCTGAACTGCCCGTGCTGGTCGGTCTTGGCAGAGAAAGGGGTCACCACCGGTGCAGGTGCATAGGTCGGGGCCGCCTTGACAAAGCAGCTTGCACCGCAGGGTAGGCCCCCGATTTTCCGTGTTAAGTCTCCCGAAGCCCTTGTTGTGTCCTGTGATCCTTGCACACCGGTCCGTAGGAGCACAGAAGCATTGTTTTCAGACCGCGCGTTATTTTAAAATATTCTCGTCCTCATATTGGATACAAAACAATTAAAATCAAAAAACAAAAAAAATCTGGGTGACTAGTCTCCTGGATAATTGTTTGTTTTTGTGTTTGTTTTTTTGTTTTTGCTTGGTTTCTTTGTTTTTTTTGGTTTCCGCTGTAGGCGCCGCGCTCAGAGTTGTCAGACTGCCGTTTTTTCGCGTTGTTGTTTCTTTGGCTTCTGTTTTTTTGTTTATTTTGTTTTGGATTCTTCTGCCAATGCCCGCTCACACCCCAGTCGTTGGTTTCCCGCGCGGAGCTGCTTGCCCATAGAAAATTGGAGGTTTATGCCAACCTGCTCCAAAATTCTGCTGAGGAAAGCTTATGGTATGTGAAAATTGTTTTCACTGCTTAGGAACTCTAGCCAACGTAGCGCAAGGCCTTAACAAATCGCAAAGTGCCAACCCTCTTGCGGGCTACTGATCGAAAGCCAACATCATATCTGATGCTCAAAAGTCTTCAAAGTAGTGTCGATACATTCATCTACTCTCGCCTCGGATTGTACAACCAGTTGATATCGAATGAATTATTTAGCGGTTGTGTAAAGATTCCCGATTAGCAGAATCATTTTACACATTTACATTACATAAGCATGGACATTATACACATGTAAACATGTATGATATATATATATATATATATACATATATACATATATACATATATACATATATACATATATACATATATACATATACATATATACATATACATATACATATACATATACGTATACATATACATATACATATACATCTACATCTACATCTACATCTACATCTACATCTACATCTACATATACATATACATATACACATATACATATACACATATACACATATACATATATACATATATACATATATACATATATACATATATACATATATACATATATACATATATACATATATACATATATACATATATATATATAGATATATAGATATATATATATATATATATACGTATATATATATATATATATATATATATATGTATATGTATATGTATATGTATATGTATGTATATATATATATATATGCATACACATTACATATACTCAACTGGAGTACGTATGCAACCAAAACGTACACTGTAAACGCCCTGTGCCCTATGATGTTAATCCGTGGGTAAACGGTTACTAAATGTTGGACGAAGAGTCATTGGCTTGTATATCATGTTGCAAATGTTCGGACATTGTGTCACCATACATAGGTTCACAGCACCCACAAACCCAGTGCAGCTTTAGTGCGTGTTGTAAGTGTTGAACCACACTAGCACAGCGTAATCCAAAGCCGAATCGATGACTAATCGATCAGTGCTCATGTAGCAATAGAGCAGGACCTCTCGTTCTATTTCGCCAATACTTATGGAGTGTAGTTCAAAGCTAACAAATACGGATACATGTCAGATCATTTCTTGGTAGGAATACGCGGACGACAGGAGGTCGGTTCCTAGACGTCAGGGGTTCCAAGGAAGAAGTCGTAGCAGAGCGAAAAGACGATGCACAAGGCGTCACCGAGGAGGTATATGGATGTACGCTGCACCACGGCCAGTGCAGCACACGACGCAATGACCACGATGGAAAGAAGGTGAACGGAAGAGCCCACGAGAAGGCCGCTGCCGAAGAACAGCACCCATAGAGTAGAAAGCAGCTGCACCAGCTACAAAGCATGTAGCACATGTAAGAGCCAGGCCCGTTCCATGACTGACCGCACGTCTGCCGGGGAGCCTCTGAAACCTCAAAAGCTTTATATCCACTGCCTGCTCAGCATGCACCGACAACAACCAAAGGCAAATCTGGCATGGTTTCTTGGATATGCAAGCTCCGGTCTTTTTGCCTCGGCCTACCCCTGACATGGCAGAGCTGCGTCTGATTCGGATATGGCACGCTTCCCGCTCGGCTTCCAACGCATGAACCCCAGTTCTTGGACCATGACGGCTCAAACAACTGCATGACCCAACTTGTGCCGTGCATTGATCGTGCCAGTGGCAATGTCTTGCCAATCAGCTTAAACTACGCGCCTTTGGCTTGCTGACAGCAAGGCCAAGCAGTCATCAAGCACTGCGCTTCTGTACTATAGTACTATATCCGCGGAGTGCCAGTCTTAGGACTCGCAGCACCGCTCTTTAATTTGAGCTGCCTTTGACTCCGCTCACAACTCGAAGGGACACACAAAGAAAGAAGATGGAGGATACATAATAAAATGAAGCCACGGGGCAGACCTCAAAGTAAAAGCATTTCCAACCGCCGCGCCGATCACATCAGTTTCAGCCGTGGGCCTGGCACAGAAAGTCTAGAATCTATCCGGCGACGGGTTACAAGATACTACAAGGCTGTAGGTGTCACTAGGCGTCTGACATCTGCACCAGAAGGAGCAATAGGTGTCTTCCGAATCCTCGGCAAATTCTGCGATCAAAGGGCTTTCCATCTCAAGAGTCGCATGCCCCTTGTAAACGATGCTGGAGGCCAGACGGTTTCTTGAGCTCGGACAGCATTGTGCCTAAATGTGCTGAATGCTTCAAGCCACTTCAAGCTGGTCAGGCAACTGCAATGTTTGAGAGTACCGAGGTTTGCCGTCGATAAAGAAGGCTCTTGACCAAGTCTTGGCGTGGCGGCTCTGAAAAAGGTTGTTCCTTGTTGTCCTGGATCCCTTAACTTGTACGGATCGGCAAGGAGGTGTTTGCATCGAATCTCGCTTCGACTGCGCAGCGTTAGTGCTCAAGGATGTGCCGCAAGTTGCTGTAAAAGGTTTTCAGCTGATAAGTGTTGTGGTTGTTTGGGGCGAGCAGTGCTCATCATATGTAGAGGGCGCTGATGTCATCATGTGGGGGAGGGTGCTACAAACTACACATATTACAAATGTCGTTTCCTAAACCTTCCTCAGGGCAGCTGGCATCCAGCTACGGCAGTGGAGCGGCCCAGTTTGCCACTTCTTTCGGGTTCATTGGCAAGTTGCGGCTAAGCTTGTGGTGCAGCTCAAAGCCTCCGAGGTAGCATGCAGCAGGAGATGCGAAGGACATGGAGTCCAGCAAAGATCGCCCTCTGCCCCCCAAACCCCCCCCCCCCCCCTGCACACCGCTACCCCGTCCCCCCCGTAAATCCCAGGTTCACGTTGTGAGGTGTTACACGATTCTTCTCGCGAGGAGCTTTCGCGACTGGAAACATGTTTCCCCAAATTTGTGTTGCATTCTGGAAAATGCAACCCCGCATGCACATGCATCCCAACAAAATCTCTCGTTCTGAAAAATGCAACCCCAAATGCACATGCATTCCAGTCTCCATTCTCAGGCTCGCGACACCGTGGCGTCCATGGTTTGCTGCGGGGGGAGCACCACCTGCAAAGTGACATGCAGATGCTGCGGCCACAACAAGCTGGTAAAAACCGCTGAGCCTTCTTAAAAAGGTTGCGCTTCTTGGATCCTGCGCAGGGTCCAACAATCTCACTGCAGCCACTGATCCTAGCAAGAAATGCGCGCCTTCCCGCCTAGTGCCGTCAGCACGCCGTAGCTGGATGCAGACACCCCTGAGGAAAAACTCAAGAAAAACGGTTCTGATATGTTGCTGGTGGGGGGTGTACCATATTTGCATGACCTAAAAGAGCTCAACTTGCCAGCACTGGGGAGTCCCACTCGTGAATGTGGGACTCGGCGTCGATGGAGAGGCCAAGACCTGATGCAAAATCCCTCTGCTCTCTATGCTAAGGCTCGTGTGGAAACCGATGAGGGCGCACTGCTATTGCTCGTCCACGCAGCGCTTGCTTCGTTGCCTTCCGATTGGATGGTAGCGATGACTGACAAGCTGGAACTCCCATGCGTGCTTCACAGGCAGTTTTACAATGACAAAAAAAACATACCAAAAATGATGCTCGCAATACCCGTCCGCGTGTCTAGGTGAGGACTCGAAAGCAAATGCTTTGGCCTCTGGAGTCAAGGGCTCTTCAGGGGAAAGGGGAAAGGATCTCGAGCCAGCACAAGCGGTCAGCACGAGAGACGGACATCTGGGCACGAAACATCTGAAGCCAAGCGGGTGGTGGGTCTTCCCGCTGCCGAAGGTGCACTCTGGCTCCTGGGGTGAAAGAAGCAGCCTGGCATCAGGATCCACAAGCTCTACATAGACATGCTGTTTTCCATGTGCGGAGCCTGTGCTCAAAAATTACCTCCCCAGCCCTGCCCACTGAGGTAGTGACGACGCTGGCGAGGTTGACTTACGGTAAGAGACATCCTGGACAAGACAACAAAGAGCAACTGCGCAAGTTTGTCTCCTAGCATGAGGCCATGCACATAGCACACAGTTGAAGTTCATTGTTCGACATTGAAAATGTTTGCACACCATGCTACCTAAACACAAAAGACTGTTCTGGCTGCTCAACCATCGTGCTGGCCCCGTGTGCCTCTCTCTCCCTAGAATGCGCGCAAAGAAGCGACAACATACGAGCATACCGCGCGCCTAAAATTTTGAACCAATGATCGAAGAGGACTTGTACATGCTCCAAGCGTCAGGCAGGAAGGAACAAATCAAGATGAAGCACCGTGGCGACCAAGCCAACCACGGGTTGGGGACGCAAGCGCGCACTCTTGAAGCGCGACAACTATGAACACAGGGATTGGTCAATGCCTTTGCACACGTCAGCCGGGCACCGTGTAGCGGCACTGGCAACTGGCCGCATTGACAGCTGTTAACTCTTCTAGCTGCTGCAGTTTTTCTAGCTGCGAGTGGGTGATGGGTAGTGATGGAGAGTGCGCATGGCTTTTCATGAAATTCGTTTTGATGCGAATGGCGAGTGCATTGTTCCGGATGGTGTGGACCCAGTGTGGAGGCTTGGACTGCCTTCCATTCTGGGCATAGCACACAGCACGCTTGAGAATTCCTCGTATGGCACTCCTCTTCCTGAGTCACAGGAGGAATCTGAGGCGGGCTCAGACAAAACAGTCGATTACATGATGCATCAGGTTGTTCCTCTTGAGGCGGGAGTTCGTGAGACCTCTGAGTGCTGGAATCTTGACTCTGAGATACAGTACACCCTCGCGGCCTCACGGCTGTTCCCATGGATTTAATATTGCCTCCAGAGGATGCTGAGCTGCTGGCTTTCAAGTTGGGATATATTCAAAAGGAGGACTTTGTGCTTGTTGCAGACACCCTTCCCAAGCAGGCTACGCCTAAACGCGGGGCAGTGCAACGTAGGACCGGCAACGCCCCGCAACCCATTCCCCCCAGCCATTTGCCGATGCATATCCAGAGCATTTTCACCACGTTTAGCGAGTTTAGGGTTTAGGGTTTAGGATTATATAGTATTTAGATTAGTCTCTAGATTAGGGTTTAGGGTTTAGGGGTTTAGGGTTTACGGTCACTGGGTGAGGGCTTCCGGGTACAGGGTTTCTGTGTTTCGGGGTTTACGGCTTCGGTGATTTTGGGCTTCAGTTTATGATTTCTGTGGGGGTTTACGGTTTCTGGGTTCTGTATTTCTGGCTGCAGGAGTTTTCTGGGTTTAAGGTTTCTGCATTCACGGTTTCTGGGCTTACCCGCAGATTTTGTTAGCTTCTGAGTTCAAGGGTTTGGGGTACAAGGTTTTGGGTTTCTGGGTTTGGGGTTTCTGGGCTATGCGCTCAGGGTTTCTCGGATTCTGGGTTTTTGGGGTTTCTGGGTTCAGCGGTTCCCCTGTTCAGTGGTTTTGAGTTTTCAGTTTCTGAGTACACGCGCTTGGGGTACAAGGTTTCTGCGTTTGGGGGCTTTGGCTTTCTGGGTTCAAGGGCTTTCTGGTTCTGGGTTACTGCGGGACGTAAGGACATATTGTAAGGGTTAAGATGTTCTGCGTTTAGGGGTTTATGGGTTCAGGAGCTCTTCAACGATTCCTGGATTTTGAGTTTCTGGATGTTTCTGGATTTAGGTGTATACCTTGCTATAGGGCGGCCTCATGCGACCTGACACCAGAAGTGAAATGCCCATTTTCTTTCGGATCGCTGCTTTCTCTCTCTCTCTCTCTCTCTCTCCGTGGATCGCGCGAAACATCCGCCAACAGAAAACTATATATATGAATAGCCGACCGCATCTGAATCTCGGGGTTCACAAAACTGAAATGGCTATGTAGCCTAGTATAGCCACCTCTAGCAAGCCCTGCCTTAGTGTCCTGCGCACAGCCAGCAGCTAGCAACAGACACATGCTCGGAGTCCACAAGTAGATGGTCAGGTAGGGGTGGCAACCGGTGGCGGAAACTAAAATGGCTTCTGCACCAAGCCTTTGGGCCTGTCGTCAACGCCCCCATCCTACTCTATGAACTCCAACTTAAATCACTATGTAACCCCACTCGCCAACTTGAGTGTCCAAAAAAAATGGGTTCCGAGTTGTGTAACACCCCCCAATTTAAGTTTCGGTGTAGGTGGGGTCATGCTTTTTCCACTGGTAGGTATCTGTATAGGCCGATAACAGGACTGCTTCGCAATACGACTCTTTTTCCATGGGTCACAAGATTCCTGGTATGTCAATAGTCAAGGGTGTCTGTGAGGGACATACTTTCAATGCGCTGAGCTTCAACCGAAATGTCTTTGTGAATCCGCATGTGGATTTGGGAAATGCTATGGATCGCTGCTCGTTGCTTTTGCCTTGTAGCGTGTGGCAGGGAGGCGGCATAACAATCATGCCGCTACGCAGTTGGACGCTTCGTCTGATCGTGGTACTGTGCACACAACTGGGCTACCACCTCTGAGGTTCAACCCTCGACAGCTGCATGGTTCTCAGAATGGCCGCCTTGCAATCCGAAAAGATGACAACCCGACCACAGCGACGAGCGCGTCCCGGGCCTGAAGCGTGATTCGTGATCCAGAGGGCCTCTTCGGGCCGATGCGCTGACTGATCTTCTCCCGGGCCCCCGGAGAAACGAGGGCCATCCAACAGCACCACTGACCAAGACGTTGAGCAGGTGCGAGCCGTCAGTGCCCACAAAAGCGTCCTTGCCCTGAGCCCAGATCCCATCGAAGGCGTCAGCAAGGTCATCAACGTAGGCGTCGTAGTCCAGCACAGCTGGCGGAGGCGGGGTCTCCGGCACCTCCTGAGCGAACAAGCGCTCCTGCAGCCTGTGACAAGAGCAGGGCAGTTCCAAGCAAGGTGAGGCCTGGAAGGCGAGGTCAAGCCGCACCGACAACTGATCTCTGCAGTCTTGAACCGATGCTGGAGGTACCATGCCAAGCAGCCGGCGGTCAAAGAAGCAGACCTCACGATCGCCCAGGCTAGTGGCTTGCTTATAACACTTCAGGTGCCCCGCAAACAAAGCCAGCGAACCCACCAAAAGGGCCCGGCAAGTCCAGGCCTCGAGCAGTGCCATCCTCATCGCGTCGATGAAGGGACTTAGCCACCCGTCCACACATGGAGACGGCGTGCACACGCTGCCAATCGCACAACCACTCATGAAGAACGCTGCTAGCATCAACGTCCAGCTCGAAGTGTGCCACCCATGGCGAAGGATGAACTGGCCATTAGCCGTGAGCCGCAGCAGCCAGAAGCACACGGTACCAGGGCCTGCACGAGGTCGTCTAGGGCACGTCGTCAAACCAGAGCAGCTCACTGCCATGGATGCGGATGGCCTCGTGCAGAGCAGCCCAGCGGCGCATGAAGACCGGATCCACATCCCAGCCGAAGACCTCGAGCAGGATGGCCCTGGGCACGTCCACCAGCTCCTTCTCGGAGCCGCCTGCGCGAAATCGGCGGGGACGCCGCAAAGCCACCAGCCCACGTGATAACCAGGATCACCAAAGAAAGCAGATGTAAACGCTTGTGCTGCAGGGAGCGAGCAACGGTCCTCGAAGGGTGGTCAAGGAGCACTGGGACAAGGTTGGCCTGCCGGCGAACCTGCCAAACGGCGAACCTGCCAAAGCCAAAGCAAACCCCGAGAACCTCCAAGTTGCAAGAGCGCTTGTAGTCCAAAGTCGTGGCCACCAGCCGGCCTAGTCCTCAGCACAGCCCACAGAAGACTTGTTCCTGTCACACGGAAAAGGAAAGCCGCACCGAAGCGGTCGCTAGCCTCCTTGGCACTCAGCACCTCACGAGCCTCGTGAGACCAGACGTACCGGTCGTCCACAAACGAGAGGGACCGCGCCTGACTGGACTGAGCAATCACAGAACTCCACACTGACATCAGGCACGCCGCCAACATCGGCGAAAGCGGACATCCTTGCGCGAGCCCTCGCGTGACATGGCAAAGCTGCCGTCCCATACAGCCAGCGGCAGCAAAGACGCGCTGGTGGTCGGCATAAAAGTGCAGTACGATTCGGCGTAAACCCGTCGAGGCATCATCGAGCCACTCAAGGAGGCTTCGACATAGGCACTTGGCGCCAATGCGCCACGGCAGCGGCAATACGCTGATGGGACGAAAGTCCCCGGCAGGCTTTGATGGCTTTGCCACCAAGGCCACTCCAGCGCGAGACCATACCCTGGGTACCACTCCAAACTTGTAGCAGGCCTCCCAAAGCTGCCCAAACGCTTGGAAAAATCACAGTGCATCCCAATGGTTGGAGTACACCCACAACCGTCCACGATGACATTTGCATTGCTAAAGCAAGGACCGCCAGCAAAAGCGCAGGAATGTACAGCAGCGCCAGCGCCAAAAGCACACCAGCAGTCAGTCCCCCCTGGCACACTAACACGATGCCAGGTCCCAAAACCAAAAGTAAGCATAGCTAAGGCAGCAAAGCCCCACCATGCACCACGGCCAAAAGGGCCCAGTCCACAATCACGTCTGGTTTCCTGCACCACCATGGCCGAGGCACAGGCGAGCGACCGAACTAACCGGGGCACTAGGCTGAGGAGGGCCGGTAGCAGCTGGGCCCTGAGGCCTCTTGACCTTGTCTTGATCAATTCTTGCCCTTCCTGGGGTCCGCTCCCGCTCCCTCAAATTTTCATGACACTCTTGATTCACTGTTCCAGGTCCTAGGGTCCTGACCCGCACGACAGCACCCCTATGCCGCCGGAGACTCCTACTATGTCGGCTCCTCAGGGCATGCAGGAAAACCGCAACCCTACGATGACCCTAAAGAGACAAACCCCTGGAATGAATACCATCGCCACTCCTGCCAGCATGCGAGCCCTGAGGAAGCAAGACCTGCAGCTGTAAGATCCTAGGCAGATGTTGCCGGGAAATACGCCAAGGAAATTGGCTCACGATGCGACGCCAAGGCCTGGACCATCGCAGTCGCCGCTTCCCAGCCAACCGGGCCCGAAAAGCAACCAGCCAGGAAACCTCGAAGGTCGTGTCGCCAGCCCTCATGGCGAGCGCGATTCGAAACATACGGCCCCCAAGGGTGCGGGACCGCACACAATCGTTTGACATGACATCTCGGCCGTGCACCAGAAGCAGCAACTGACCTAAGAGACAGAGGCAGATGACGCGGTCTCCGCCGGAAGCGCCATCCAAGATGCCTGCTACCACTCCACAGCCACCTCACAAAGTCACAGAAGGTGGCTACCCCAAGGAGCCACCAGCAGCAAAGCATCCTGCCGAAAGCGATCGCCATGGAACCCAGGCAAAAGAGCCCAGCCCCAGCGATGAGCAAATCGATCCCATCCGTCACAGAAGCATCAATCCTTCCTGCTTCACAGCCCTCAATGAACAGAAAGAACAGCAGAATCGAAAGGCACGGTCGCGCCCTGCAGCGCCCTAGCGAGCCTGTCCGTCGTTTGTCAACACTGTCAGCTTTCAGAAGGCCACCCCAGCCTCCAAAGCCGAACTTTCGAAAGAGAGAACCGCGAAGGGCGAGAATCACCTCAGCGAGCACACCAAAAGTGGCGAAAAGCATCTCCAGCCATCGCACCCCTCACAGGACTATGCTCTGCCAACCCAAGCAGAGAAAGCCATACAGGAGACCGAAGAGGGTCAACTTCGCACTCGCATCAAATGGCGATCCCGCTGCAGCCGTGCCCGTCGAGGGGCTGGAGGCGTTGACATCACAGCTTTCTTTCAACTGTCCTGAAATACACGACACTCAACATCCCCAAGCATGAAAAAACACTTAACTATTACGTCGTTTCGGGTCCACATCTTCAAGGGCGATAACACACCTAGTTCACCCGTTAAGCAAATAACAAAGGCTTGCCTTTTAATTGAATAGAAGAACACAACTACAATGGCACTGCTTAAGTCCGAAATACAAGTTCTGTTGGGTAAGATGGCATAGCAACACAGTTATCTACTTCAAGATTGGCCAATAGTTGGATATCATGTAAAAGTTGAAGGGAGAACTCGTTGCGCTGCACACTAAATGTAGCACAAACATTATATTATACTATATTATATTATATTATATTATATTATATTATATGATATTATATGATATGATATTATATTATATTACATTACATTACATTACATTACATTATATTATATTATATTATATTATATTGTATTATATTATATTATATAATATTATATTATATTACATTATATTATATTACAATTTATTATATTACATTACATTACATTACATTACATTACATTACATTACATTATATTATACTATATTATATTATATTATATTATATTATATTGTATTATATTATATTATATTGTATTATATTATATTATATTATATTACATTATATTATATTACATTATATTATATTATACTATACTATATTATATTATATTATACTATACTATATTATATTATATTATATTATATTATATATATATGTGCATATATATATATATATATCTACAAACACTTGTAAACAGTAAGTCCTAGGCAAGTATTTGTTTCGCATTCGGGCAAAGTTAGTCACATCGTTGTTAGATGATACGAACACCACTTCAATACGCGCCGAGTATGCAGGCAAAAACGCACTGGCAGCTACATAACAGATATCACGCGAGTGGCAACGAGGTATTTGTGGTTGAGCAATGATGAAGCAGCTATGACATGTAAACCCGACACCTGCATTAGGGATGAACATAACTCTCGGTGTTGCCACTTGAATTCGCATGTCTTGCTAACGTGCTGCATTGACGGTCTTGCCTTTCCATCACTATATGCATGGTTCATCATGACACTATACCTCTCGACGTACGTAGATAAGCTTCCATGGAATTGGACATCCGATTTTGGTGCCTCATACAAAATGGTAACTTCACCTTCATCGGCATTTGCGGGGTTTTCTATTCATACTGTCTACAATCATTCAACCCTTGCACTCTTTCTACAGCCGAGAGGGCAGGCACTCCGCGCGAGCCAGTTAAGTTGAAGGACTGGGTTTGGCCTTTATTTTTCCCGAGCATTGGAGTAGGACTCGTGTCAATCGGTTGTCGGAATGTATTTGTTTAACCAGCAGTGGTAACCAGCAGCTTTTGGGGCCCTGTTGTGTTTCAAGTGCAGTCAACATCTGCTGTTAGCACGGAGAGCATGAACAAAATTCCCAGCCGAGGTCAACAACGACACAGGACTGATAGGCTGAATCTACCCCCAAGATACTCGGGACAATAAAAACTTCAACTGGGGACACATCTGATGTTGTTGAACAAGTACAAGATGACACGACACCATTGCGTTGTTCCGCGCTTTATCTTTATTGCAAACTTCACATCCTTTTGCTCGTTTCCGTACCTTGGTCGAAGCTGCCGTCGCTGTGGCAGCCTGCCGCATGCAGGTTGGTGCTGGCGTTCTTTCTTTCAACGTGCACGCCATACAACAGACTGAACATGCCGCTGTCCAAACAAATGTGCTTTCAAACGCGGCCCCGACTTTCGAGTTCTAAGTGACTACGCGCGAGTTGACACCACAATCCCGACATCCAAGCCCACTCGCACCGCACCTGATGAGGCGTTGCCATGGCAGGTGCCGGCAATGGGGCCTGGTGTTTACATGTAGCCGAAGATTCATTCAACCAGGATGCTGCATGGACGCAGCTTCGAAGACTTACATCAGCTTCCGAGATTTCTTACAACTTTGGAAGAAATCGTCTTGTCGTTCCACTGCCTCCTCCACAGCCAGCGTCGTCTCCTCTCGCGCGACCAAGCCGAAGGCCTGAAGGAAGCCCCCAACTCAGGCCTTTGGGGTGGAAATGTTTTGTGGCCATTCTCTGCAAAATCCCAACAGCACAAGCTCCTGTGATGTGCTGCACCCCACCCGCAGAAAAAAAAAAAACTTTACCACCCTTGCACAACTCGAATACGAAAGCCCGATTGCACTTGAAGCTATTCGAACATAGGCTGTGCCCGACAACCGTCGACAAAGTCGCTAGCCTTTTTTACACATGTCACTCCTGTCTGAAAATGGGAGTCGCTACGACAACGATTGACGCCATGTCCTCGACGAGACTACTCCAACGCCGTATGTCCGGGACCACTGCACCAAGAACAACAGCACAACTAGTGGACAAGCTTCGGGTTCACCTCTTGTCTTGACATTGCAGCTCGCTCGGAGCAGGAAACAAATCCAAAAAAACATGAACTGCGTGCAACCGCGACAAACCCAAAAAACCTTGCCCAATCACGTCTCGAAAAACTCCTTATGGCAGCAAAGCCTACCACACAACAAACACCCAACACTGCAGAACACATTTTCAGACAGGGTTCCACGCCGTGGCCGGTGCAGGATGCTTCTGATGGTGCTACGCAACGTGGCGAAACAATCGACAATCGTCACCATCATATCAGAATCGTCCTCACCATGCTCATTGTCATCGCCAACATACTCGACTCCTGCACAACAGCTAGCCTGCCTGGGTGCAAAGGTACGCGGCCAGGAGTAACCGAACCTTGCCGAGGATCACACGTAATCACCGTGAGTTAGCGCAATCATGTCTTGGAAGCTGCACCATCACAGTGTTCTTTCGCAGAAGCAATCAAACAAACAACTTCTTTTTTTGACGCAACCTCACTGCATCCACATGATCCTACTCTGTGCGTTTGGAATGACTAGCACCCTGTAGTATGCATAGCAAACCTGGTTCAACAAGTTTGTTGTCCGAGGGGCCATGGTAAGCGTCGGAGCGGCCCGTGCCCCCGCAAACTTCATTCTGGAATGGTCGGGCTTGAGCCCTCAAAAGAGCAGAAGATCGAATCTGAGGTGAGCATCTTTTCAACGACGCCATCGTTTGTGCCACAACACGTCACTGAGTTGCAGGGTGCTACTCGCAGTTTACGTAGATTTGATGCGCGCCAGCAGTACCGGTCAGCGTCGTTGTGCATCGCACATTTTTTTCACGCACCTTTTTGCAAATGCGAGTTAGGAGGTCGAAGTCCCAGTGCCAACTCCAATCTTTTGTCCACACTTTCTTACTGGTGTGCCAAACTACAGTGTAAACCCACAAGGCCCAAGTCCAGGCCCACTTGTGCGCTACGGCATGCGGCTTGCAAGGGGCGGCTCAAAGCAGGAGTCTGCCAGCAGCAGTGGTTCCCATCGACATTGGCAGCGCCGCCACGGGGCAAGGAGCCGGCACGGCCCTTTCACGGAGGCAAGCCAAAAGTTTGACAAACGCCGAGCTCGACTGAGGACGACGAGCTTGCATTGGGCAAACTGTCGGAGCTCGGAGTAAGTGCGTTTCTTGGCTATGCGCGCGAGTGCAAATGCAGCGCCGGCAGTGGGCAGCTCCAGGAAACTATAAGCATGCGCCCGCAACGCTGCAAGCGCCCCGCGAGGGCCGTCCAGCGACGCGTGAGCGCGGCACGCGCAGCCTCCCGCGCACAGAATGCTCGATCCCGCGAGCGCGCGCCCGAGCGAGTCGTCGGAGCAGCGCCAACGCTTGGCTATCGAAGCGCCCGCCTACCTCGAGTCCGAAGACGACCAGGCTGCGGCTACGTCTGCGACAACCTCAATCCGCCGACCGTCAGTGGCAGGGACGTCGTGTGATGTCCAAGTTCAGATCTCGCATCTCCACGCTTGTGACAGCTTGTGGCGAGCAGGCACCGCTTCCTGGCAGATGCGCGCCGCCGCTCGCTCCAGCACCGACTCGGGCACAAGCAGACAGACCGGTGGTTACCCAAGTTGCCGAGGTGGCGCCGACATTGGCATCGCGTGGGCGCGAGCGGCAGCGCCGTACGCAGCCTCCGGAGTCCGGAGCAGCAGGACGAGCAATTCCTCGCTGGGTACAACGAAGTCCGGTCCGGTAGGGAGGACTGTGAGTGCACAGCGCCCGCGCTATTTTTGGGACAGCAGCAGTGCTCGAGATGCGAAGCCTAGGTCAGCGAAAAGCAATCTCAAACACGCGCTTGTCCGCAGCGGTTCCAGCGTTGCGCTGCCCTGAGCTGCATGCTCGGCCTCGCGCGCACTGGACGGCGTGTTTTGGAAGCGAAAAAATCCGTGAAAGGTCGCACGAGGTTGGCGAGGGTGCCCGGGTGCCATTCCTTTTTTTGTTTTGTCTCACGCGGTCGTGCGGCCCATCGTGACGGGCGTATCCCGCGCTTAGCGCAGCGGGAGGCGGCTCGGGCCAGCTGGCTCAGCGAGCGCCAACACGTGGTCCAACGCGGGCTCGCACCCTGCGGCGCCGGTGGAGACCAGCCACGCGGCCGACAGCATGCCCCACCACCTCGCGTCCAGGCAGTGGCGGCGGCAGCTCGGAGGGCCGGTGGCGCGCGGAAAGCCCCTACCCGGACGAGCTGTCGGAAAAGCGCGTGCGAGTCGGCATTCCAGCGCCCTCCGACCATTGACGAACAAGCGTTGGCCACCGCCACGCTGCAACTCCGGATACGTTGCGCGCTTGCGGCTCTCGGCCATTCGCAAGGCTACGCCGGGAGTATGGTCCGCTCGCGGGTGATGGGTGCTCGCTCCGGTGATGGAACTAACCAGCGCGGCATCGCAACAGAGGGCGAGCCCTTGGGGCGAGGCGCCGCACACGACGGGGTGGAGGCGTCGGTGGTCCGACGTCGGGACTCCGGGCGCCGACGCGTGCGCCAGCTACTGCTGGGGGACAACGTGTCCCTCCGCTCCGACCGCCTCGCTGCAAACTGCGAGCTAGGCTTGCTCGACCAGCTTCGCTCGGCGCGCCAAAAGACCGCTGCGTGTGCAGGCGAGGGCGTGGTCGCCCCAGGGTTTTTTTTTTCCCACGCGCCTCTTTTCGAACAGTGACCGCGGTCCCAGTGCACGTTTCAGCTGCGAGCTACGGGAGGGTTCAAGGCGCCGGCAGGCGGCTTGCGCTGAGCGGGGGGCCGCCGCGGACCTCGGCGAGGACTTCGTGGAGGTCAGGCGCCGCACCCACATCGCAAACATCACCACCAGGCAGCTCGAGGAGGGAGGCCGCAAAAGCACGCATGGCAGCGACCGCAAGGAGGCCGGACCAACGTTGGACCCAGCCTGCACAAGCAGCAGCTCGGAGGCGGGGTGGAAGGCTGGCCGCACGGTGCCGGACAAAATAACAGAGGAAGGAGGCAGCTTCAGCGCCGAAGCGCCCACCGACCTCGACCCCGAAAACGACGAGACGGGCCCGTCGCGCGCTGGCGAGCTCGGGGTACGTTTAGCGCCGCTTGCGGCGCGCGGCGGCCTGGACGGCCGCGC
>CAJNDT010001527.1:0-51758 GCA_905221615.1 Symbiodinium sp. CCMP2592
AAAAACATCCGTAGATTCCCTTGATTCCCGACAAAAAAAATCCGCCACACGATGAAAGGAAATCTCCGCAGCAACCGAAGCCCTCGCCGAAGTCAAGAAGAAGCCGCACAGAAG
This sequence comes from Symbiodinium sp. CCMP2592, assembly GCA_905221615.1. NCBI lineage: Eukaryota > Dinophyceae > Suessiales > Symbiodiniaceae > Symbiodinium > Symbiodinium sp. CCMP2592. Next base: position 115 of record CAJNDT010001527.1, read on the forward strand.
AAAGCGAGGCACTGCATGGAAAGAGCAATCTACGCCAAGGAGGCGGTCCTGTTCGACGGCTTGCTCCTCCACCACCTGTCGCCTTGGCCCCCTTTCGGTCCAGAACCCCCGGAAACACTCAAGGCCCCTCGACCAGAAGATGCCCGATCACTATTGCAGCTGAGCGGCACCTGTAAGGCAGCGGCCCGGTGCTTCCATTCGGCCGGGCTGCGAGCACTAACACGCCATCTTCGCGAAGACAATCGTTGCCTGGCAAGCTACGCCCAGCAATTGGAGAAAACCCTGGCTTGCGTACTCCACATGACGGAGAGAACCCTGGCACAATTCACACAAGTGGAAAACTGAAGCTGAGCTCTCGCAAGACCGTATGCAATAAAGCAGTCTAGCCTCCCACCCACATACCGTCGCTCCCCCGGCCACTACACAAACCGAGAGCTCGCGAGACAGAGCCCATGCTCAAAAGGTGCGGCAGCTGTACAGTCACTAGCTCGTCGCATACAGAAACAGCACAAACAGAACGTCCCTACGTTTACAACAAACCGCGTCAACCAACGACAAGGCACGCATGATAGACGACAGAAGTTTGACTGCTTCGAGTATGGAGCCGAAAAAAGCGCCCGACCCGCAAGCCAAAAAAGGGAACACTTGCCCAACGGAGCCACCCACGTACATGCGCAAATGCAATGCATAGCCCTTGGGCACTGCAGCCATCCAGCTATCCAGTCACGACACAAGCCACACATCGTCAAACAGCTTGCGCGCATGCTAGAAGAACCGCCGTGTTCGACGGCGAAAACCACCGCGAGAAGAACAGAGCGCGAGAGCTCGCGCCAGCGCATGCAGCAGGACACCCAATCAGCAGGCATGTTGCAGGTCCAGAGCCACGAGGCACCTGCCTATACCGAATACCCATGCGTAACCACCAGAAAGCCATGGATGCAATCGCGCCCAATCACAAGACCCCCGCCTGGAAGCCGGGAAAGTTCGCTCGACGAACACTGCAGACGGCCCCAACGCCAGGACACCTGCGAATCACCAAGCTAAGCGGTGAGCATCTCGCCGAAACTCAAACAAATCGACATCGAAGGGTGAAAGACCTGCTCGCCTACCTGGAGCCTTACTGCAACGTTTCCAGGCAAAGAATCAGAGTCCTCCAGCACACGCGCAGGCTGCCACACCGCAATCTACGCCAACTACGCCTCAGAATCACGAAAGACATGCAGGCTGTCATCCTGCCGTATGTGCACCTGCTCGAGGGCTCAAAAGAAAAAGAGGATTTCAGACTGGCCCTGTGGAACAGACACGCCAAAAAACTGGCAACGCTCCTATGGCGACCAATCGACCCAAACACCATCTTCAACAGATACTACCCATCGCCGACGTCAGCACTCGAACTGCTCCTGCTGAACCCGACAGCAAGCTGGCCAGCAGCTGCCCTGCGACATATCCTGGAAGCCAAAGCCGCCCTGGACCGACCCGAGAACAAAGACGTGCTCCTCCTGGCCGTGAGACAGGGACAAGCCCACTACGTACAACTACTTCTAAGGCAGCAGGCAAACCCTCGTGGCTCCACGAACCGACTGACACCATTGGACATGGCATGTCAACATCACCCCGAGGACTTCTCGCACAACGCTCAGCAACCGGGTCTAATCACCATGTTGCTAACAGCCCAGGCCGACCCAGAGCCCATGCTCCGTGACGCCAACAGCTGGGCCGCACACCCGACCCCAAGGGATTACGTCGACCTGGCAAACCCTCGCACGCTAAACAGCACCGTAACCTTGGCCTGCGCAGCAGCCGCTCATTCCAACCCGACGTTTATGCAACACATTCTGGCAGCCGCAACCACTGAGCAAACCGCCACGATCACCGGAGATCTCCCCTGCAAAGCTGCACAAACGTCCGCCATAGCCGCGAGTCTCTGCAGCGCAGCCTATGCAGGCAAGACCAACCACGTGCGCTGGCTGCTAGGCATGAAAGCAAACCCAGACGCCCACGTGTGCCACCGGATCCTGCAAGGTAAGCACGACTTCATGTCAAGTGGCCACGACCACCAGACAGCCGTCGCCCTCGCCGCCGCCAAGGGACACTACGCCACCGTGCAAACACTGCTCGAAGCCAAAGCCGATGCAAACCTCAGCTTCAACGGACAGCCACTCTTGCTGCAAGCTACGCACCTCCAACCCCCAGCAGCCGTAATAAGCTCCATACTGGAGACGCACCAGGAAAGCAACCGAAGAGACAGGTTTGGACCCACGCCACTCTCGCTCGCACCATGAAGCGGAGAATTCCAAGACAAGACAGCAAGTGAAATCCTGCCGGAGGTCCAAGCCAGCAGCTGTCACAAAGACCGCCTCGGCCAGCACAGCATCGCAGCAAGGACGCCTAACACAGAGTTCCACCATCATGAACGGCCACAACAAAAATCGCAAGATCCGCGAAAAGAAGCAACCGAACGCAGCCGCCAAATCCAAACATCTGTCAAGCGACACAAGAAGCACGGAAAATCCATGGCAGCAAAGCATCCAACAAGTCATGTTGCTGTTCGAGCGGAACTGCAAGATGAACCGCCGGAGCGTAAGTCAGCCGGCAAAGAGCTCTGCTTGCCTGCCCGGGCTGATCGCGAAGACCAAGCAGTCGCCAGACGGAACAAGCAGCAAGACTTCAGGCGTCATCAACATGAACGCCAAAAAAAAACTCCAGGCTTCGCCTAATCAGTAAACCCTCAGAAGACTAGGCACACACACACACACACACCAGTTGCAAGGCTTCAGCAGTTCCGGTATCCGAGCCGCGAGATGACGAGTTTCACTTCATCAGCCTGCCCATGCGGCATGGTTCGCCGCCAGACAGCAGATCCCAGAGTGTCGCAACAAACGAGCAAAATGCCGCAGATGCCGTGCGAAGCTGTGATCAAGGAGCCAAACCCATTCTGCAATCCAGCAGTGCTTCAAGCCGAAACCGTTGCCGACCGGGTAGCCCCGTGAAGGTGCACAGCACAACGTCCTGTGACAACACACCCCTCAACGCCGCCGCCGCAGCACACTCAGCCCCGACCTACTATCCAGCTCCAACAAACGTCCCCCGACTGTGGTCCGGCACGAGCCTCAGCCACGACTGCTTTCGCCATTAAAGTCGCAAGCAGTCTCCGAGAGAAATCCCTCAGCCGTGCTTCTAAGGTCAGCTGGCGCGAAAACGATGTTGGACGACGTGGACGAATACATCCAGGCCCCGAGCCCCTCGATCGACGGTGGGAACGAGTTCGACGATTGCGACTGGATGCACACAGAAATGCAGCGGGAAGCCGAGGAAAACGCGCGCGAAAGAGAGGCATGGAACAAAGAAATGGACATCCAGAATGCGCACAACAAACGTCTGTCGAACATAATTGTGAAGTACATGAATATGGACGGCGAGGAAATTCACACCTCGAGGCCCTACCCATTCAGCCAGCTTGACTGCGGGTCGTTCCGCGAAGCATGGCTAACCACGTTACACGAAGGGAACAACCCAGATCGATTTCTCACCCTGCACGAGCTACGTGATAGACGGAAGAAGACGAACAAGCCCTTGCCTGCAGAAGTACTAACGCACAGAAACCCCAGAGAAGTCCTGCTCCATGACTTGGACAGCAGTCGCATCGGGCCGATCTGCCTGGATACGACAAAACTGGTCGTGGGCAAGGACCTGATCACGGACACCTGGAGCTGGGAGGACCTCTTGGAGTGCAGCTTCAACAAGGACACCGTGCACGTGCATGTCGTCCGCACTTCTGAGCAAGCCACCGGCCCGTGACCGAATAGTCCCAGTCCTAGAGCTTCAAGTCCGGGCCACACGAGCTGCCTCGCAGAAACCTGCGAGCCAGAATACAGAATGTGGCCCAGGCCGTCAGCAAGACGAAAATAGAGCGCAAGCGGCAATCGGCGGGTCGAACAAAAACACATCAAGAACAATTGCAACGAAAGCTTCTCAACAAAAGGATGCGACGGAAAAGACCCGACCGACGTAACACCGACCAGACATGTCCAGGCCACCCACTCCACGCCACACCGCCTGCACAACTGCAGAATGCAGCCAACAACACCACCCTGCGCAGCACTCCGGCTCAAAAACAAACAGAAATGCACCGATCCAGTCTCCGGCAAAGCCATCAGACAAGCATGGCCAAGCAGCCGCCCAGGAGCGGAGAACCTGCGAGATCCCTGCGCATCTACACCTTGTCCGGAGAAGAGCTTTCCGACCTACCGGAACTTCCTGAGCATGCAACCGCTGGCTACCTGAAGCAACAGTTGCAAGTCACACACGGGATGCCGCGATTCCGACAGAGACTCTTCAACGGCACCCACACCCTGCAAGACCAAAACGAAATAGCTCTTCCGGCAGAGCTCCAGCTCATGCTGATTAGCTACATTCCCGCCACGCGCGACAACGTGCTCGAGTTGATCCACGCCTGCGACCTGGCAAGAGAAAAAGAAGTGATAGAGATTCTACACCGACCACAAGACGTGAACGTGTCCTTGCCGTTGCCCATGGAAGACAGCCACCAAGAAGACGACAGCGACGACGAGAGCGTGCACTCAGATCGAATCGACACCGCCCTCCAAGCAGCAGCTCGAGAAGACCACGAATCCATCATCGAGCTCTTGCTAGAAGCCCGTGCCGACATGCATGCACCGGGCAACAACATCGCGCTCTGGTGGGCAGCAGGAAAAGGCAGTACACATGCAGTAAAAGCGCTGCTACGCGCACGTGCCGAGGTAGACAACACAAACCGCCGCGACGAGACCGCCCTCATCGAGGCAGCCTGGCAGAGCCAAGACAACACCGCCGACTTGCTGATCCGAGCCCGCGCCAACCTCGAAGCGCGCGATAACCACGACCGAACACCCCTGGTCGCAGCCTGCACCGCAAACAGCCAAGAGGTTGCAACCTTGCTACTTCGAGCTCGCGCAGATTTGCAGCACTTCATCCAACATGAGGACACAACCTCGGACATGAAAACAACTGCAATGTGTGCGGCAGCCACCGCAAACTATCTAGACGGCGTGACAGCCTTGCTCGAAGCCAGCACGAACATCAATGCTGCCGACGACACAGCCGACGGAACCGCGCTCTGGTATGCCGCAAAAGAAGGACACACAGAAGCCGTTGCATTGCTCCTGTTCCACAAGGCCAACCCAAACACGCACATCACCGAGGGAAAAGGGGGCAGCGCCCTGTGCGCAGCAACATCTCAAGGAAACAACACCGTGGTCGCACAGCTGCTGATGGCCCGAGCCGACCCGAACTTCTACGGCTTCCCCGCCGAGCCGCCTCTGGTCCTAGCGTGCCTGCAAAACAAGCCCGACACCGCAGAGCTGCTGCTGCATGCCAAAGCCAACCTCGAGGAAAACCTGCTGCGGGCGATGTTCCACTACGAGATCGCCCAAGCCCTCAAGCACGAGTGCGCACAAGATCTCCTCCTACGCCAAGCACAGCGCCGAAAGAGAAGCAGCTGGTCGCCGGGCCGGTTCGCAAGGCAAATGCGACGAAAAGCATCGGTCCAGTCCACAGAACCTCCTCACCAGACACAGCGATCCAAGCAAAGCGCGGACTCTCACCGACCGGCACCGAAGCATGGCCAACGAGACAAGACCAGGCGCCGTACTGAAACTTCCTACTGAAACAGTCCAACACGGACAGGGGCGACAGCGGAAAAATGCTCGCACACGCCCCACGGTCATGACAGCAAGGCAGACACCGGGGCACGGCCTCGTCGCAGGAATGCCTTCAACACACAGGACAAACGATACATCGACACTGCATCAACATATCAGACATAGACATACACGCAGACAACAATAACAAGAACAAGAACATGTGTACATGCATATACATATATATATATATGTGCTAGACATATGTACGCAGACACAATCGCTCACCGAAACAAAGCCAGCAACGAGCCACAGCAATGCTAGATCGAGCAAAGAAAAGATACACGCTTCCACGCAACGGCTGCAAGCAACTCACAAACGAGTCCAGCAACACCACGATGAAGCCCATGCCTCAAAGCTGACAAACACAGCTCCAGCCCCTGCGAAGCAAACGATACTCAAGCAAGAAACCAACGCAGAAGCATCAGAGACAACCAGCAGGAAAAGCAAGATACCATCGCAGGACTAACCAAAGAACTACTGTGGAAACTCCTGAAAAGCAACGAAACCCGCAACTCGAACGGCACCCTCGCAAGACACCTCGACACCGTAGCAGCTGACATTCGGCAAAGACGACACCACCTGATGCAGCGCCCGCTGTACGACCAAACGACAGAAGAGGCACCAGACGACATCACCCTCTAGTCTAAAGAATGCAGACTCCCTGCGAGAACCAGCTCGCTTATCTAGAAAGCAGAGAGCAGGAACGGAAGCCTTCCTTTACTGGAGAGCGAGCAAGAAAGGAAACAAACTGCAAGCGACGGGTAACCACTGCGCAGACAGGCCATTGCCGCATGCGACTCTGAAAACATATCCTGTCTGCAATTGCTGCTCGAGACAAGCTGCACAAGCCGGCGCCTCCAGCCCTCTGCGTCCACACGAAGAACGAGGGAGTGTAACTAAGCAAGAAGATGGCGCCCGCGTCGCTCACTGCTACTGCAGCCGCGACGATCCTCGAGCACCTCCACAACCAGCCACTGATCAAAACAGGTCCAGCAGACCGCCACCAAGCGCCACTCGGCACAGATGTGGAGCGGACCGCTGAGCACCTCGCACTAGAGCTACTGCGGCACCACAAGCGCTGGCGCGGATCAGAGTTCGTCACGGAAAAAGGTAGAGTCGAAAAGGATCCGCTGAAAATCGCACGCTCCGCGGGCAACTACCCGGAACTATTCTCTTTCGCGTGCTGCTTCCTGGATCCTGCCGCCATGGTAAGCTTGGCAGTGCCTCCAAACAGCCATCCGAACTACGACATCAGGCTGCTGACCATAATGTATGATTGGCAACAAGGGACATGCGGCAGCAGGAGGAAACAGCCGATAGATCTCTGGCGACCACAGCAGTTCGTGCTCGACATCAGTTTTCTACCTCCAGCCTTGCTGCCCGAGAACGACGACTCCGACGTGGACGAGGACTATGTGCCGCCCCTGCCCTGCTCCTACGCAAAGCTGCGGGTACATGGCACCGTCCTGCCGCCGGTCTGGCGCTCCATGAGCGCCGTGTGCAAGAACTGGGACGCAGCCGTCTTCGCGGTTCGCAGTGCGAGCGGCTGGAGCAGCGTCTGCGGCAAGCCGCGCCCGCGTGGCCAACGCAGCATGTGCGAGTTCATGCTAACGGCCAAACGCAGGCGAGTGGCCGACGCTCGAGACCCACACTGCTTCAACTGCCGACCCAAAGTGGCTGCAACGACAAACTCAGCCACAGACACAGACACCGATGCAGAGAACCACGGACAAAGCGACGCAAGTCAAGACCAGACTTGAGCTTACAGGCTGTGTCATACGAAGACAAGCCCAGCACATGCAACGGCTCTTGCTCGTGGCTATAGTAAACCAAGAAAGTCCTGCAATGAACCATCATATACGAACAGGAACAGTAGCACTTGGCCGCACCGGCAGAAACTTGAAGCCCGCAAGCCAGAATAAGTCCAGCAAGCACCCAACAACTACTGCTTTGCGACAAGGACATGCTGCGCTCGTCGTAACCCTTTCAAACATCAAGCTTTCACTCGCATCAAGCCGACGTTTCTCTGGCACGTAGCGGGGAGGTAAACACACCAGTGCCACCAGCACGTCTGCCATCAGCATAGCTCCCACTCGCAGCCTGCTCGACGACAGCGGAGGAACAACCCACCTTATTGTGGCAGCGCCATTCACGAAACAAATCTGACCCTCTTCCCGGCCTGTCCTGACAGGTCGACGAGTGAAGCCGGAAGGCATTCAACCGCGAGGATTAACCTGCAACACAGTGTCAAATGACTCTGACAACCCCGGTCCGTGACTATGTCGACTGCTTGCAACAGATCACGTACAGGCACCCCCCCCCCCCCACACAACCCCGTTGCAGCACGGTTAACGCCCGAGGCAGCGCATTCGTCATTCAGAACATGCCAGCCAAAGTTCTCGGAAATATATGAAAAAACGATGTGAGCGTGCATGTCACGCTGCTTGCACACTCTCACCATATAGAGTCGTTGCTCGGCATGTTTGTCAGCTAGGCTTGCTGCAGCACCGGCACACACTGAGCCCCCCAGCAACAACACAACCCAACTGTCGCCGCATTTTCAGATCGAACAATTGCAGATGTCCTGCACAGCACCCCGGCACAAGACCGTCGCCCTGATGGAGCTCTCGAGGAGGACTGTACCGGTATACATGACAGCAAGCGGCGAGAAGATTGCCGACGTAGAGTTGGGAGAAGGACACCGCCAGGTCCGAGACGTCGCCACGCAGCTGCAACCGAAGATCAAGGCAAACCGATTTCAGCAGCGGCTACTTCGCCAGAGCAACTCCGCCGAGCTTCGCGACGAGCATCTCCTGGATTCCGACGTCAAGGAACTGTTCCTAATCCTACTTCCATACGTCGACATCAACCCGAAGGCCGAGACGGAGCTACTGGACGCGATCGAGGAAGAAGATATCACAGAAGTCGAAGCCATCCTCCGCCGACCGCAGCACCCCGACGCCTCCTGCTACCACACGAATGCTCTGCTGCTCGCAGCCCACAAGAACAACTCCGACATCGTCAAGCTTCTCCTGGAAGCGGGAGCGGATGTCACACGACGGGCCAACGACCAGGCTCTGCTAGAGGCAGTCCAAAACGACAACTTCGAAGTAGCAACAATGCTGCTGGCCGCAAGGGCGTCGCCACACCCGCAGCCAGGCGACGACTACACGCCCCTGCACGAAGCAGCCATGGCACAGCGCTGGGACATCATGTTCATACTACTAGAAGCAAGAGCGCGGGTAGACGATCGCGATCCGGAAGGCAACACAGCGCTGCACTTCGCGTGCGACCAAGCCTACAGAGACCCGGTCCTCACCTTGCTGGAATACCAAGCCAACCTCGAGGCCGAGAACAACGACGGAATCACGCCAAAGACCGTCGCCCTGTGTGGGGCCACCATACGCGAGCTGGTATTCTACGCTAACTCGATACAGGCCGCGAACTCAGACTCCAGCGATTCAGAATAACTCACAGACCAAGAAAACGCCGACGGCATGGAGAACTCCCGAGATTGTGAGTCTCACATGAGCGGAGAAAACTGAAAGCCGATGCTGTCCACGAATCAATCGACCGTGCCTCCCAGAAAATGTCATGCACGGTTAAAAGAGCGACCAGAAAATCCGCAAGGGAGACACGCAACACAGTCAGCCAGTCCAATGTAGACGCCACTTAAAGTCAGGCTCGGTCGACCGCCACTTCTTTAACAGGCCGGAGCGAACAGCAGCCAGGCGGAGTGCAGACGATCCGCTGCAGCTGATGCCAAGAAAAGCGAAAGCGCTCCTGCACGTCAGCAGCCACCACAGAGCAAAAGCTAGACGGCCATGAGTATATAGCACTCGAAATCCCAAACACCGCTGCGACGAGACGCATGCCTGTATGCATGCAAGCCCAGGAACAAAACATGGGAATGCCGCTCAGCGCAAAATCCATCACGGCCTGCACAGACGTTCAGCAAACAAAATTACCAAGTCAGCAGACCTACATACAACCACTTTTCCCTAAACACACAAAACCTGAAGAGTGGCTCCAGCCAATAGCAGTGCTGAGGCCACGTGAGGTCTTCCAGCATGGTGCGTCGCAGCATTAAAGGGCCAGAAAGCCCAATTTGGGGCTTGGAAGGGGTCTGGAACAAGCCCAAAAACCCAATATGAAGTCTTGGAAGGGGTTTGGAAAGGGCCAAAAGGCCCAATTTGAGGGCTTGGAAAGGGTTTAGAAACGGCCAAAAAACCCCCAATTTGGGGCTTGAAAAAGGTTTGAAAAAGGCTAGAGAGCCCAGTTTGCGGACTTGCAGCGGGTCTGGAAACGCCAAAAAGCCATTTCGGGGAATTGAAAAAGGCATAGAAACGGCCAAAAGCTCAATCTGGAGGCTGGAAGGGGGTTTGGAAAAGACCCAGAACCACAATTTGGAGGTAATATCAAGGTTGAAGCCTTTCAACGCAAGGCCGGAGCTGAAGAATTACGGTTTCGGACGAAATCCTAATCCACGTGCATTTTATTCAGGAGAACCACCGGGAATCCTTATCCACGTGCATTTTATGAAGGCAAACCACCTGGAACCCTTGTCCACATGCATTTTTTTTCAAAGAAAACCACCTGGAATCCTTATCCACGTGCATTTTATGAAGGAAAACCACTTGGAATCCTTATCCACGTGCATTTTATGAAGGAAAACCACTTGGAAATTTTATCCACATGCATTTTATGAAGGAAAACCACCTGGAATCCTTATCCACGTGCATTTTATGAAGGAAAACCACTTGGAATCCTTATCCACATACACTTTATGAAGGAAAACCACCTGGAATCCTTATCCACGGGCATTTTATGAAGAAGAACCACCTAAAATCCTCATCCACGTGCACTTTATGAAGGAAAACCACCTAGAATCCTTACCCACGTGCATTTTATGAAGGAAAACCACCGGGAATCCTTATTCACATGCATTCTATGACAGACAAACCACCTGAAATCCTTATCCACGTGCATTTTATGAAGGAAAACCCACCTGGAATCCTTATCCACGTGCATTTTATGAAGGAAAACCATCTGGAATCCTTATCCACGTGCATTTCATGAAGGAAAACCACCTGGAATCCTTATCCACGTGGATTTTATGAAGGAAAACCACCTGGAATCCTTATCCACGTGCATTTTATGAAGGAAAACCACCTGCAATCCTTGTCCACGTGCATTTTATGAAGGAAACCACCTGATCCGTATCCACGTGCATTTTATGAAGGAAAACCACCTGGAATCCTTATCCACATGCATTTTATGAAAGAACACCACCTGGAATCCTTATCCACGTGCATTTTATGAAGGAACAGCACCTGGAATCCTTATCCACGTGCATTTTATGAAAGAGAACCACCTGCAATCCTTATCCACGTGCATTGTATGAAGGCAAACCACCTGGAATCCTTATCCACGTGCATTTTATGAAGGAAAACCACTTGGACTCCTTATCCACGTGCATTCTATGAAGAAAAAACAGCTGAAATCCTTATCCACGTGCATTTTATGAAGGAAACCACCTGGAAACCTTATCCACGTGCCTTTTATGAAGGAAAACCACCTGGAATCCTTATCCACGTGCATTTTATGAACGAAAACTATCTGGAATCCTTATCCAGGTGCATTTTATACAGGAAAAACACCTGGAATCCTTAGCCACGTGCATTTATCAAGGACAACCACCTTGAATCCTTATCCACGTGCATTTTATGAAGGAAAACCACCTAGAATCCTTATCCACGTGCATATTACGAAGGAAACCCACCTGGAATCCTTATCCACGTGCATTTTATGAACGAAAACTATCTGGAATCCTTATCCAGGTGCATTTTATGAAGGAAAACCACCTGGAATCCTTATCCAGGTGCCTTCTATGAAGGAAGACCACCTGGAATCCTTATCCACGTGCATCTGACGAAAGAAAAGCACTTGATATCCTTATCCACGTGCATTTTACGTAGGAAAACCAGCTGGAATCCGTATCCACGTGCATTTTATCAAGAAACCCACTTGGAATCCTTATCCACGCGCATTTTAGGAAGGAAAACCACCTGGAATCCTTATCCATGTGCATTTTATGAAGGAAAACCACCTGGAATCCTTATCCACGTGCATTTTACGAAAGAAAACCACCTGGAATCCTTAGTCACGTGCATTTTATGAACGAAAACCACCTGGAATCCTTATCCACGTGCATTTTTATGAAGGAAACCACCTGGAAACCTTATCCACGTGCCTTTTATGAAGGAAAACCACCTGGAATCCTCATCCACGTGCATTTCATGAAGGAAAACCACTTGGAATCCTAATCCACGTGCATTTCATCAAGAAACCCACCTGGAATCCTTATCCACGTACGTTTTTATGAAGGAAAACCACCTGGAATCCTTATCCACGTGGATTTTATGAAGGAAAACCACCTGGAATCCTTATCCACGTGCCTTGTATGAAGGAAAACCACCTGGAATCCTTATCCACGTGCATCTGATGAAGGAAAACCATTTGGTATCGTTATCCACGTGCATTTTATGAAGGACAACCACCTGGAATCCTTATCCACGAGCATTTTATGAAGGAACAGCAGCCAGGCGGTGTGCGGACGATCCGCTGCAGCTGATGCCAAGAAAAGCGAAAGCGCTCCTGCACGTCAGCAGCCACCACAGAGCCAAAGCTAGACGGCTCTCAGTATATAGTACTCGCAAGCCCAGACACCGCTGCGACAAGACACATGCCTGCATGCATGCAAGCCCAGGAACAAGCATTGGAATGCCACTCAGCACAAAATCCGTCAAGGCCTGCGCTGCAAACATAGTTACCAAGTCAACAGACCCACATGCAGCCACTCTTCCCTAAACGCACAAGACCTGAAGAGTGGCTCCAGCCACTAACAGTGCTGAGGCAACGTGAAGTCTTCCAGCATTGTGCGTCGCAGCATGTTTTCTGCTCAGAAGACCTACCAATCCAACCAGGCTCCCACAGCCAACAGAGGTGCGTCTAAGGCCGCAAACGAAACGACACTTCGCTCCTGTATCGCGCACGCAGGTCAAACCAGCATGCAGACCCGCGGGAACCGTCGCCGATGGGCCGACATGACGGACGAAGACGACGAGGCAAGATGCCTGGCTCTCCAGACCACACACTCAGAAACACGATACAAGCTCGATTGCCTGTCATCAAGCAAGCCAAGGTGAGCGGCTGGGAGTTCGAAGCCTTCAAAAGGGACTACCTGGCCACGAGGTGCAGTCTAACGCTCCTGACGCCGGTGCCTGCCCGAAAAACTGCAAGCGCTCCTGACGATCCCACGCCCCCCCAGCAAACCTAGGCGGGAAGAATCAAAATCGACGAGGCGCGCCGCGACAGCTGCCGCAGTCACGGCACGTTCCCAAAGAAATGGACAGAGACCCGCTTGCTCGTCAGGCATGGAAGACCTTCCCGACAACAGCACCACCACGGAACACGTCCGCGCGCCCGGGTGCAAAGACAGCAACACGCCGGCGCAAAAAGGCGCCACGAAAAAAGACCATTAAAGCCAATCTGGACCCAAGCGCGCATTGTCATTATAGAAACAGAAGTTACCTTGCCGATCTGCCACATCACAACCTGCAGGCCCCAAAGCCGGCATTACAGCAGCCAAAATGGACAGCCGAAGACGACGAAGCCCTGGAACGCGCGTTCCGTCGGACACAGGCAACCACCGCACATAAGAAGCACAAGCCGCATGCGTAAAGAGTAGCGAAACCAATAAATGCCCAGCAAGCTGCAGGACGAAAGAACAACGGCCGCCGCTGCCGCACGGCGAAACGACACAGACACGCTGGAAGCAGGAGCCGCTCAACAGCACCACGCCGAACCACCGCTCCGACGAGGAGGCGCCAAGTGGAATTCCGACGAACAGCCGGAGCCGGGCCCCAGCATCCAGGCAGGCCAATCTCCTTCAGGTATCCTCGCCAAGAAACTTGCTTACACAAGCTAGCCAAAGCAAACCAAACGCACCCGACGAGCCCGATGCCCTGCAGGAACACTTCCACGGAATGTTGACCTTGAAGAAGATGACGGGCGACGGCAACTGCCTGTTCCACGCACTTGCACACGGAAGCGAGGAAAACGGGGTGCACTTGCGAGCCCTCATCATCCAATACCTCGAGGACAACGCGGCCTCCCAAGAAAACGAGGAACAAGTGGAAGCCTGGTACCAGGAGGCCGAGTACCTCCAAAGCAATGCCAGTCACTGGGGCGGCGACACGGCCATCATCGCCTTCACCCTGATGCGACAACAGCGCGTAATCCTGCACTGGCGAACAGACGACGGTCACATCCAGACAAGCGAGCGCACGCACACCGAAGTGCAGGACACGGCAGAGCGATTCCGCCACGCAGGACAAGACAACGCGGAAATCATACATCTCTGGTACAACGGAAGAGACCACTACGACCTGCTCGTGCCCAGCCAAGAGCAGCCGCCTGCTCCAGCCCCACGGGCAGCCAACCAGCCCCAACCGACCCACGACGAGGCAAGTCCACCGCCGCCGCCGCCTCCGCCGCCGCCCCACCCGGAGCCCCGCCCGCCCAAGCGCCGCAAGACCGCAGCCAGCAGAGCCCAGAGCAAGCAGCAAGCCCCGGCGCAGGGAGCAGAAGAAACTTCCGAAGCAGCGCCTGCTCCCCCAGTGGAAGACGGGCCCACCCTCCTCGAAGAGCTCACCAGCATGCCCGTCGCCGCGAAGGCCACCCATCCCAGACGAAAGCTAGAAGACGCGCTCACGCGCTTCGCAAACACGCACCTGCGAGCCCAGCCACTCATACCGCCCGAAGCCAAAGCCGAGAACGTGGACAGCGGCGAGGCCTGGCCGCAGGTCTTCTGCGCATTCCGCGGGTGCACATGGTCGTTACCTTCGGGAACCGAAAAACGGCTCCACCAGCACGTCAAGGACGCTCACGCGCCGGAGCTGGGGTTGGTGGCTCAGCACCTGCCCAGGCCCATGCCAGCCGACGCACTCACCAGCGTCTACAACGAGGCCATCGCGCTGCGATGCAGGGAGGCCGCACCCGTCGCGGGAAGCTCGCGGGACAGAAGCGCGCTGCGCAGCTTCGCCGAGGCCACCAGCAAAGACAACGTGGAATCGCTCATTTGCTTCAGCTGCGCCTGCATCCACCCACGCGTGGCCGACACGGCGGCCAGCGGCCGCATCGACTGGCACAGACTCATCCAGAGTCCGGCCTCCAACGACGGCAGCCACGCGGAGAGCACGGAGAGCCTGCATGAGCTGCTGAGCATGGACAGGTACCTCGAGCGCTACGACGACCTCGCCGGCGACGTGAAGCTCAGGGACGTGGCCAACTTCGACGACTGGACGGTAACCATCCCCGGGTTCGGGGACATCCTGTGCTGCCCCGAGGACCATCGCTGCCAGGCCTGCCCCCAGCACCCGAGACAGCACACCCTCTGCGAGCACTGCGAAGTGCCCCTCTGCAGCGACTGCGCAGGGCACCTGCAAAGAGGCGAGCTGCCGCCCCTGAGCCTGTGCAACGACATGTGGACCGGATACTCACCGGCACGCCTGCACGCGGAGAAGGTCACCGTCATGGAGATGATCTGCGCGAGTCCCTGCATTACGACGCTGATCTGCATGGCCATGGAAGCACGGCACCGCAGCGAGGGAACCACCCTCGACGAAAAGGCCCAGTGCGCCAACCACCGCCTCGGAGCCCGGGGCAACGCCCTCACCTTCCCACTGCCATGGGAGGCGGTGCTGCAAAACCTCCAAGCACACGACGCAGAAGTCGCGGAAGCACAGAAGGCGGCCGCGGCCAGCGCGGAAGCGCCCGCGCCCAACTTTCCCCGCTCGGGAAAAGCTCTCGGCGACGTGGTGAGGATCCTCCTGAAAACGAACAGAACGGGCAAAACCAGCGAGTCCGAAATCAAGACCCTGCTCCACCAGGCGACGGTGAGAAGGGAAGTGGTCGTCAACCTCATCCTCGACATGCAGCAGCTAGGCCATCCCGCATTCCAGCACCTGCGACAAGCCGCCGTCCGCGAGGCCGCGGCCCAGCTGCCGGAGGCCGGCGTGCCGCCGGAGGTGCTGAAGGTCATCCACGGCATGAGCGAAGAGGACGAGACCAGCCACAAGCTGCAGCCGCAGAAAGCGGCCGCCCCCACGGACGCCCCGGAGCAAGACGTGCAGCACGCGGGCGCCATCTTCGCCAACCAGCGCGCCCGCGCCGTCCTTCCAGAAGGCTGCAACCAAGACCGAGAAGACCAGAACGCCGTCGCCACGGCCGCCCTCAACGACCTCGCGGACCAGCTCCGCAGCAAGCAAGAGAACGAGAAGATCCTCGAAACCTACGAAGTGCGCACCAGCAACATGCTCGTGGACCAGTTCCAGCCGCTCTACTTCGCCACCGCCTTCAGCTTCTGCTTCGCGCACGGGACCGCCTGTCCCGACGTCCAAAACAGCCAGGCCAGCAACAGCCGGCAGCAGCGAGGACGACGCCACCGCAGGAACCCCCAAGCCCCCAAGGTAGAGATTCACGCGTGGGCGGCGGCCATGCAACGGCGAGCCGAGACCCAGTTCCGGCGCGACTGGACCTTCGGCTTCACCCTGTGGAACTACCTCTTCAGAACCATGGTCAACGTGCAAAAGAACACCTTCATGTACTGCATCCCCGACGAGAACAGCGGACGCAGAGCCCTGAGCGGCCAGGAGATCATGGACGGCGGAAAGCAAATCCTCGACGACCTGGTCAAAGGGCAGTACCTCGACGTCAACAACCAGGTGAAGGCCGTCAACGGAGACTTGAGCAAGGTACGCTTCGCCACCACAATAACACCGGCAGCCGTCAAGGCAGGGGGAAAAACAAAAGAACCTGCTCCCATCAGAAGGCCAGAACAAACAGAAGAAAGCACGCATCGGGCTCCCAACTTGTTGGCCAACGACACCAAACGAAGCTACCGCTGAATAGTAGCACCAGATAACATCACAAGAAACACACGCTCGACAACCGCCACCCAAACAAGCAATTCTGCAGCAACCAACGACCAGAACAAAAAAATACTCCATAGCTTCCATCGGAACCCAGCCGCGCTCGCCTGCATCAGTTCTAACACAACCGCGACAGGTCTTGGACAACACCGCGGCGCGCAGCCGCAACACTCCCGGGACGCACGAAGTGCGAAAGACGATGCGCCACCAAACCCACGCCAATCGCATCTGCCACGGCACGCCGCTCTTCGTGACCTTCTCCCCGTCCGAGCGAGACAACACGGTGATGCTGCGCCTGGCCCGCGCCAGGCAATCCGACCCCAGCCTCAGCCAGGAGTCCGCCACTAACCGTGCCGCACAGAGTCGCGGCAAGCCCGAGCTCGACGTGGAGTTTTACAGCCTGAACCCGGAAACACTCGCCGCGGAGCTGCCGCCCTACGACGATCGGCGAGCCATACTGACCAAAGACCCCGTGGCCTGCTCGGACGGCTTCCGCATCCTGGTGCAGCTGGCGCTCCGGCATTTGTTCGGCGTCCGCTACTGCCCGAAGTGCCCCGACTGCGGGAATTCCAAGAATCCCTGCACAGACGCATTCGGCAGCAACGCCATGGCGTGCGGGGGGATCTTCGGCAGGCTCGACGCCGTCTTCGGCTCCATCGAGAGCCAGAAGTCCGGAGTGCTGCACATCCACTTCCAGGCCCGCTCGTAAGAAACCACCAGACCAACACACCACGCACACACAGACACAATAAAGACAAGACACACAAACCACACGAAAGAGCTATAGTAGACTAGAGACACACGCAAGCACCAAAAAGACTCGGTGCCGTAACCACCGCCACATGTGCTTGCCCCGCCCGCAGCTCTTCCTCCAGTGCTTCCACCAGTTCAAGCCCCTCTCGGAGCTGCACGCCCTGGGCCCGCAGCGCAAAATGGACCTCTTCCAGAAGTACTGCACCTACACCGCCCACGTCAGCCGCACCATTTACCGGGACCCGCAAGAATGGGAAAAGAAGCGCCAGGACACGGAAGACAAGTGGCCCGCCTACCGCGACTCCTTCCTGGCCCTGAGCCGGCCGGACTACCAGAGGGCAGACGCGTCCACGGACGGCACCACCTGGCGGCGGCTCTTCCTGGACGAGGACGTGGAAGCCCTGCAGCAGCTGAAGCAGCATCACGTGCACCTGCCCAAGAAGACGGGCGGCCCACGCCTGCCCCTGGATCACTGCCGCGACAAGAAGGACCCCACCAAGTGCAAGGCAGGCTTCCCGCACGAGATGCAGCTGGTCGACAGGACGACGCTGGTGTGCAAGGGACTGGCAGAGGAGATGAGCATGCCCGTGAAAGGCAAGCGCAGCGCCCTCGGTCGCCTCTGGGGACCCTGCAACGACCCGAACCTCAACGGCACCCACCCCGCCTTGCTGGCCGCCCTCCGCTGCAACGGCGACGTACAGCTGCCCTATCGCTTCCCGATCACGGAGGACCTCCACGCCGCGTGCGGCCGCTGCGACAAGGACTGCCCCGCCCAAGACAGCCTGCGCGAAATGACCCAGCAGGCCCAGGTGAACCAGGCCGCGCAGGCGGGCTACGCCTGTGACTACGGCAACAAGCGCAATCCCATCGCCGTCAACGAAGTCCAGGAGTGGAAGAAGGGCCAGAAAGAGCTGCAGGCGGAGCTGCAGAACAACCCCTCCAGCGGCTACGTGGGCGCCCGAGTCTCGAAGCGCCTCATGACCGACGTCTTCGCCCGCGGCGTCGTCCGCGGCTCCGTGGAATGCGCGAACCTCATCGACAACGCCGGCCGCGACGACCCCACGGCGGCGGAGGCCATCAAGACCGCCCAAGTCGCCGACATGTCCCTGCAACACGGAGTACAGCTCTTGCAAGCAGCCATCGAAGGCCGGCCGTGGCAGCCGGAGCGAGAAAAGCTCGAGAGCGACCTCAGCAGGGATTTCGACGCTCCGAACAAAAGAAAGGTGGTCGCCCACCCCCAGCTGTGGACCGTCTACGGGAACCGCGGAACAGACCCGCGCGTCCGACCTCTCTCCGCCTTCGAGTTCGTGCGGCACTACCAGACCCGGTCAGCCAAATACCCGTGGAAGCTGGAGATGCAGGAACGGGCCACGGCCGCCTTGGCTCGCGGGCAAAAAGACATCTCTTACCACGCCCTGCTGACAGACAGCGGCACGACAAAGCTGAAACGACAACAAGGTCGCAGCGCGCTCCAGGGCGGCGTCGACTACCTGATCCGGGAGGAGGGCGGCGAGGATTGGATGCCGCTAGGCAACGGCATCTTGGCCCAAACGCATCGTCACCACTGGGTGATCAGTCCACGGAAAAGACCACAAGTGCCGGTGCTCTACGGCGCGCTCGGCAGCCGCAGCGAGGAGGAGCACATCATGAAGATCCTCGTGCTGTTCTGCCCCTGGACCAGCAACCCGCAGGACGCCACGGAGACGGTGCCCTACATCGGCCAGCTCCGCACGCCGGAAATGAGCACCTGGCGCCAGGCCCTCCGCTGCGCCTGGAGGCACGGCGACGGCTTCCCCACGGAGGAGCTGAAGCGCTACGTCCTGAACTACGCCTTCGTGTACTGCCTGCCCCGGTCCCTGCAGCCCGACCAGGACCTGGCCGCAAACAGCGACAACGAGGACCTGAGGGACGAGGTCTGCCACTTCGACGAGAAAGAGCTGGAGCAGGCCGCCAAGACGCGAGTGCGGGGAGCCGGCCAACAAACCGCGGCGGCCGCAGAAGAAGAAGATCCGCCCGACGAAGCGGAGCCGCCCGCCACCAGCACCCAGCACGACCTGACCGTCCAGATGATGAGCATCTCCGAGAACTTCTGGCTGGGCGCAGCGTCCGCGGCCAGCGATGTTCCGCGAGAGACGGCTCGGCGCCTCCTGCAAGAAACGACCGCAGGCGAAGGCATCGGCGACGCCAGCCAGATGCTGGCCGCCGCCCGCGCCTCCCGCAACAAGAGGGCGGCGGACGCAGAGGCGGACAAGTCGGGCCTGGACGGCAGCCGCCGAAAAGGCACCGCCAAGCACCACCGGGCCGTGAGCAACACGCAGCTGCGAGCCTGGCTCGAGAGCGGAGAGGTGCGGAACGACCTCAACGAAGAGCAGCACGACTTCCTGAAACTGGTGGTGGAGCGCGTGCTCGTCGAGTACAACCTCGAGCGGGCGCACGCCACCGTCCGACGCAGCCAGGAGCCGATGATCTGGCTTCTGCACGGCCGCCCCGGCACGGGCAAAACCCACGTGCTCAAGTACGTGCGCAAGCTCTTCGAGGACTTCCTGGGCTTCGTGCAGGGCATCGACTTTCAGTTCGCCGCCTTTCAAGCCACCAACGCCGCGGACATCAAGGGGGAGACGCTCCACGCGGCCTGCGGCCTGAACAAGGACAGGGACTGCCTCGACACGGCGTGCACGCCGGACACGGCCAAGCGCATCGCCAACTGGCGCTGGCTCATCGCCGACGAGGTGGGCATGATCAGCGCCCGGCTCCTGGGGCAAGTCGAGATGCGCACGCGAAGCACAAAGCCCAGAGCAGACCCGTGGAAGCACGACGCCGCCGGCAACGTCAGGCCCTTCGCCGGGCTCAACGTGATCTTCAGCGGCGACTTCCGCCAACTCCCGCCGCCCGACGGAGGCTTCCTGGCGGACCTGCCCGCCAAGCTGCAGGCGCCGGGAAAGGCCGCCACGGGAGGCCCGGAGCGGGATCCCCTCGTGGACCTCGGCCAGGGCCTCTTCTGGGAAGGCGCCGTGCAAGGCGTCACGGAGCTACGGCAGCGAGTGAGGTGCAAGGACGACTGGTGGAACGAGGCGGGCGCAGCAGCAGCAGCAGCAGCACAGCACAGATGTGCCATGCCAAAGAAATGTGACGCTTTCCTGAGAGCACACGACCAGCAAGTATGCCACGAAACTTTAAGAGGAGCAAGCATTAACAAAACTGAAACTGCATCCCGACCCCTTGCGCAGGTCGTGGACGAGCTCCGAGACGGAAGGCTTTCCGAAGACAACCACAGGTACTTGCACGGCCGCCCCGTGGAAGGCTGCAGTCTTTCGCCGGAAGAGCGCCGGTCCCGAAAGCGAGTGGTGGACGGACCCCGGGACCCGCGACTCCGAGAGCCAAAGTTCGTGGAGGCGACGGTGGTCGTGGCGAACAACGATGCCAAGTACCAGATCAACAAAGACCGCGCGAAGGCCTACGCCCGGGACGCCGAGACCCCTCTCGTCTGGTCCGTGGCCAAGGACAAGGCCGGCGTGGAGGCGCTCCAGACGCAGGCATGCGACAAGGAAGCCAAAGTCCGCTGGCTGCAGTACCACGACATGGACACGGAGGGGCTCTGCGGCATGCTCCCCCTGGCCATCGGCATGCCCGTCGCGCTGACCCACCACGTGGACCGCTCCAAGAAGCTTCTGCTGAAAGGCCGCCTAGGCCACGTGCATTCCTGGGAATGGCAGGAGAACGAACAGCAGCCGAGCATAGTGCGGCCGGGCCGCAATAGAACTCACAAACGCCCAGCCACGCGCCCCCTGTAGTTCCCACAGAAGTCAGACCACCTTCGAAAAGATATGTGAGAGCGCTGCGCGAGCCGGAAACAACCCAGGGCAGCCTGTGCCTACGGCAAACAAAACATGCCCACGCTTGCATGCGAATCACAAACAAGACACCTGCCCACGCCTGCCTGCCCTATTCACGTTCTGTCCGCCGCAGACGTGAGGTACGTCAAATTCGAAGACGCCGACTGGAAGCTCGAGGGCACGAACGAACCCGGGCTCTACCCGGTGCTCCCGACCTCGCGCACTTGGCGACTGGACAAAGGACGAAAGCAGGCCGTGCTGAAGGTCACCCGGACGCAGATCCCTCTGATCCCGGCCTTCGCGATCACGGCCCATGCCAGTCAAGGCAAGACGTTGCCGCTCGGCCACACGCAGACGGCTATACAAAGACAGCACAGTCCCCCCCGCAGGCCAGACAATGCAGCAGATGCACCACGTCCCTGCAGTCGGAGTTGCACGTGTGTCTAAGCACATCGCATATAGGTATCGAAAAATTTCACAAAACCCGCCCCAGGAAGGCCGTCATGCTTGACTTGAACGTGGACTCCAAGATCCACGCCGCCTACGGCACCGTGGTGGCCAGCCGGGTCAAGAACAGATCGGACGTGCTCATCCTGCGACCTTTCCCGCTCTGGCTCTTCCAGCGTGGCGCCACGGAAGGCCCCGAGCTGCTCCTGCGCAAGCTCCGAGGGGAGCACATCGACTGGCAAGCCATGCACGACGCGCGCTGGCCCAAGTCCCGCTGTCAGAACTGCAAAGAGCTCAAGAGCTGGGACCTCTTCGCCCACGCGCAGTGGGAGCTGGTCCGAGCCAACCGCGGCGGCCAGTGCCTGGCGTGCCAGCGCGGCTCCATCAACACGAAGGGCCCGCTCAAGCGGAACGTGAACGCGTCGGCGGCCCTGGCGAAGAGCGTCAAATGCAGCCTCTGCCACTTCAAGAAAGTCGAAGAAGCTTTCCCGAGGGCCCAACTGGCGCAGAAGGATGCCGACGCCAAGCGCCAGTGCTCCGCGTGCCGCCTCAGCGCGACCCAGCTGAACTGCACGGTCTGCGGCGAGCGGAAATCGGCCAAGGACTTCTCGCCCGGGATGCGAACCATGCCAGACAGCTCCCTCGCCTGCGTCGCCTGTCAGCAACAGCTCTCGGGCAAGGCCAAGCGCCTGCGCACGGGCTGGTTCTGCTGCAGAACCTGCAAAGAAAGCTTCCCGCACAAAGCCGCGGGCAACGCCACTGGAGACCACTGCCTGAACTGCTCCAGCCGCAGCACCTGGCAGCCCGGATGGCAGACCTGCACCAACAGGCAGTGCAACAAGCGCTTCCAAGCAACCGAGAAGGGATTGTGTCCAAGCTGCAGACCCCGGCAGCGACCACCGCGACCACGGAAAAAGTGAGTCGGCCCCGAAGATCTTCCCGGACAGAAACGGGACCGGTCTGTCAGTGTTTGTACAGGCGCACACGCAAAGCCATCGCCAGCCCGACGAATGCAAAACCACAGGGGCCAGCTCGGCGTACGATGCACTGTGAACCAATACTGCGAGGTAGCAGAAGCAGCGTGTCAGTTAACCGCATTCATCCGCAGCTTGTTTGCTCAATCCCACCGTATAAAATGCAAGCAACATGGATGAATAGACCTTGAATTTATCTCGCCCCTGCAATTTCGGCTGCAAGCGGATGCAAATTGATGCAGATGCCTTCACAAGCAACTTCTCATGGCCGCACCTTCTCAGTTCACTTCTTCAACTTGTCAGAATCCGTTCATTCAAACCATAGAAGCCCCCCTTGATAGGGGGGGTTGGGGGGGTTGACAACCCTAAACCCGTTCAAGGTTTGTAATTTGGGTGGGAGGGTGGACAGTGCAGCTCATGCGCCGACCCCAACCACTTCATGGAGGGCTCGACAGCGCACTCGCAGCGAAAACCCTAAACCCTAAACCGAAAACCCTAAACCCGAAAACCCTTAGCCTCCGCAAGGCTTTACGTAAATTGAGAGGGTTAGCCTCCACAAGGGTTTAAGTAAATTGAAAGGTTTAAGTAAATTGAGAAGCTCAACCCCCGCGCGGGTTCAAGTAAATTGAACTCACCCAAGCAACCTATCGCGGCACAGCAGGAAGGGCGGGTCATGTGGAGTTGGGCTCGAGGAAGATCACGTACATCACTGCCACAAGTGCATGGGCCCCAGCCGCCATGCCTGAATGTTCGAGAAAGCGGAAGAGCGAAGAGCCCCTGTGCGTTTTCAACCTGGCGGGCGAGCAGCTGCTAGAAACAACGCCGGAGGAGCCCCAAACGGCAAGCGCAGTGAAACAACAGGTGCAAGCCGCAACGGGCCTGCCACGCTTTCGGCAGAAGCTTATGGGACACGATGGCCCCCTCGACGATGCAGACCTCGTCTGCGCTCCTGCGGATTTGCAGCTCCTCAAGCTGGACTACGTGCCAGCCAACGACGAAAACAGCAGGCAGATGCTCGCAGCCGCAAGCAAACCGACACCGAACAACCTGGAGCAGCTCCTCCGCCGGCCAGTTGATCCGAACTGCGTCCCCTCGGGCTCGACAATGACACCCCTCCAGGCTGCGATAAGGGCGGGGAGAATCGAAAATGTAAAGCTCTTGCTGGAAGCTCGAGTCAACCCTGACATCCAAGAAGACCATGAACTACTGGTGCTAACAGCACAACGAAGAGACCACAAAGCGCTACAGCTGTTGATCACGGCCCAGTGCCACTTGGAAGCACGCAACCGCAACGGCACCACGGCCCTCGCGGCAGCAGCTAGCAAAGGCAGCGCCCCAATAGTGCAAATGCTTTTGCAAGCCAGAGCGGACATGGAAGCGCCGAACTACCGTGAACGCAGGCCACTCGCCCATGCCGCATGGGGTGGTGACAAGAGCACGGTGCTGACACTGCTGGCAGCACGCTGCAACCCCCTACTAGCAGAACCGCGCGATCCAGACGCAATCCATCCGTCAGTAGCAAAGGACATCTTCTTGAATGCATGGGTGGAAGCAAACTCTGCAATCATGCATGATCGGAGTCTTGCTGAGCCACGTACACCAGCGGGGTTGGCAGCCACGCAGCCTGTGCAGACAACGCCGGACGGCTCAGAAGCACCAGCCAGAAAACTTGATGCAGCCAATCATCGTTAGGCACGGCGGCCGTTCCATCGCGCCTGAGTCTGCCTGCATCGGACAGGCGAGCAGACGCACTGCAGTTGCAGCAAGGAAAAGAGAGCTGCGTAAACCCTAAACCCCAAACCCTAAACCTCTCTACCTATAGTAATTTAAACCTTAATGGCTTCGTGGGCACTTGACGTTTTCAGGTGATCACTGCATCAAACTTCGTGGGCACTTCATCAATCTTCGTGGGCTAAACCGTCCGCCCTAGACTTGGGGCGGCCCCTAAACCGTTAGCGCTAGATTTAGGGCGGTCCTAAACCGTTAGCCCTAGATTTAAGGCGGCCCTAAACCGTTAGCCCTAGGTTTAGAGCTGATCACTTCATCAATCTTCGTGGTCACTTCATCAATCTTCGTGGGCACTTCATCAATCTTCGTGGGCACATCATCAATCTTCGTGGGCACTTCATCAATCTTCGTGGGCTAAACCGTTCGCCCTGGATTTAGCCCTAAACCGCTAACCCTAGATTTAGGGCGGCCCTAAACCGTTAGCCCTAGATTTAAGGCGGCCCTAACCTGAT
The DNA here is from genome assembly GCA_905221615.1 of Symbiodinium sp. CCMP2592. NCBI lineage: Eukaryota > Dinophyceae > Suessiales > Symbiodiniaceae > Symbiodinium > Symbiodinium sp. CCMP2592. The sequence goes on from CAJNDT010001527.1 coordinate 25,058, forward strand.
CGCCCTAGATTTAGCCCTAAACCGCTAACCCTAGATTTAGGGCGGCCTTAAACCGTTACCTAGATTTAGGACGGCCTCGCCCTACATTCAGCGCTAAACCGCAAAAAAATCTCAATTTGGGGGCTTGGAAGAGGGTCTGGAAAAGGCAAAAAAAAACAACCTTGGGGGCGTGGAGGGAGTTTGGAAAGGGCCAAAAAGCCCAATTTGGGGGCTTGGAGGGAGCTTGGAAAAGGTCAAAAAGCACAATTTGCGGGTTTGGAGTCGGTCTGGAGAATGCTAAAAACCCAAATTGGGGCCTTGGAGGGGGTCGGGAAAAAGCAAAAAAACACATTTGCTGGTTTTGGAGGGGGTTTGAAATAATTTCAGGGCTTGGAGAGGGTGTGGAAAAGCACAAGAAACCCAATTGGGGGGCTTGGAGGGCGTCTGGTGGAGCCTGGAATGGTAAATTTTGGGCTTGGTTGGCAAAAAATTTGGGACCTGGGATTTGGGGCCTGAAAACCTGGAATCGGGGTTTGGGGTTTAGGGGACTGGAATTGGGGATCTGGGGCACCCCCTCCAAGCCACACATTGGGTTTTTTACTTTTTCTAGACCCCCTTCCAAGCTCCCCAATTGAGCTTTTGGTGCTTTTCCAAACCCCAAATCCAGACCTAGTCCCAAATCCAAGCCCCAAGCCCCAAACCCAGGCTCCAGACCCCAAATCAGCTCCAGTCCCAAATCCAGGCCCCAAATCCAGGCTCCAGACCCAAATCCAGGCCCAGTCCCAAATCCAGGCCCCAGGCCCTAAATCCACAGACCCCAAATCCACGCCAAATCCACGCACCAAATCCAGGCCCCAGGCCCAAATCCAGGCCAGGCACCAAACAAATCCAGGCCCCAGGCCCCAAATCCAGCCCCAAATCCAGGCACAGTCCCAAATCCAGGCGCCAGGCTCCAGACCCCAAATCCAAGCACAGTCCCAAATGAAGGACCCCACCGATCCAGGCCCAGACCCAAATCCCGGCCCCAAGCTCCAGGCCCAGTCCAAATCCAGGCCCCAGGCCCCAAATCCAAGCCCCAAATCCAGGCCCCCAGGCCCCAAATCCAGGCCCCAGGCCCCAAATCCCGGCCCCAGACCCCAGTCCCAATCCAGCCAGGCCCGAAATCTGGGCTCCAGACCCCAAATCCAGGCGCAGTTTGAAATCCAGGCCAGTCCCCACCTCAAATCCAGGCCCCAAATCCAGGCTCCAGGCCCCAAATCCGGGTCCAATCCCAACCAGACCCAAATCCAGGCCTAGTCCAGGCACCAGGCCCCAAATCAAATCCAGGCCCAGTCCCAAATCCAGGCCTCAGGCCCCAAAACCAAGCTCCAAACACCAAACAGACCGAATCCCAAAACCAGGCCAGTCACCAAATCCAGGCTCCACACCCCAAATCCAAGCCCAGTCCCAAGGCCCACTCCCAAATCCAGGCCTCAGGCCCCAAATCCAGGCCCCAGACCAGTCTCAAGGCCCCAGGCCCCAAATCCACAAATCCAGGCCCCAGACCCCAAATCCAGGCTCCAGACCCCAAATCCAGGCCTAGTCCCAAATCCGAATCTCAGGCACCAAACAAATCCCAAATCCAGGTCAGTCCCAAATCCAGGCCGAGGACCCAAAGCCAGGCTCCAGACCCCAGATACCAAATCCAGGCCCCAAATCCAGGCCCCTGGGATTTGGGGCCTGGAAAACTGGATTTAGGGGGCTGGAATTGGGGATCTGGGGCACCCCCTCCAAGCCACCACATTGGGTTCTTTACTTTTTCTCGACCCCCTTCCAAGCTCCTGAATTGAGCTTTACCCCAAATCCAGACCCCCCCCCAAACCCAGCTCCAGTCCCAAATCCAGCCCCAAATCCAGGCTCCAGACCCCAAGTCCAGGCCCAGTTCCAAATCCAGGCCCCACCTAAATCCAGGCTCCAGACCCCAAATCCACGCCAAATCCAGGCACCAGGATCCAGCCCCAGACACCAAATCCAGGCCCCAAATCCAGGCCCCTGGGATTTGGGGCCTGGAAAACTGGATTTAGGGGGCTGGAATTGGGGATCTGGGGCACCCCCTCCAAGCCACCACATTGGGTTCTTTACTTTTTCTAGACCCCCTTCCAAGCTCCCCAATTGAGCTTTTGGGCTTTTCCAGACCCCAAACCCAGACCTAGTCCCAAATCCAAGCCCCAGGCCCCAAACCCAGCTCCAGTCCCAAATCCAGCCCCAAATCCAGGCTCCAGACCCCAAGTCCAGGCCCAGTCCCAAATCCAGGCCCCAGGCCCTAAATCCAGGCTCCAGACCCCAAATCCACGCCAAATCCAGGCACCAGGATCCAGCCCCAGGCCCCAAATCCAGGCCCCAGACCCCAGTCCGGCAGTCCCCCACCTCAAATCCAGGCCCCAAATCCAGGCTCCAGGCCCCAAATCCGGGTCCAATCCCAAATCCAGGGTTGAGGCTCCAGACCCAAATCCAGGCCTAGTCCCAGGCACCAGGCCCCAAATCAAATCCAGGCCCAGCCCCAAAACCAGGCTCCAAACCTCAAATCCAGACCCAATCCCAAAACCAGGACCAAATCCAGGCTCCAGACCCCAAATCCAAGCCCAGTCCCAAATCCAGGCCTCAGGCCCCAAATCCAGGCCCCAGACCAGTTCCAAATCAAGGCACCAGGCCCCAGGCCCCAAATCCAGGCTCCAGACCCCAAATCCAGGCCTAGTCCCAAATCCGAATTTCAGGCTCCAAATCCCAAATCCAGGTCAGTCCCAAATCCAGGCCGAGGGCCCAAAGCCAGCCCAAATCAAGGCCCAGGCCCCAAATCCAGGCTCAGACCCCACAGATCCAGGCCCAGACCCAAAAGCTCCAGGCCCAGTCCAAATCCAGGCCCCAGGCCCCAAATCCAAGCCCAGACCCCAAATCCAGGCCCAGTCCCAAATCCAGACCCCAAATCCATGATCTGGGCTCCAGACCCCAAATCCAGGCCCAGTTTGAAATCCAGGCCAGTCCCCCACCTCAAATCCAGGCCCCAAATCCAGGCTCCAGGCCCCAAATCCGGGTCCAATCCCAAATCCAGGCCCCAGGCTACAGACCCAAATCCAGGCCTAGTCCCAGGCACCAAGCCCCAAATCAAATCCAGGCCCAGTCCCAAATCCAGGCCCCAGGCCCCAAAACCAGGCTCCAAACCCCAAATCCAGACCCAATCCCAAAACCAGGCCAGTCACCAAATCCAGGCTCCAGACCCCAAATCCAAGCCCAGTCCCAAATCCAGGCCTCAGGCCCCAAATCCAGGCGCCAGACCAGTCCCAACAAATCCAGGCCCCAGGCCCCAAATCCAGGCTCCAGACCCCAAATCCAGGCCTAGTCCCAAATCCGAAATCCAGGCCCCAAGTCCCAAATCCAGGTCAGTCCCAAATCCAGGCCGAGGACCCAAAGCCAGGCTCCAGACCCCAGACACCAAATCCAGGCCCCAGATCCAAGCCCCAGGGCCCAAATCCAGGCTCCAGACCCCAAATCCAGACCCAGTCCAAATCTACCAGACCCCAGGCTGCGAATCCGAGACCCCAAATCCCAAATTCCAGCCCCCCAAGCCCCCAGTTTCCAGACCGCAAACACTAAAACCAGAAACCCGAATTTAGCATTTTTTTACGGGCCAAGAAGCAGCCCCCTTAAAGGAAGCTGAACTATGTAACGCTTCGCTCCGGCAAAAGTGCCTAGGGCGCCTTGCGCAGTCCAAAAACTGCGCTGGCGAACCCTAAACCCTAAACCCTAAACCCTAAACCCTAAACCCTAAACCCTAAACCCTAAACCCTAAACCCTAAACCCTAAACCCTCAAGCAAATGATAAATAGAAGGTGTGTGTTGGACGGTTCGGATGGCAGGGTCATGATATTTGCAATAAGCATGTTGTGAAAAATGTCATTGCAAATTTGTTGTTCCGCGAGAGCCCGAAAGCAGGGGCAGGGCAGGGCTCGAGGCAGCAAAAAAAAAAGTCACCTGCACAAAAAAAAAAGCAAAAGCCAAAACCCTGTCAAAACCCGCCCGAAACCCGCCGTGGACTTCATCGTCAAGACGGGAGCTCCGCTGGACCCAGCAGCCATCTGGACAGATCCAGAGGACACTGGAGGACTCGAGACCTTGCTGCAGCTTTCGGTCGGCTTGCGTGTTATGCTGCGGCACAACATCGACGTGGAGGATGGCTTGGTTAACGAGGCTTGTGGCGCCGTGGAGCACATCGACATCGACGAGACCAGCGGAGAGGTGGAAAGGATCTGGGTCGCCTTCGAAAAGAATGCCGGAACCATCTGGCGAGCGGAGCACGGCACCAACTCAGTGGCCATTCTCCGTCGCTCGGGCACGTACGTGGACAAGGACTGCAACAAAGCGGAAAGACGTCAATTCCCGCTCGTGCTCGCTAAAGCCATCACCATCCACAAGAGCCAGGCAGCCACGATGCACGACGGAGTCCACGCACGCTTGGACCACACGGTCACCCAGGAAGGTCAAGCGTACGTCGCCCTGAGCCGCTGCCCCGAGCAGGCATTGTGCACCCTGGAGCACTTCAACCCGAAGGCTTTGCGATTCAACAAGAACGCTGAGTGGGCTCTGCACAAGTTGAAGTTTCAGCAAGCGCAGAGGGATGGTCCGCCACTCTGGCGTGCCTTGTTCAAGCCTCCGCAGAGCAAGGAAGTCTACTCGAAGCGATTGCAGGAGCTGGGCAAGCCTGATTTCGCGAAGCTGGGGACATGGCACGGCGAGGATGCGGAGGAGGGCGTCCGACCCTGGCACTGCCCGCTGTTCGGCAAAGAAGCTCCCGACACCAAAGCTGCCATTCAGGCTCACAGAAAGACGTGCCCGTGCAAGCCCGAATCCAAAGCCAAGGCCAAGAGTTCAGCCAAGAGCAAGGCTAAGCCCGTGGCCGGCGCCGCAGCAACACCGAGCCAAGCTACTGTTGGCACGGGTAAGCGAGCCGCCGAAAATGCCGTGGCACATGTGCCGGTGGCCAAGCATCTTCGCAAAGACACTTGCAGCAACAGCACCGCGGCCACGCCAACAGCGGCAACCGCCCCAAGAGGAGCAGCAGAACCGGGCGAGCCTTATTTCGAGCAGCAGCAGCGCGCCCTTTGCGGGCTGCATGCTCTGAACAATGCTTTGGGGGCAAGGAACTTCGCTCCGGAGGACATGGAGAAGGCCGTGCTCGTTCTTCTTGAAGAAGGTGGCCATGAACGTGGAGAAAACATCCAGGACCACATGGCTCCAGATGGCTTCTACTCCTCCGAAGTCTTGGCTCAAGCACCCCAGTCGAAGGCCATGGACACGTACGATCGGGTCATGTGGGAGATGCCTTTGAGACCCGTGACGACCGTGCGCGAGCTGCAGGGAGCTGTAGGGGCTGTGCAGAATCGGGACAACCTGCACTGGGTGGCTTACCGGTTCTTCAACAACGGCATCCTCCGCTTGGATTCTTTGGCACACGCGCCGGAGCACATCCCAGTGGACACCTTCTTGGCCGACCTCCGGCACCACCCCAGCACCTACTGCATCCGTGAGGTTTAGACCGTCTGTACAAAGCAACGCCACCGTGCGGACTGTATGTGTTTGCCTGCAAGTGAAAATCTGCATCTTTAATCGTGTGCATCCACTGCAAGATCTACAATTGCATCCATTGCAAGATGTGCAACGTTTCCCCAAGGCCCGATTGCAGATCCCATGTGTGTTTCGCAGCCATCTCCAGCTTTTCGAACAAATCGAATCTCCAGCCATGGATCCCAAGACCGTTACAAGCAGCTCCATCGCCGCGATACCCGATACAAACAAAGCCAGCGCCTTACACTGCTAAAGAGATTCGAATGCTGCGCGTATGTGTCGCATCGAAGGGACAACGTGGCAGGGCAGTGCAAACGGGCCCAGGCAGGGCAGGGCAGGGAAGCAGGACAAGAGAGGGCACAGGCAACCCCCAAAAAATGCTTACACAAAGACGGCAAAACCCGCCAAAACTCCGCACCCAAACCCTACACAACTTCTATCGCGGCAGGGCAGTGCAAACGGGTCGGGGCAGGGCAGGGCAGGGGAGGGCAGGGCAGGGCAGGGCACAGCAGGGGGCACAGCAGGGCACAGCAGGGGCAGGGCAGGGCAGGGCTCGGCAGCAAAAAACAAAGCCACCTGCACAAAAAAACAAAAGCAAAAACCCTGTCAAAACCCGCCAAAACCCGCCCGAAACCCGCCCGAAACCCGCCAAAACCCGCCCGAAACCCGCCAAAACTCCGCACCCAAACCCTACACACCTTCCTCCAGCCATGGATCCCAAGACCGTTACAAGCAGCTCCATCGCCGCGATACCCGATACAAACAAAGCCAGCGCCTTACACTGCTAAAGAGATTCGAATGCTGTGCGTATGTGTCGCATCGTCGTGCGTTTTCGAGGTAGAACAGGGACAACGTGGCAGGGCAGTGCAAACGGGCCCAGGCAGGGCAGGGCAGGGAAGCAGGAAAGAGAGGGCAGGGCACAGGCAACCCCAAAAAAATGCTTACACAAAGACGGCAAAACCCGCCAAAACTCCGCACCCAAACCCTACACAACTTCTATCGTGGCAGGGCAGCGCAAACGAGTCGTTGCAGGGCAGGGCAGGGCAGGGCACAGCAGCACGCAGGGCACAGCAGGGCACAGCAGGGGCAGGGCAGGGGCAGGGCTCGAGGCAGCAAAAAACAAAGCCACCTGCACCAAAAAAGCAAAAGCAAAAACCCTGTCAAAACCCGCCAAAACCCGCCAAAACCCGCCAAAACCCGCCAAAACCCGCCAAAACCCGCCAAAACTCCGGACCCAAACCCTACACACCTTCTATAAACCCTAAACCCTAAACCCTAAACCCTAAACCCTAAACCCTAAATTTTAGAAGGCGCAAGCGCCAAGATGCGACAGCGTAGGTTGTTGGTTTAACACTAGAATGGAAGCAGAAAGCACGAAATTCTTCTACGAAAGCCAGAAATCTTCCCCACGAAAGCCCGAAATTCTGCCCGAAATCCTTCCGGGCGCGGGTGCGGGGGGGCGCGGCGGGCGAGCGCGTGCGGGGCGCGGGTGGGCGCGGAGCCTGCGCTGGAGCGGGGGGCGTGGGCGGGGGGCGGTGCGGGCGGGCGCGTGTGCGGGCAAGAACGCGGGCGCGGGCGGGCGCGGGCGCGCACGGGCGCGGGGCGCTGGGCGCGGGGCGCGGGGCGCGGCGCGGGGCGCGGAGCACGGGGGGCGGGGCGCGGGGCACGGGGGCGCCGCGCGGGGGGCGTGGGGGGGCGCAGGCGGGCGCAGGAAGGCCCGAAATTCTCTTAGGGGCTTCCAGGGGCTTCCAGGGGCTTTCCAGGGACCTCCCAGGGGCTTCCCAGGGGCTTCTGAGGGGCCCGTAGGAGTCTCTGAGGGGCATTTTAGGTCACTTTCCCCAACCAGAAAAATTGCTTTTCAGGAGCGTTAGGACCTTCCCGACACCCTCCCTCCTCCCCCCCCCCCCCCCCCCCCCCCCCCCCCCCCCCCCCCCCCCCCCCCCCCCCCCCCCCCCCCCCCTCCCGCCCCCCAGCGCTTCCCCGTGCGCGGCTGGTCTTAGGGGCTTTCAGAGGGTTTCAGCGTAGGAAAGCCCGAAATTCTCAGGCGCTTCCAGGGGCTTCCAGGGGCTTTCCAGGGACCTCCCAGCGGCTTCCCAGGGGCTTCTGAGGGGTCCGTAGGAGCCTCTGAGGGGCATCTTAAATCACTGTCCCCAACCAGAAAAATTACTATTTCAGGAGCGTTAGGACCTTCCCGAGACCCCCCCCCCCCCCCCCCCCCCCCCCCCCCCCCCCCCCCCCCCCCCCCCCCCCCCGGGCACAGGCGGGCGCAGGCTTCCAGGGTTTTCCAGGGGCTTTCCAGGGACCTCCCAGGGGCTTCCCAGGGGCTTCTGAGGGGCCCGTAGGAGCCTCTGAGGGGCATTTTAGGTCACTTTCCCCAACCAGAAAAATTACTATTTCAGGAGCGTTAGGACCTTCCCGAGACCCTCCCTCCTCCCCCATCCCTCACCCCCCCCCCCAGGCGGGCGCAGGAAGACCCGAAATTCTCTTAGGGGCTTCCAGGGCTTCCAGGGGCTTTCCAGGGACCTCCCAGGGGCTTCCCAGGGGCTTCTGAGGGGCCCGTAGGAGCCTCTGAGGGGCATTTTAGGTCACTTTTCCCAAACAGAAAAATTACTATTTCAGGAGCCTTAGGACCTTCCCGAGACCCTCCCTCCTCCCCCGGCACAGGCGGGCGCAGGAAGGCCCGAAATTCTCTTAGGGGCTTCCAGGGGCTTCCAGGGGCTTCCAGGGGCTTTCCAGGGACCTCCCAGGGGCTTCCCAGGGGCTTCTGAGGGGCCCGTAGGAGCCTCTGAGGGGCATTTTAGGTCACTTTCCCCAACCAGAAAAATTACTATTTCGAGGGGGGAGCGTAGGAACCTTCCCGTAGCCCCCTCCCCCTCCTCCTGCCCCACCCCTCACCCCCCCCCCCCCACCCCCCCCCCGGCACAGGCGCGCGCAGGCTTCCAGTATTTCAGGAGCGTTAAGACCTCCTTCCGAGACCCCCCCCCCCCCCCCCCCCCCCCCCCCCCCCCCCCCCGGGCACAGGCGGGCGCAGGAAAACCCGAAATTCTCTTAGGGGCTTCCAGGGGCTTCCAGGGGTTTTCCAGGGACCTCCCAGGGGCTTCCCAGGGGCTTCTGAGGGGCGCGTAGGAGCCTCTGAAGGCCATTTTAGGTCACTTTTCCCAAGCAGAAAAATTACTATTTCAGGAGCCTTAGGACCTTCCCGAGACCCTCCCTCCTCCCCCGGCCAGGCGGGCGCAGGAAGGCCCGAAATTCTCTTAGGGTCTTCCAGGGGCTTCCAGGGGCTTTCCAGGGACCTCCCAGGGGCTTCCCAGGGGCTTCTGAGGGCCCGTAGGAGCCTCTGAGGGGCATTTTAGGTCACTTTCCCCAACCAGAAAAATTGCTATTTCAGGAGCGTTAGGACCCCCCCCCCCCCCCCCCCCCCCCCCCCCCCCCCCCCCCCCCCCCCCCCCCCCCCCCCCCCCCCCCTCCCCCTCCCGCTTCCCCAGCGCTTCCCCATGTTTCCAGGGACCTCCCAGGGGCTTCCCAGGGGCTTCTGAGGGGCCCGTAGGAGCCTCTGAGGGGCATTTTAGGTCACTTTCCCCAACCAGAAAAATTACTATTTCAGGAGCGTTAGGACCTTCCCGAGACCCTCCCTCCTTCCCCACACCTGGGCGCAAGCGGGCGCAGGAAGGCCCGAAATTCTCTTAGGGGCTTAGGGGCTTCCAGGGGCTTTCCAGGGACCTCCCAGGGGCTTCCCAGGGGCTTCTGAGGGGCCCGTAGGAGCTTCTGAGGGGCATTTTAGGTCATTTTCCCCAACCAGAAAAATTACTATTTCAGGAGCGTTAGGGCCTTCCCGAGACCTTCCCTCCTCCCCCACGCCTCACCCCCCCCCCCCATCCCCCCCCTCCCGCCCCCTCCCCGGCCCCCCGCCCATCCCCCCCAGCGCTTCCCCGTACGCAGCTGGTCTTAGGGGCTTTCAGAGGGTTTCAGCGTGTATTCCGCCGTGTGTGGCTGGTCAGCGACCTCATAGCGGCGCTCCCCCCGTGCGCGGCTGGTCTTAGGGGCTTCCCAAAGGCGTGCCAGCCCGCACCTCCTTCCCCCCGTCTTTCAGCAATCTTGGCTTTTTGGGGTGCTGCGGCTGTTAGCCCGCACCTCCTGCCCCCCGCATGTTTCGGCAATCTTGGCTCTTTCCGGTGCTGCGAGCTGGCAGCCCTCCCCCCCCCCCGCAATCTTGGCTCCTCTTGGTGCTGCGGGCTGCTAGCCCGCAGCTCCTTCCTTCCCGTCTTTCGGCAATCTTGGCTCTTTAGTGCTTTCTGGCCCCGGGGTTTAGGATTTACGGGACCACGGGAGGTTCAAAGGAATTTCTGACTTCCAAGGCCCGAAATGGTGAAAACCCCACAAAAGCACCAACATCGTCGATTTTGCAGTACCCCTTCCTTTTCCGGAGGCCATTTCCAAGCTTCCCCAGGATTTTCAAGGTATTTCTGGCTTCCAAGGCCGCCGGAAAGACAAGGAAACTTCACAAAAGCACCAAAATCGTCGATTTTGCAGTCCCCGCTCCTTTTCCGGAGGCCATTTCCAAGGCCCCTTGGGACTTTCAAGGGAAGTTCCGGCTTCCAAGGCCCGAAATGGGCAAAACCCCACAAAAGCACCAAAATCGTCGATTCTGCAGTGTCCCCTTTCCTTTTCCGGAAACAATTTCCAAGTCTTTTCGGATTTCTTGGATTTCAGGTGTCCACGGCCGCTGAAAGGAACGGAAACTCCACAAAAGCACGAAAATCGTCGATTTTGCGGTCCCGATTAGCCCGGGCCACCGCAAGGGACAATTAAAGGCCCTATTAAAGCCCGGGGCACCCGGGAAGAAACGATTAAAGGCCCGATTAAAGCCCGGGACCACCGGGAGAGTCGATTAAAGGCCAGATTAAAGGCCGGGAAGAACCACCGGGAGGGCGGAATTAAAGACGCGATTAAACCCGGAGCCCCCGGGAGGGGCGATAAAAGGCCCGATGAAAGCCCGGGACCACCGGGAGAGATGATTAAAGACCAGATTAAAGCCCGGGGAGAATCACCGGGAGGAGTAATTAAAGGCCTGATTAAAGCCCGGAGGGGGGGGCGATTAAAAGCCCGATTAAAGCCCGGGGCCCCCGGGAGGGACGATAAAAGGCCCGATGAAAGCCCGGGACCACCGGGAGAGGCGATGAAAGGCCAGAGTAAAGCCCGGGGAGAGGTAATAAAAGGGCTGATTAAAGCCCGGGAGGGCCGATTAAAGGCTCGATTAAAGCCCGGGGCCCCCCGGAAGGGGGAATTAAAGGCCCGATTAAAGCCCGGGGCTCCCGGGAAGGGGCGATTAAAGGCCCGATTAAAGCCCGGGACCCCCGGGAGAGGCGATTAAAGGCCGGATTAAAGCCCGGGGAGAACCCTGGGGAGGGATAATTAAAGGCCCGATTAAAGCCCGGAGCCCCCAAAGCCCGCCCCCCCCCCCCCCCCCCCCCCCCCCCCCCCAACCCCCCCCCCCCCCCCCCCCCCGGAAGGGGCGATTGAAGGCCCTATTAGAGCGCGGAGCCATTAAAGCCCGGGGCCCCTGAAAGGAGCGATTAAACGCCCGATTAAAGCCCGGGACTCCTGCAGGGGCAATTAAAGGCTCGATTAAAGCTCGGGGCCCCCGGGAGGCACAGGACGGGGAGCAATTTAATTCAATATAGTCCAGGCCAACAAAAATGTTTTTTCACTGAAGTTCACTTTCGGAACCGTTCCGACACGTAGCCATGCACTTTTTATTGCATCCACAATTATATTTACAAATTCTTTACCGTACAGATTTCGGCTACGAGATCCCGAAAAAAATTCTGAGTACACTGTATTGCAGGGCAACTATTGGTCATCTACCCTTCCGGAGGGCCCTGAGGCAGGAAAGCTGCTGAGATTGAGTGGGCAGATCGCTGGTGTTGTCTCGTGGCTGTTCTCCAATCGGGGAGCAGCTGCAAGTTCATCTACCATGCCCTTTGCCCTGAAACAGAGAAGCTGTTGAGATCGAGTACGCAAATCGCTGGTATTGTCTCGTGGCTGTTCTCCAATCGGCGCGCAGCTGCAAGTTCATCTACCATGCCTTTTGCCTGTGAGATAGAGAAGCTGGTGACATCAGATACGCAAATCGCTGGTGTTGTCTCGTGGCTGTTCTCCAATCGGGACGCAGCTGCAAGTTCATTAACCATGCCTTTTGCCGTGAAGCAGAGAAGCTGCTGAGATCGGGTAGGCAAATCGCTGGTGCTGTCTCGTGGCTGTTCTCCAATCGGGGCGCAACTGCAAGTTCATATACCATGCCTTTTGCCGTGAAGCAAAGAAGCCGTTGAGGTCGGTTCCAGGTGCAAGTGCGCTTACCTTAGCCGTGTCTGCTCTAAAGCATCCTTGCATCAACTTGCATCCAACTTCGTCTTTGCATCGCCTGGAACAATGGCTGCTGCTGGGCAGCATCTGAGAACACTTCATGCTGCAAATAAGACTGGTGTACCTTGGCCCCGACCGTTAATCCTTAAGCCTCAACTCTGAATCCTTAACCCTACATGCTATTACTAAGGATGCCCAGGTCGCCGCGAACAGTCCTTCCAATAAACGGGCAGCTGGAGTTCCTTGGCTTAAACATGCCCTAAACCCAAACCCCTAAACCATGTACCCTACTATGATAATACTAAGGCGCTTCAGCTGCCGCTCATCGCGGAGACCTTGGATGCAACTTGGCTCAAATAATTCCTTCTGCATTCGTGTAGCTGATGCTTTTCATCATGAAACCAACTCAGGGCAGCGGCGGAATCCAAGGAACAATCGCACCTTGGCCAGCACCTGGTTTCCTAAAACCTCTCAAACACGCAACCTCATGCCCGACTCGGCCAGTAAACTCAGGATTGGAAGGATGACCAAAGCCCATCTAAGAAATCAAGGAGCTACATGGCATCTTATCTGCATTGGACCCAGACGTATGCGCGTCAAACCCAATTGTCGGAATCCAAGCTTTCCAGATGACCTTGCAAGGTCATCGGCGGAAAGGAAGTGCCAGTTGAAGACCAAACGGTCCCTTGGACCAAGCTTCCATATCAAGAATGCAGTGAGCATCTGATGGAACCGACTGGCCCGGCAAAGCCGGAAGGATTTGCTGAAGTAAGAAGGCTTGAGCCAAAACTCAAGCTTCTGAAACCGAATCTCGAAGCTGAAGCTATTCCGGTGATCCCGCCACCTGAATCCGGTTCTATAAACGAACCGAATTATAGAAGGATGCGGCCAATGCGGTATCTCATTGAGGAGAAACCGTGTCATGCTTGCGATGTTTGTCTCAGAGTCTTGCGGCGCGGGGGTAATCCACGAAGCAAGTGGTGCCGAAATCCTCGACCGCGGCGATGAATGAGTTCAAACTGTGCGAGCAAAAGATTGAGAGTTGCGGGGGCTTAGAAGTCCTGGATTTACGGGATTTGGGCTGAAGGTTTTGAGTTGTTGGATTGTTGGCCGGGTGCAACTTGGGCAAGTTCAGCAACCATGCCTTTTGCCATAAAGCAAAGAAGCCGTTGAGTCCAGGTGCAAGTGTACTTACCTTAGCTGTGTCTGCTCTAAAGCATCCTTGCATCAACTTGCACCCAACTTCGTCTTTGCATCGCCTGGAACAATGGCTGCTGCTGGGCAGCATCTGAGAACACTTCGTGCTGCAAATAAGACTGGTGTACCTTGGCCCCGACCGTTAATCCTCAAGTCTCAACTCTGAATCCTTAACCCTACATGCTATTATAAGGATGCCCAGGTCGCCGCGAACAGTCCTTCCAATAAACGGACAGCTGGAGTTCCTTGGCTTAAACATGCCCTAAACGCTAAACCATAGACCCAAACCCCTAAACCATGTACCCTACTATGATAATACTAAGGCGCTTCAGCTGCCGCTCATCGTGGAGACCTTGGATGCAACTTGGCTCAAATACTTCCTTCTGCATTCGTGTAGCCGGTGCTTTTCATCATGAAACCAACTCAGGGCAGCGGCGGAATCCAAGGACCAATCGCACCTTGGCCAGCACCTGGTTTCCTAAAACCCCTCAAGCACGCAACCTCATGCCCGACTCAGCCAGTAAACTCAGGATTGGACGGAGTTGGAAGGCCAAAGCCCATCTAAGAAATCAAGGAGCTACATGGAACCTTACCTGCATTGGATCTAGACGTGTGCGCGTCAAACCAATTGTCGAAATCCAAGCTTTCCAGATGACCTTGCAAGGTCATCGGCGGAAAAGAAGTGCCAGTTCCCGACACAATGGTGTATTGGACGAAGCTTCCAGTTCCATATCAAGAATGCGGCGAGCATCTGATGGAACCGACTGGCCCAACAATATCGGAAGGATTTGCTGAAGTAAGAAGGCTTGAGCCAAAACTCAAGCTTCTGAAACCGAATCTCGAAGCTGAACCTATCCCGGTGATCCCGCCACCTGAATCCGGTTCGGTAAACGAACCGGATTACGAAAGATTGCCGAAGCGGTATCTCATTCAGGAGAAACCGTGTCATGCTTGTCCTGTTTGTCTCAGAGTCTTGCGGCGCGGGGGTAATCCACGAACCAAGTGGTGTCTCTTCCCGCGTCCGCGGCGATGAATGAGTTCAAACTGTGCGAGTAAAAGATTGAGAGTTGCGGGGGCTTAGAAGTCCTGGATTTACGGGATTTGGGCTGAAGGTTTTGAGTTGTTGGATTGTTGGCCGGGTGCAACTTGGGCAAGTTCAGCAATCATGCCTTTTGCCATAAAGCAAAGAAGCCGTTGAGTCCAGGTGCAAGTGTACTTACCTTAGCTGTGTCTGCTCTAAAGCATCCTTGCATCAACTTGCACCCAACTTCGTCTTTGCATCGCCTGGAACAATGGCTGCTGCTGGGCAGCATCTGAGAACACTTCGTGCTGCAAATAAGACTGGTGTACCTTGGCCCCGACCGTTAATCCTCAAGTCTCAACTCTGAATCCTTAACCCTACATGCTATTACTAAGGATGCCCAGGTCGCCGCGAACAGTCCTTCCAATAAACGGACAGCTGGAGTTCCTTGGCTTAAACATGCCCTAAACGCTAAACCATAGACCCAAACCCCTAAACCATGTACCCTACTATGATAATACTAAGGCGCTTCAGCTGCCGCTCATCGTGGAGACCTTGGATGCAACTTGGCTCAAATACTTCCTTCTGCATTCGTGTAGCCGGTGCTTTTCATCATGAAACCAACTCAGGGCAGCGGCGGAATCCAAGGACCAATCGCACCTTGGCCAGCACCTGGTTTCCTAAAACCCCTCAAGCACGCAACCTCATGCCCGACTCAGCCAGTAAACTCAGGATTGGAAGGAGTTGGAAGGCCAAAGCCCATCTAAGAAATCAAGGAGCTACATGGAACCTTACCTGCATTGGATCTAGACGTGTGCGCGTCAAACCAATTGTCGAAATCCAAGCTTTCCAGATGACCTTGCAAGGTCATCGGCGGAAAAGAAGTGCCAGTTCCCGACACAATGGTGTATTGGACGAAGCTTCCAGTTCCATATCAAGAATGCGGCGAGCATATGATGGAACCGACTGGCCCAACAATATCGGAAGGATTTGCTGAAGTAAGAAGGCTTGAGCCAAAACTCAAGCTTCTGAAACCGAATCTCGAAGCTGAACCTATCCCGGTGATCCCGCCACCTGAATCCGGTTCGGTAAACGAACCGGATTACGAAAGATTGCCGAAGCGGTATCTCATTCAGGAGAAACCGTGTCATGCTTGTCCTGTTTGTCTCAGAGTCTTGCGGCGCGGGGGTAATCCACGAACCAAGTGGTGCCTCTTCCCGCGTCCGCGGCGGTGAATGAGTTCAAACTGTGCGAGTAAAACATTGAGAGATGCGGGGGCTTAAACCTGGGGATTTTGAAACTTGTGATTCTAGAATTGAAATTCGGGATTCAGAGGTTTTACATTGAGAAGTTTTGGCAAAGGGTTCTGGGTTTGAGGGTTTTGGGGTCTTGGATTCGAGTTTCGAGAATTGGAATTTCGGATTCGGAATTTCTGGGTCTACGGGATTTGGAGGTTTAGAGTGGTTGGATTGCTCGTCGGGTGCAACTTGGCTGGAATTTTAGATTCGGAAATCAGAATTCAAAACTGAATGTGATGTAAAAGATCCAGGGCTTTTGAAGTTGTTGGATTTGGGCTTTGGGGTTTAGGGTTTGAGGTTTAGGGTTTCGGATTAAGGGGCGTCCGCGGCGGTGAATGAGTTCAAACTGTGCGAGTAAAACATTGAGAGATGCGGGGGCTTAAACCTGGGGATTTTGAAACTTGTGATTCTAGATTTGAGATTCGCGATTCAGAGGTTTTACATTGAGAAGTTTTGGCAAAGGGTTCTGGGTTTGAGGGTTTTGGGGTCTCGGATTCGAGTTTCGAGAATTGGAATTTCGGATTCAGAAGTTCTGGGTCTACGGGATTTGGGCTGAAGGTTTAGAGTGGTTCGATTGCTGGTCGGGTACAACTTGGCTGGAATTTTAGATTTGGAAATCATAATTCAGAACTGAGTGTGATGTAAAAGACCCAGGGGTTTTCAAATTGTTGGATTTGGGCTTTGGGGTTTCGGGTTTGAGGTTTAGGGTTTCGGATCAAGGGGTTTCAAGACTGAGGATTTGAGGTTCAGGGTTCAAGCCATCCTTCCACTTTTAATGTAACAGGCTTTCCTACTGGCCGTTGCTGTCTTTGGGTGTGATGTAAAAGATCCAGAAATCGATAACTGGGTGTGATGTAACAGATCCAGGGCTTCTGGTTTTCGGATGTTGAGAAGGAGGTTTGGAACTTGGGAGTTAGGAATAGAAATTGGGGTTTCAAACCTAATATCTTGAAGCGAGGGGTTTTGGAGATGAGGTCAAACGTTTCTAGCTGTCAGGTTGCGAACTGGGGGGTTCAAAATTCAGACTTTCGACTTGGACATTGGGATCTGAAATCTTAGGTACACGTCTTAAAACGTTGAGTGGAGGTCTGTAATATGAAACTCCAAAGAAAAATCGGGATTCGGAAATTGTGCATGGAGAGGTTTTGACACAAGGTTTGGGAGGTAGGGTTTAGGGTTAAGGCTTAAGGGTCAAGGGTGGGGTTAAGGGTCTAGGGCTAAGGGTTTAGGGTTATGGGTTAAGGGTTAACGGCTAAGGGTTTAGGATTTAGGGTTCAGGGTTAAAGGTTAAAGATTGGGAATTTAGGGTTTAAGTTTCAGGGTTAACGGTTTAGGGTATAGTGCTTAGGGGTGAGGGTTAAGGGTCAAGGGTTTAGGGTTGAGAATTAAGGGCTAAAGGTTTAGGGTTTAGGTTTTAGGGTTTAGGGTTTAGGGTTTAGGGTCTAGGGCTTGGGGTTAAGGGTTAAGGGCTTAGTGTTAAGGGTTAAGGGTTAGGGTTTAGGAGTTAAGGGTTTAGGATTTAAGGTTTGGGGTTAAGGGGTTAAGGGTTTAGGATTTAAGGTTTGGGGTCTAGGGTTAAGGGTTAAGGGCTTATGGTTTAGGGTTTAGCACTAAGGGTAAAGGGTTAAGGGTTAAGGGTTCCGGGTCTAGGGGTAAGGGTTTAGGCTTTAGGGTCTAGGGTTTAGGGTTAAGGGTTATGGGCTTATGGTTTGGGGTCTAGGACTAAGGGTAAAGGGTTAAGGGTTAAGGGTTTAGGGTTTAGGGTTAAGGGTTTAGGCTTTAGAGTTTAGGGTTAAGGGTTTAGGGTTTAAGGTTTTAGGGTTTAGGGTTAAGGGTTAAAGGTTAATAGAAGGTGTGTAGGGTTTGGGTCCTGAGTTTTAGCGGGTTTTTGGCGGGTTTTGACAGGGGTTTTGCTTTTGCTGTTTAGGGCTAAGGGTTTAGGGGTTTAGGGGTAAGGGTTAAAGGTCAAGGGTTGAGGGTTAAGGATTACGGGTTAAAGGTCTAGGTAGGGTTTAGGGTTAAGGGTTTAGGGGTAAGGGTTAAGGGTTTAGGGTTGAGGGTTTAGGGTTTAGGGTTTAGGGTTTAGGGTTTAGGGCTTTAGGGTTTTAGGGTTAGGGGTTTAGGGTTAAGGGTTTAGGGTTTAGGGTTTGGGGGTAAGGGTTAGGGGTCAAGGGTTTAGGGTTAAGGATTGAGGCTTAAGGGTGAAGGGTTTAGGGTTAAGGGTTAAGGGTTAAGGATTAAGGGTCTAGGGCTAAGGGCTAAGGGTTAAGGGTTTAGGGTTAGGGCTTAGGGTTTAGGGTTTAGGGTTTAGGCTTGAAGTTAATGTTTAGGGCTTAGGGTTTAGGGCTTGGGGTTTAGGGTTTAGGGTTTAGGGTTTGGGTTTAAGGGTTAAGGGTTTAGGGTTTAGGGTTTAGGGTTTAGGGTTGAGGGTTTAGGGTTGAGGGTTTAGGGTTTAGGGTTTAGGGTTTAGGGTTTAGGGTTTGGGGTTAAGGGTTAAGGAGTTAAGGGTCTGGGGTTTAGGACTAAGGGTAAAGGGTTAAGGGTTAAGGATTTAGGGTTTAGGGTTTGAGGTTTAGGCTTTAGGGTTTAGGGTTAGGGGTTTAGGGCAAAGGGTTTAGGGTTTAGGGCTTAGGAGTAAGGGTTAAGGGTCAAGGGTTTAGGGTTAAGGATTAAGGGTTAAAGGTTGAGAGTTTAGGTTTTAGGGTTAAGGGTTTAGGGTTTAGGGTTTAGGGTTCAGGGAAGGGTTAAGGGTTTAGGGTTTAGGGTTTAGGGTTTAGGGTTTAGGGTGCAGGGTTTAGGGTTTAGGGAGGGCTTAAGGGTTAAGGGTTTGGGGTTTAGGGTTTGGGGTTTAGGGTTTAAGGTTTAGGGTTTAGGGGTTTAGGGTTTAGGGTTTAAGGATTACGGGTTAAAGGTTTAGGTAAGGTTTAGGGTTAAAGGTTTAGGGTTAAGGGTTGAGGGTCTAGGGTTTAGGATTTAGGGTTTAGGGTTAAGGGTTTATTGTTTAGGGTTTAGGGGTTTAGGGTTTTAGGGTTAGGGGTTTAGGGTTAAGGGTTCAGGGTTTAGGGTTTAGGGGTAAGGTTTGGTCAAGGGGGTATGGGTTAAGGATTAAGGCTTAAGGGTTAAGGGTTTAGGGTTAAGGGTTAAGGGTTAAGGTTTAAGGGTCTAGGGTTAAGGATTAAGGGTTTAGGGTTTAGGGGTTAGGGGGTAGGCTTGAGGGTTTAGGGTTTAGGGTTTAGGGGTTTAGGGTTTAGGGTCTAGGGTTTAGGGTTTAGGGTCAAGGGTTTAGGGTTTAGGGTTCAGGGTTTAGGGTTTAAGGTTTAGGGTTTAGGGGTTTAGGGTTTAGGATTTAAGGTTTGGGGTTTAGGGTTAAGGGTTAAGGGCTTAGGGTTTGGGGTTTAGGACTAAGGGTAAATGGTTAAGGGCTAGGGGTTTAGGGTTTAAGGTTTAGTATTAAAGATGTAGGGTTTGGGCTTTAGGGTTTAAGGTTTAGGGTTTAGGGGTTTAGGGTTTGGGATTTAAGGTTTAGGGTTTAGTGTTAAGAGTTAAGGGCTCAGGGTTAAGGGTTTAGGACTAAGGGTAAAGGGTTAAGGGTTAGGGGTTCAGGGTCTAGGGTTAAGGGTTTAGGGTTAAGGGTTAAGGGTTTAGGGTTTAGGGTTTAGGGCTTCGGGTTTAGGGTTTAAGGTTTAGGGTTTGGAGTTAAGGGTTAAGGGGTTTAGGGTTTGTGGGTGGTCCGTGCTTGGTTTCGAGCGGGTTTTGTCAGGGTTTTTGCTTTTGCTTTTTTGTGCAGGTGGCTTTGTTTTCTGCTGCCTCGAACCCTGCCCTGCCCCTGCTGTGCCCTGCTGTGCCCACCAAGGTTTAGGTTCGAGATTCCTTTCTGGGAAAGTCGAGGGTTCGTGATTCCTTTCTGTGAAGATCGGAGGTTCGAGATTCCTTTCTAGGAAGGTCGGAGGTTCGAGATTCCTTTCTGGGAAGGTCGGGGGTTCGAGATTCCATTCCGGGAAGGTCGGGTGTTCGAGAGTCCTTTCTGGGAAGGTCGGAGATTCGAGATTCCTAAATTTGCAATGAACATACATTTTTCACAACATGCTTATTGCTATTGTCACGACCCTGCCATCCGAACCGTCCAACACACACCTTCTATTTATCATTTGCTTGAGGGTTTAGGGTTTAGGGTTCAGGGTTTAGGGTTCAGGGTTTAGGGTTTAGGGTTAAGGGTTTATAGAAGGTGTGTAGGGTTTGGGTCCGGAGTTTTGGCGGGTTTCGGGCGGGTTTTGACAGGGTTTTTGCTTTTGCTTTTTTGGTGCAGGTGGCTTTGTTTTTTGCTGCCTCGAACCTGCCCTGCCCCTGCTTTCGAGCTCTCGCAGAACAACAAATTTGCAATGAAAAAAACATTTTTCACAACACGCTTATTGCTATTGTCATGGCCCTGCCATCCGAACCGTCCAACACACACCTTCTATTTATCATTTGCTTGAGGGTTTAGGGTTTAGGGTTTAGGGTTTAGGGTTAAGTTTAGGGTTTAGGGTTTAGGGTTAAGGGTTTAGGGTTTAGGGTTTAGGGTTTCGCCCTTTTTCATGGAAGTTGTTTGGTTTCCGGGGACGGGTGCGCCGTCAGTGCTTGTGCGAATCTTGCGGCGGGCGGCGTGCTTGCAGCGAAGGCTGCTCTTCGGCCGGCTTATGGCGGCCCGGTTCTTTCTTCCCACCCCGCGCCGTTCATGAGGCGGCGCAACCACCCAAACCTACTCATTTTAGGGTTTAGGGCCTGAACTTATTTCTGTTTGTATGCATCTTTCAAAAAGGATTCTCTTATATTTCCGAAATTGAGTGGGCATAGAACATTTCCAAAGCCCCTCCGATTATCAGGAATTTCCGGCTTCCAAGGCCCGAAATGGTGGAAATCCCACAAAAGCATAAAAACCATCGATTTTTCAGTACCCGCTCCTTTTCCGGAGATCATTTCCAAGGCCCCTCGGATTTCTTGGATTTCAAGCTTCCAAAGCCGCCGAAAAGGGTGGACACCCACAAAAGCACCAAAATCATAGATTTTTCAGTACCCGCTCCTTTTCTGGAGGCCATTTCCAAGGCCCCTCGGATTTTCTTGGGTTTCCGACTGCCAAGGCGCGAAATGGGGGAAACTCCACAAAAGCACGAAAATCGCCGATTTTGCAATACGTGCTCCTTTTCCGGGTGCCATTTCCAAAGCCCCTTCGGATTTTCAAGGATTTCCTGCTTCCAAGGCCCGAAATGTGGGAAACCCCACAGAAGCACCAAAAACGTCGATTTTGCAATACCCGCTCCTTTTCTGGAGGCCATTTCCAAGGCCCCTCGGGTATTCAGGTATTTCCGGCTTTCAAGGCTGCCGAAATGGGGGAGACTCCACAAAAGCATCAAAATCATTCATTTTGCAATACCCGCTCTTTTTCCGGAGGCCATTTGCAAGTCCCCCAGCATTTTCAGGATGTCCGGCTTCCAAGCCCGCCGAAAAGGTGAAACTCCACAAACGCACCAAAATCGTCGATTTTGCAGTACCCGCTCCTTTTCCCGAGGCCATTTCCAAGGCCCCTCGGATTTTCAGTGATTTCCGGCTCGCAAGGCCGCGGAAATAGGGGACCCCCACAAAAGCACCAAAATCGTCGATTTTGCAATACCCGCTCCTTTTCCGGAGGCCATTTCCCAGGCGCCTTGGATTTTCAAGGATTTCCGGCTTCCAAGGCACCAAAATAGGGAAAACCCCACAAAAGCACCAAAATCGTCGATTTTGCAGTACGTGCTCCTTTTCCGAAGGCCATTTCCAAGGCGCCTCGGATTTTCAGTGATTTCCGGTTTCCAAGGCCCGAAATGGGGGGAACCCCAAGAAAGCACGAAAATCGTCGATTTTGCAGTACTCTCTCCTTTTCCGGAGGCCATTTCCAAGGCCCCTCGGATTTTCATGCATTTCCCAAGGCTGCCGGAATGGGGGGAATCCCACAAAACCACCAAAATCGTCGATTTTGCAGTACGTACTCCTTTTCCGGAAGCTATTTCCAAGGCCCCTCGGATTTTCAAGGATCTCCTGCTTCCAAGGCTGCCGAAATGGGGGAAACACCACAAAAGCATCAAAATCGTCGATTTTGCAATATGTGCTCCTTTTCCGGTGGCCATTTCCAAGGCCCTTCGGATTTTCAGGGATTTCCGGCTTCCAAGGCCGCCGAAGAGGGGGAAACTCCACAAAAGCACCAAAATCGTCGATTTTGCAGTACCCGCTCCTTTTCCGGAGGCCATTTCCAAGGCCCCTCGGATTTTCAAGGATTTACGGCTTCCAAGGCTGCCGAAATGGTGGAAACACCACAAAAGCACCAAAATCGTCGATTTTGCAATACGTGCTCCTTTTTCGGAAGCCATTTCCAAGGCCCCTCGAATTTTCAGGGATTTCCGGCTTCCAAAGCCCGAAATGGAAGAAACACCACAAAAGCACCAAAATCGTGGATTTTGCAGTACTCACTCCTTTTCCGGAGGCCAGTTCCAAGGCCCCTCAGATTTTCATGGCTTTCCGGCTTGCAAGGCCGCGGAAATAGGGGAACCCCACAAAAGCACCAAAATCGTCGATTTTGCAGTACCCGCTCCTTTTCCGGGACCATTTCCCAGGCGCCTTGGATTTTCAAGGATTTCCGGCTTCCAGGGCTGCCGAAATGGGGGAAACCCCACAAAAGTACAAAATCGTCGATTTTGCAATACGTGCTCCTTTTCCGGAAGCCATTTCCAAGGCGCCTCGAATTTTCAGAGATTTTCGGCTTCCAAAGCCCGAAATGGAAGAAAGCCCACAAAAGCACCAAAATCGTCGATTTTGCAGTGCCCACTCCTTTTCCCGAGGCCATTTCCAAGGCCCCTCGGTTTTTCACGGATTTCCCAAGGCTGCCGAAATGGGGGGAACCCCACAAAACCACCAAAATCGTCGATTTTGCAGTACGTGCTCCTTTTCCGGAAGCTATTTCCAAGGCCCCTCGGATTTTCAAGGATTTCCTGCTTCCAAGGCTGCCGAAATGGGGGAAACACCACAAAAGCAGCAAAATCGTCGATTTTGCAATATGTGCTCCTTTTCCGGTGGCCATTTCCAAGGCCCTTCGGATTTTCAGGGATTTCCGGCTTCCAAGGCCGCCGAAAAGGGGGAAACTCCACAAAAAAGCACCAACATCGTCGATTTTGCAGTACGCGCTCCTTTTCCGGAGGCCATTTCCAAGGCCCCTCGGATTTTCAAGGATTTACGGCTTCCAAGGCTGCCGAAATGGGAGAAAACGTCACAAAAGCACCAAAATCGTCGATTTTGCAGTATCCCTTCCTTTCCGGAGCCCATTTCCAAGGCCCTTGGTATTTTGAGGGAATTTCCGGAATAGGAGGAAAACACCACAAGAACTCCAAAATCGTCGATTTTGCAGCACCCCTTCCTTTTCCGGACACCTTTTCCAAGGCCCCTTGGATTTTTAGAGAATTTCCGTTTGCCAAAGCCCGAAATGGAGAAACACCACAAAAGCATCAAAATCGCTGATTTTGCAGTACCGCTTCCTTTTCCGGAAACCATTTCCAAGGATCCGTGGGATTTTTAAAGAATTTCCGACTTCCAAGGCCCGAAATGTGGAAAACCTCACAAAAGCACCAAAATCGTCGATTTTGCAGTATCCCTTCCTTTTCCGGAGCCCATTTCCAAGGTCCCTTGGGATTTTGAGGGAATTTCTGAATTCCAAGACCCGAAATACGAGGAAAACACCACAAAAGCTCCAAAATCGTTGATTTTGCAGCACCCCTTTCCTTCCGGAGACCTTTTCCAAAGTCCCTTGGGATTTTTAGAGAACTTTCGGCTGCCAAAGCCCGAAATGGGGAAAACACCACAAAAGCACCGAAATCGTCGATTTTGCAGCACCGCTTCCTTTTCCGGAGGCCATTTCAAAGGCCCCGTTGGATTTTTAGTGAATTTCCGGCTTCCAAGGCCGGAAATGGTGAAAACCCCACAAAAGCACCAAAATCGTCGATTTTGCAGTACCCGTTCCTTTTCCGGAGCCCATTTCCAAGATCCCTTGGGATTTTGAGGGAATTTCCGGCTTCCAAAGAAACCATTTCCAAGACCTCTTGGGATAATGAAGAGATTTCCGGCTTCCAAGGCCCGAAATAGGAGAAAAGCCCACAAAAGCGCCAGATTCATCGATTTTGCAGTACGCCTCCCTTTTCCGGAAGCCATTTCCAAGGTCCCCTGCGATTTTGAGGGAATGTCTGGCTTCCAAGGGCCGAAATAGAGGGAAAACCCCACAAAACCAGCAAAATCATCGATTTTGCAGTACCCCTTCCTTTTCCGGAAACCATTCCCAAGGCCCCTTGAGATTTTCAATGCAATTTCCGGCTTCCAAGGCCCGAAATTGGCAGAAAACCTCACAAAAGCACCAAAATCATGGATTTTGCAGTACCCATTCCTTTTCCGGAGACCATTTCCAAGCTCCCCGGTGATTTTCAGTGTATTTCCGGTTTCCAACGCCACCGGAAGGGAGGAAACCTTTCACAAAAGCATCAAAAGCGTCGAGTTTGCAATCCAAGCTCCTTTTCCGGAAACCACGTTCAAGGCCCCTTAGGATTTTTAAAAAATTCCCGACTTCCAAGGCCCGAAATAGAGAAAACCACACAAAAGCATCCAAAATCTTCATTTTTGACAGTCATTTCAGACTCGAAACGATTCTGGGCTTGCTGACCGGGGGGGGGGGGGGGGGGGGGGGGGGGGGGGGGGGGGGGGGGGGGGGGGGGGGGGGAGCGGAGCTGTTTAGAGTCCCACATGGGATCAATCGTTTTGGTAAAAATTGAAAATTGGGCGGGGTTAGGGGCTTAGGGGCTTATTCCCTGAACTCCCTGAAAGACCCTCAAGCAAACATGTTCGAAGCGCTTGTTCACGATGTCCCGCCGTGGCAGTCACTGGATTGGCTGTTTTCCAGTCAGCCTCCACTTGCTCGGTGATCGGGGCCGGAATGATGGCGCTCCCGAAGTCGGACACACCGAAAGTGTCGATTTCAGGCGTTGATCGGAGCTTCTGCAGGAGATGCGTTACACCTGCGCTCGCGATCTGCCTCGTAGCAATTGCTGGCGAGAAAGTTCCGTTCGCCAGTACGGCTGGGCCGTAGAGCTTGCGATCCTGTGCAAGTACAGTCGACAGACTGGTGATGCTTAGAGTCTAGCGACTCATTTACGGAAAAACGCATTGTGTGTACACGCGGGGTCGGTTTTTGGAGGCTCGGCTGTGGTTCAGTCTCAGTAGTATTAATATTGTAATAGTAGTAATAGTAATAATAGTAGTAATAGTAATAATAGTAGTAATAGTAGTAATAGTAGTAATAGTAGTAATAGTAGTAATAGTAGTAATAATAGTAATAGCAGTAATAGTAGTAATAATAGTAATAGTAATAATAGTAATAGTAGTAATAGTAGTATGACTAGTAATAGTAGTAATAGTGCTACGAGCTCTTACACGCACGCGCTGTCACACTCCATGTCTGCTTTTTTGGGGCCTCTTTCCGGCCTCGTCGCGAGCTCTTCCGGGCCTCTTGCTGGCCTCTTCCTGGCCTCCTTTGGGCTTCTTCTGGCGCGCGTGTGCGTCACACTCCTTGCTGGTCTCTTTCCGGCCTTGGGAAGACCCTCTATTGTGCCTTTTCACAAGGCCTCCGGGTCCCTGGCTCTCTGCCCCCTCGTTTTTCTGCCTTCCTGGCAGCATGGCTCTCTAGCTCTCTGGACCCCTGGCCCTGCCTCCCTGGCTGCCTGGCTGCCTGGCTCCCTTTTTCCCTTGGTTCCTGGCTGCTCCCTTTCCGAAGCCACTTCCAAACTCTCCGGGGCTTTTCAAGGTATTTCCAGCTGCCAAGGCCGCCGAAAGGGACGGAAACTCCACAAAAGCACCAAAATCGTCGATTTTGCAGTCCCCGCTCCTCTTCCGGCGGCCATGTCCAAGCCCCCTTGGGATTTTTAAGAACTTTCCGGCTTCCAAGGCCCGAAATAAAGGAAACCCCACAAAAGCGCCAAAATCGTCGTTCCGGAGACCATTTCCAAGGCCCCTTGTGATTTTTAGTGACTTTCCGGCTTCCAAGGCCCCAAATGTGGAAAACCACACAAAAGCACCAAAATCGTCGATTTTGCAGTACGTGCTCCTTTTCCGGAGGCCATTTCCAAGGCGGCTCGGATTTTCAGTGCTTTCCGGTTTCCAAGGCCCGAAATGGGGGAAACCCCACGAAAGCACGAAAATCGTCGATTTTGCAGTACTCTCTCCTTTTCCGGAGTCCATTTCCAAGGCCCCTCGGATTTTCACGGATTTCCCAAGGCTGCCGAAATGGGGGGAACCCCACAAAAGCACCAAAATCGTCGATTTTGCAGTACGTGCTCCTTTTCCGGAAGCTATTTCCAAGGCCCCTCGGATTTTCAAGGATTTCCTGCTTCCAAAGCTGCCGAAATGGGGGAAACACCACAAAAGCACCAAAATCGTCGATTTTGCAATATGTGCTCCTTTTCCGGTGGCCATTTCCAAGGCCCTTCAAATTTTCAGGGATTTCCGGCTTCCAAGGCCGCCAAAAAGGGGCAACTCCACAAAAGCACCAAAATCGTCGATTTTGCAGTGCCCGCTCCTTTTCCGGGGACCATTTCCAAGGCCCCTCGGATTTTTAAAGATTTACGGCTTCCAAGGCTGTCGAAATGGTGGAAACACCACAAAAGCACCAAAATCGTCGATTTTGCAATACGTACTCCTTTTCCGGAAGCCATTTCCAAGGCCCCTCGAATTTTCAGGGATTTCCGGCTTTAAAAGCCCGAAATGGCAGAAACACCACAAAAGCACCAAAATCGTGGGTTTTGCAGTACTCACTCCTTTTCCGGAGGCCAGTTCCAAAGCCCCTCAGATTTTCACGGATTTCCGTCTTGCAAGGCCGCGGAAATAGGGAAACCCCACAAAAGCACCAAAATCGTCGATTTTGCAGTACCCGCTCCTTTTCCAGGGCCATTTCCCAGGCGCCTTGGATTTTCAAGGATTTCCGGCTTCCAAGGCTGTCGAAATGGCGGAAGCCCCACAAAAGCACCAAAATCGTCGATTTTGCAATACGTGCTCCTTTTCCGGAAGCAATTTCCAAGGCGCCTCGAATTTTCAGAGATTTCCGGCTTCCAAAGCCCGAAATGGAAGAAACCCCACAAAAGCACCAAAATCGTCGATTTTGCAGTACCCGCTCCTTTTCCCGAGGCCATTTCCAAGGCCCCTCGGA
>CAJNDT010001528.1:0-51648 GCA_905221615.1 Symbiodinium sp. CCMP2592
AAAGCCAGACAGACAGCCCACCAATCCCGTCGACTGGACTGGTTGTGGCGAAGGCAGACAGATCGGAGGCAGGGGCAGGTACAGCCATGCGCAGAAGACGTACTTCTGCATTGTCCAATGCTTGAAATGCAAGGCCGAACCTTGCAACAAGAGGATGGAGGCAGAGGTGGACGGCCACTGGCCGCACTTCTGCCGTGCCTGCAAGCCCCACGGGGCGCCTGACCCTAAGTGGTAGGGCAGGCAGGCAGGCAGGCAGTGGCCGTCGACCTCTGCCTCCATCCTCTTGTCAGCCAGACAGCTAGACAGACAAGGCAGTGGCCGGACAGCTAGACAGCCAGACAGAGACACACCCTTGCAGGCAAGAAAAAAAATCGCCTTCAGAGTGGGAATCGCTGACTCATCAATCAAGCAGATAGAAGCAGATAGTGATTGTGCCTGTTGGCCAGGCGCCCGCGACCTGCCGCCAGACAGCCGTGTCAGCCCGCGACCTGCCGCCAGACAGCCGTGTCAGCAGTGCAGCAGTGTACGGGCCCACAAAGAAGCTGTGGCTAGCAGAGTAATTAATTATTCGGTGGAAACCGTTCCGAACAAAACCTGCCTTAGCCTAAACGGCCCTAAACTCTGTGGGCTCTTCTATTCATGGATGTGCAGCCAAACCTAAACCTTTTGTGGTCAGAGAGAGGGGATTTGCAGTTTGCAGCGAGTCCGTGCCCCGTTTTTCAGAGAGGCAGGCAGTGCTGATTGCTCGCATTGCTCACGTTGTGGAAGCTCGCAGCCAGCAAGCAGCACACGTTGTGGAAGCTCGCAGCCAGCAAGCAGCAGACCGGAAAGCCCCTGTGAAGAAGACAGCCAGACCAGCAGGCCGGGCGACTCAAGAAAGCCCTTAAAATTCTTTCACAAAGATGAATGCTGGCAGGCAGTCAGCATGGCCAGCCAGGAAGCAGCAGCAGCCACAGCCAGACAGGCTGATTCGAAACCTTCCTCCTCAACCTAAATCCTAAACCATAATTAAGAAATTAATTAATTACAAGGGTTTGGGGTTGTAATTAAAAGGGTTGCTTGAGAGGTTGGAAGGTGATTTCGGGCTCCGAGGCAGCCAGGCAGTGAGTGTGCAAGGCTTCAGGGAGTTCAGGGTTTCTTCGGAGGTTGGAAGGTGGGGTGGGGCTCAGAGGCAGCGAGGCAGTGAGTGCGCGAGGTTTCAGGGAGTTCAGGGCTTCTTCGGAGGTTGGAAGGTGGGGTGGGGCTCAGAGGCAGCGAGGCAGTGAGTGTGCAAGGTTTCAGGGAGTTCAGGGCTGGGAAGTTGGGAGTAAGTACTTAGTAATTAACTAATCAGTACTAGTAGTAGTAATAGTAGTAGTAGTAGTAGTACTAGCAGTAGTCATTGGTAGTCGTCGTCGTAGTAGTAGTAGTCGTAGTCATTAATTAGTTGTAGTAGTAGTAATTAGTGGTAATAGAACTGGTTTCGCATGCTGGCTGGATTGTGCCACATCGTAGTACAAGCTTAGTACTGGATGTGCCTCGCTTCGCATGCTGGCTGGATTGTGCCACATCGTAGTACAAGCTTAGTACTGGTGCCTCGCTTCGCATGCTGGCTGGATTGTGCCACATCGTAGTACAAGCTTAGTACTGGATGTGCCTCGCTTCGCATGCTGGCTGGATTGTGCCAAATCGTAGTACAAGCTTAGTACTGGATGTGCCTCGCTTCGCATGCTGGCTGGATTGTGCCAAATCGTAGTACAAGCTTAGTACTGGATGTGCCTCGCTTCGCATGCTGGCTGGATTGTGCCACATCGTAGTACAAGCTTAGTACTGGATGTGCCTCGCTTCGCATGCTGGCTGGATTGTGCCAAATCGTAGTACAAGCTTAGTACTGGATGTGCCTCGCTTCGCATGCTGGCTGGATTGTGCCACATCGTAGTACAAGCTTAGTACTGGATGTGCCTCTCTTCGCATGCTGGCTGGATTGTGCCAAATCGTAGTACAAGCTTAGTACTGGATGTGCCTCGTTTCGCATGCTGGCTGGATTGTGCCAAATCGTAGAGCAAGCTTAGTACTGGATGTGCCTTGCTTCGCATGCTGGCTGGATTGTGCCAAATCGTAGTACAAGCTTAGTACTGGATGTGCCTCGCTTCGCATGCTGGCTGGATTGTGCCAAATCACACCTCCACAACACCTCCACAACAACTCCACAACACCTCCACAACACTTCCACAACACTCCACAACACCTCCACAACACCTCCACAACACCTCCACAACACCTCCACAACACTTCCACAACACCTCCACAACACTTCCACAACACCTCCACAACACCTCCACAACAACTCCACAACACTCCCACAACACTCCCACAACACCCAAATCAGCAATGAAGCTTGGCTCAAAGAATAAACCCCTGTGGTTTGCGCTGTTCTTAACAGGCGAAGGAATTCTCCTGATCTTTCTGGGCATCATGGGCCACACTACTAACCACTGAGCCAAAATTTGTTTTGGCTTGAGGCCTCGGCCAATTCCCTTTTGGATCTGGCAAATCCTGTCTAGCTCGCTTGAGTCCCTTTGATGAACCTCAATCCGCATCGGGAAAACCAAAATGACGGGCCCGGGAATCGAGCCCGCATACAATACATGAACCTGGCCGGAGTCGACGCTTTGCCCACTGAGCTACGGTGTGCATGTTATTTTGAGTCTCAAGGGCATATTATGGCTGGATTGCTGGGATGATGGTGAAAACTCGTAATTGCTGGAAGTGCAGCGTCTTTCAGGCTGGCTGGAATTTGCCAAATGAATCAAATTAATTAATTACGGTTTCTAGACACCTTGCAAAATTTTTTTGCATCCATTTCGCCA
The DNA here is from genome assembly GCA_905221615.1 of Symbiodinium sp. CCMP2592. Taxonomy (NCBI): domain Eukaryota; class Dinophyceae; order Suessiales; family Symbiodiniaceae; genus Symbiodinium; species Symbiodinium sp. CCMP2592. Next base: position 2,850 of record CAJNDT010001528.1, read on the forward strand.
AGCATGCTCCTCTAGCACACTGGTGGAAGGCTGGGTGTTGATACCACATGCCTCCACAATGGATGCTTTGGTTCAGGGGCCCTCCGCTGTGATCTTCGCTGTTGCCTCAGGGTCCCACCGAGTGATTGGTCACTCCCCCTGCAATACCGAGGAATAAACCTCACACCCTGAGGCACCTAAAAGGCTTGTGGATCTCGTCCGGGTCGTCCTTGACCCGGTCTTCGTAGTCATCCTTGTAGCCTGACAAGAGCCAGATCTTTAACCACTGAGCTATGAAAACCCTGGGGAGGTGGATTGAAGAATCATTTCAACAAACATGCTGCCCCCGTGACCAGGGTGGGTTTGGCTTAGTGGTTAGAGCAACGTCTCTCGACAGGACGGATGCTGGCTGGATTGTGCTGGATTGTAGTACAAGCCTCAAGGCCTAGGGTTTTTAAACCCCTTGCAAATTTTTTTTTGCATCGAATTCGCCAAGCATAATTACAAGCTTAGTGCATGCTGGCTGGATTGTGCCAAGTCGTAGTACAAGCATAGGAATCAATCCGGTAGGTGGAACTCCTCGAGCAGATCCTGTACACCTTACAGGAGATGCAGGCAGGCAGATCATCAATAATTAGCTCGCCTGAATTTTGACAGAATCCAGAGGTGGAACTTGGGCGCCTCGGCCAGAAGTTGGCCTGCATGGAAGGCAGACAGGCCCGCTCAAGCTTTGGCTCCGACGCATACCAGCCTCTATCGGCAATGGGGTAAAATATGATAATTTCATGCAGTGGGAGCGATAGATCTTTTGTTCCTTTGTAAACAGGACAGACAGCTCTGCGACCCCATGGATGTGGAGCGCCATGCGGCCTCGGCAGAGAGCCACGCAGAAAGACAGGTAGTCAGACTGAACACGGTCCGGGCAAGGCTGCGGCAAGCAGGCCCACCGGTGTCGTGGGCCTTGCTGTGCTGGTGCCTGTGAGACAGGCAGCCAGCAAGACAGAAAGACAGACAGGCTGTCAGAACAGTACGTTAACCTTCAACCCTAAGCCCTGAACCTTAAACCTGAAACCCTAAACCCCAGACTCAGAAAGCCAGCCAGATCTGTCATCTGTCGATCTATAGTCAGTGAGGCAGGCTAGGACAGCCAAGCTCACCAGCGAGACGGGTAACGGAAAAGTAGGGTTTGATTCCGGAGAGGGAGCCTGATGAACTAATTCGATGCTGCGACAGTAATTAATCGAAATCAGTAATTACGAGAGGAACACTTCGTTCAGATTCTTGGTTAATTTTTGTGGCTTGCTGAAAAGCTAAGACCACGAAGCTATCATCCTGAGACCTGCAGCAGAAAGGCCCAAGCAGCCAGAGCCCCCAGACGGACAGCACACCGGCAGTGACGTGAAGGCCGGGCTATCTACGGGCTCGGAGAATCCAGGCAAGTAATTAGATCAAAAGCCTTCAACCCCGGGCTTGCAGGCCATGGAACGCCTGCCAGAAGAGACCGCCAGCCAGGCAGCCAGCCAGGCAGACAGGTCGATCTCAAATGACTCCAATAATTAATTAATTAGTCTCCATTGTAGTTGCTTTTGTTGGTTTAATTAACAAGATTTAGAGATTAGGTATTCCCAAAAAGGAACTGCAATGGAGACTAATTAATTAATTAATTAGGTAATGGTCGACAGGGATAGTTGAGGGCATTCGTATTTAACTGTCAAAGGTGAAGGCTCTTGGATTTGTTAAAGACGGACTAATTACTGCGAAAGCATTTGCAAAGGATGTTTTCATTGATCAAGAACGAAAGTTAGGGGATCGAAGACGATCAGATACCGTCCTAGTTTTAACCGTAAACTCTGCCAACTAGAGATTGGAGGTCGAAACCGAGCCAGCTGCTGAGCCGGCAGTCAGCCAGGCAGCCAGCCAGGCAGACAGGTCGATCTCAAATGACTCCAATAATTAATTAGTCTCCATTGTAGTTGCTTTTGTTGGTTTAATTAACCAGATTTAGAAATTAGGTATTCCCAAAAAGGAACTGCAATGGAGACTAATTAATTAATTAGGTAATGGTCGACAGGGATAGTTGAGGGCATTCGTATTTAACTGTCAAAGGTGAAGGCTTTTGGATTTGTTAAAGACGGACTAATTACTGCGAAAGCATTTGCAAAGGATGTTTTCATTGATCAAGAACGAAAGTTAGGGGATCGAAGACGATCAGATACCGTCCTAGTTTTAACCGTAAACTCTGCCAACTAGAGATTGGAGGTCGACACCCAGACGACTCCTTCAGCACCTTATGAGAAATCAAAGTCTGTAAGGATTGACAGATTGATAGCTCTTTCTTGATTCTATGGGTGCAACAAAAAAGGGTCTGGAGTGGGTTCAGGGTCGTTTCGGTGGTTGGAAGGCAAGGGCTCCGAGGCAGTCAGGCAGTGAGTGCGCAAGGCTTCAGGGTTTTGGGGGTTTGGTTCAGGGTTGTTTCGGTCGTTGGAAGGCAGTAGGGGCTCCGAGGCAGTCAGGCAGTGAGTGAGTGCGCCAGGCTTCAGGGTTCTTTTTTTTTTTGTGTGTTTTTCGTGCTGGATTGGAGTACTATGACTGGATTGCGCTGGATTGTAGTCTGGCTGCTGGCTGGATTGTGCTGGATTGTAGTACCTGCTGGCTGGATTGTGCTGGATTGTAGTACGGCATTAGTACTGGAAGTCGGATGCTGGCAGGATGGTGCTTTCTCGTAGTACAACCTTAGTACTGGAAGTGGTGGTTGTATTTGGTTTTCTTGCAAGCTGGCAGGATCGAAGGCGGGACAGCCTCGCGCCCCACAGAAGCAAGCAGAGAAGCAGAAACAGAAGACGGCACAAGGCACAACAACGAGCGGCAAAAGGAAAAAAACAAATGAATTCCTTACATTGCCAACTTCCCCCGGCGGTGTGGTGGTGGCACAGCTGTGTAAGGGTGTGTCCCTGCACAGAGGTCCGGGTTCGAGTCCCGGTCGGGGTGTTTGGCCGATGCCATTGTGTTGACCCTTTATACGGAAAGTTCCAGAATGGATGAGTGTCTTCCCCGTAGCTTGACCCAGGGTCTTGATGGTGTAGTGGTACATCGCCTGGCTTCGTGCCATTAGTACTGGATGTGCCTCGTTTCGATCCCCAGGGGTTTTGCCAGGCTCTGGAACGGGCTGGAGCAATTAATTACTGGATGTGGCCCGATTCTGGCTGAATTGTGCCACGAGCCCGAAAACATCGGAAGCTGTGCAAAATGCCATTTGCCAATCGTTGTGCCACGAGCCCGCAAACATCGGAAGCTTTGCAAAATGCCATTTGCCAAAAAAATTTTTTCCTCCAGCTGCTCCCGGCCGCCAGAGGTTGATCCCATGCTCCTTGAAGCCGGTGCCAACACCAGCTTGGAGCCGAATGATGGGATCAAGTTATTGCAGGGCCCTCCACGTGATCTTCACAAGCCTCAGGGCCCACCGGTTGGGAATGTTACGTCCAACCCCCTGCTCGAGGAAAACCTCGCTCCCTGAGGCACCAGTTTTGCACACCCTGGAGTCGCTTTGCCGCTCTGGATTGTTGTACAACCTTTGTGCTGCCTTGTATCGGGAGCTTGCAGCATAATGCTTTTCTCGTAGAACAATCTTAATTAGTACTGGGACTGGCTGGATTGTGCTGGATTGTAGTTCCGCATCAGTTGGTAATTAATTACAAGCACTGCTGCCGATTCCTGCAGCAGCAAGCGAAAAAGAGCTTGCAAATCATTCTTCCGATGCAGATGGAATCCAATGCTCACAATGATTTGATGCAGCCATCAGCTCCAGTTCTACCCAATGGCCCGGAGGCACATCGTATGACTCGAGGTGCAGACAGCAAAGGTGCAGGGGCTCAATCCCCGGGGTGTCATGGCAAGACGCAGGCCCGGTCGGGATCCGGGGAGTGGATGGAGTCGCCAGTCCCGATGAATGGTGAGGAGTTCGCTGCTCAATTGCAGGGCCACTGCCAGGTTGCTGGTGGCAGGTATTCTGAGTCTCCTGTCGGACTCGAGACTCGAGCCTTCAATCGTATGTCCAGCGACGGCTCAGGTTCCAACTTGCCGGTGAACTCAGTGTTGTGGTGTGTGGCTGTCAAGCTGCCAGTCAAGCTTCCAGGCTTCAGATGGGTTTAAGGTTAGGGTGTGCCCTCCCTGAACTTTAGCCTATACCAACAAAAAAACGGAGCAGTAGCTAACACCTCCAATGCTGGCAAGTGTTCGACTGACACAGGTGTCCGACTTTGCACCATTGGAGGTGTTAGCCACTGCTCCGTCTTTTTGTTGGTGTAGGCTAAAGTTCAGGGCAGGGAAAACCCTAATTTAACTCTTCTGAAGTGCAGCCTGCAAGCTTGGATGGAAGACAGTGGACAACTCTTTCATCTGGATGACACCGGCTGCTGTGAACAGAGAATCCAGCTTACCGGATTGGATGATGTACAACATTGGCGACAACAGCGATCAAGAAATGCAGGAGCTGAAGGCATACTTCTGCCAGAGCACTGAAATCGGGAATGGCGAGAACATCGACTCACCGGATCCCGCCGGGCCGCGACTTTTGCAAAAGAAATCCTAACCAAGATGCCATTGGAGATAATTACTGATTAATTAATTAGCCCTTGTCGGGTCAACTCAACATGTGCCGTGTGGCAGCCACACATCGGGTCATTGGGTTCGCTCTGTGACTAGGGTGGGTTTAGCTTAGTGGTTAGAGCGCTGGCTCAAGTCGCTTACGCGGCAGCTGAACTGCGAGGTAAAAGCCGAGATGAAGCTCCAAAGGGTTTTCTTGCATGTCGGCCTCCAATCGATTGTGCCAAGATTGTGCCAAATCGTAGAGCAAGCTAGTACTGGATGTGCCTCGCTTCGCATGCTGGCTGGATTGTGCCAAATTGTAGTACAAGCTTAGTACTGGATGTGCCTCGCTTCGCATGCTGGCTGGATTGTGCCACATCGTAGTACAAGCTTAGTACTGGATGTGCCTCGCTTCGCATGCTGGCTGGATTGTGCCACATCGTAGTGCAAGCTTAGTACTGGATGTGCCTCGCTTCGCATGCTGGCTGGATTGTGCCACATCGTAGTACAAGCTTAGTACTGGATGTGCCTCGCTTCGCATGCTGGCTGGATTGTGCCAAATCGTAGTACAAGCTTAGTACTGGATGTGCCTCGCTTCGCATGCTGGCTGGATTGTGCCAAATCGTAGTACAAGCTTAGTACTGGATGTGCCTCGCTTCGCATGCTGGCTGGATTGTGCCAAATTGTAGTACAAGCTTAGTACTGGATGTGCCTCGCTTCGCATGCTGGCTGGATTGTCCCACATCGTAGTACAAGCTTAGTACTGGATGTTCCTCGCTTCGCATGCTGGCTGGATTGTGCCAAATCGTAGTACAAGCTTAGTACTGGATGTGCCTCGCTTCGCATGCTGGCTGGATTGTGCCACATCGTAGTACAAGCTTAGTACTGGATGTGCCTCGCTTCGCATGCTGGCTGGATTGTGCCAAATTGTAGTACAAGCTTAGTACTGGATGTGCCTCGCTTCGCATGCTGGCTGGATTGTGCCAAATCGTAGTACAAGCTTAGTACTGGATGTGTCTCGTTTCGCATGCTGGCTGGATTGTGCCAAATCGCAGTACAAGCTTAGTACTGGATGTGCTCGCTTCGCATCTGCTGGATGTGCCAAATCGTATTACAAGCTTAGTACTGGCGATGTGCATTGTGCCAAGCTTCGTATGCTGGCTGGATTGTGCCAAATCGTAGTACAAGCTTAGTACTGGATGTGCCTCGCTTCGCATGCTGGCTGGATTGTGCCAAATCGTAGTACAAGCTTAGTACTGGATGTGCCTCGATTCGCATTGGCTGCCATCGTAGTACTGGATGTGCCTGTTTCGCATGCTGGCTGGATTGTGCCAAATCGTAGTACAAGCTTAGTACTGGATGTGCCTCGTTCGCATGCTGGCTGGATTGTGCCAAATCGTAGTACAAGCTTAGTACTGGATGTGCCTCGCTTCGCATGCTGGCTGGATTGTGCCAAATCGTAGTACAAGCTTAGTACTGGATGTGCCTTCGCTTCGCATGCTGGCTGGATTGTGCCAAATCGTAGTACAAGCTTAGTACTGGATGTGCCTCGCTTCGCATGCTGGCTGGATGTGCCAAAATCGTAGTAACAAGCTTAGTACTGGATGTGCCTCGTTTCGCATGCGGCTGGATTGTGCCAAATCTAGCTATTGTGCAAATCGTAGTACAGCTTAGTACTGGATGTGCCTCGTTTCGCATGCTGGCTGGATTGTGCCAAATCGTAGTACAAGCGTAGTACTGGATGTGCCTCTTTCGCATGCTGGCTGGATTGTGCCAAATCGGAGTACAAGCTTAGTACTGGATGTGCCTCGTTTCGCATGCTGGCTGGATTGTGCCAAATCGTAGTACAAGCTTAGTACTGGATGTGCCTCGTCTCGCATGCTGGCTGGATTGTGCCAAATCGTAGTAATTACAAGCTTAGTACTGGAAGTGCCTCGTTTTGGCATGCTGGCTGAATTGTGCCACATCGTTGTAATTACAAGCTCAACCAAATCGAAAGCTGGCTGGATTGTGGCAAATCGACGTAATTAATTGAAAGCTTAGGCAAGCCAGCTGCTCGCAGCCATGAACAGCCAGACAGTGGCGATCCAGGCACACAGCCAGAAACTTCCAATCTTTTGCAAGACAGACAAACATCAGCCAGGCACTGGCGGACCAGCTTGCCAGCCAGACAGCCATCCTGACAGACGTGCAGGCAGAACAAATCAAACCACCAAAGCCCAGCCGAATTTGAGCCCCTGGCCAGACAGAGCTGCACGCGATCGAGAAGGCCATCGTCTGTGCCGAGCAGCGGCAGGCGGACGGGGAATGGATTAACGAGATGCCCACTGTTTCCCTACCTGCTAATTATCTAGCGAAACCACAGCCAGAGGGAACGAGCTGGGGATAATCAGCGGGGAAAGAAAACCCTGTTGAGCTTGGCTCTGTCTGACTTGGCAGGATGCGTGGATGTCGTTCTACAGCGACGTTTCACGCCACGTGAGCCAGGAAGACAGCCAGCTAGGCAGATGGCAGGTGCGCTGGGCAGCCCTGCGTGCTCGCTGCAGACAGGCAGGGCCGCCCTTTAGCTGGGTGGCCCTGATCTGGGGCAGCTAGACAGACAGCCAGGCAAGAATCACTTTTGCTGCCTTAAGGCCTTAAACCCCTAAAACCCTAAACCCTAAAGACCCACTAAGACAAACAGGCAGCCGACGATCCTTTTCAGGCTTTTAGAGCCAGACAGCCAGTCAAGGTCGCTACAACTTAAGGCCCTAAAACCCTGCACCCTTAAACCTAAACCCTGAGCCCTGGTTAGGGTTAGGCAGACAGACAGCACCAGACTAGACTGGCTTGGCTGTATAATTAACAGCGAGACAGGCTCGGACAGCCAGACTCGCAGACAGCACAGCTGCAGACCGACCGCAGCAGCCGAAAATAAACAGAGCTCAGCCGCCAAAGCCACCACCCCAAACCCTCAATCTATAGACCCTAAACCTTCCCCCTAATTCAAATTAGGGTTTAAAGGGCGGTGCTACTTCCGGGTGGATCGGGGGAAAAGTGTTTTTATAGTTAGGGGTCCCTTTAGTAAAAGGGGGAAGGGATTAGCTAGGTAGCGAAGCAATGACAAGACTCAATGTTCAGGACTTGCCATCCCGATGGAGGAGCGTGCAGCTCTTTACGACTTAAAGCCTGACTTGCCAGACTACAAGGCATCAATCGCAGACTGTTTCTTTGGCTTCCATTGCAAACTTCTTCGGATCCAGATCTAGATCTCTACTTGACATCATTCGAATTTGTCCGGATAAACACCTGCAGGATCCTCCAGGGTTGAGGGCTAGTTAGGGGTCAGGCCGTTATGTTTTATTAGGGTTCACCCAATATACTGGGGGCTTCATACTTTAGGGGATTGGGTTTGGATACAATGCACCTCGCAAACCCCGGCACTACTAAGTCTCCTCGCTACAGACTGCAGGCCCCAGGTCCCGCCCCGCTGAAACCGTTATCAAACCTGAACACCCATCCTGATCCAAACCGAAATTATCCGACAGTAAGCCTGTATAGTACTGTACATGTATACAAAAGCAACAATGAAGGGGTCATTAATTAGGAGTGTTATCATGCACTAGAACGCTAAACGAGGCATCCTGTAAGGTTCCTCGCCTTCATCCGGAGCACCACATTGCACACAGATCATTGCATGTGCTCTGGAGGAGAAGTAGATACGAAGCTTGAAGCCAGAAACCTATGTAAACTATGGAGTCATTGCGGTTTGGAACTGATGGGGTGAAGTATGTGGATTTGCCTAATGCTTGGGTGCTGCCCCTGTGCAGTAACAGACTATATACAGCTTGGGTACTAGTTTATGTTAGTCTAAATATATATAAAATACAGTGTTCTCCTGTTACTGCACAGGGGCAGTACCCAACCTAAACCCATCCCAATAGGGATAGCTAGAAACTTACAAGACTTCGAAAAAGTATCCCCTTGCATTGGATCTCCCTGCCACATCGAATCATGAACCCAAAGCTAAGCTAACGTACTGGAGTGGCCCGGACGGAGGTGAACATCTACTACTCACGCGCGGAGGCCGGTGTCGAGCACAAGGTCCATGCCGCTTGTCACCTGGGATTTTACAGCAGACGTGTGTGCGACGATGTGTGTGTGTGTGGGGTTCTTTATGTTATCCGCTGCTTTTCACTGGAATATTATGCTAAGGGGAAGATCGGCTTTTTCTTTGCTAAGCCCAAGAACTGCACCATCACCCAAGTGGTTCAAGCGTGTGCTGATGCTGCAGGGTCCTGAGCTACAGAAACGGTACAGTGCATTTACGTAGCTATGAGGTGGTTTCGAAACCAGATTCGAAGTAGCTGAGGCCCGTGATCTGCAGAGTGGAACGCCAACCGAAGAGGCTCTTGCTAAGTTCAAAGAACGCAAAAGGGAGCTGAAAGCCTCCGCCAAAGCCGACAGTTCGGTCGGCAGCTAGTTTCAGGATGGAAGCATGGAGAGTCCCACTTCATACGTACCCTAGCACCTATAGGCTAGCCCAGCACCACTACGTGATCCCATTTTCCAGAAGGCTTCTCTCATCATCCTATTTTTTAAAAATAAACGCTACGACATGTAATGGGTTTAGGGTTTAATAAGGGTTTCTAGATGTATAATGGGTTTAGGGTTTAAGGGTTTCTGGGTATATTATGTTCTTAACTTGAGTAATCCTTTTGTGAAGAATATATAAGCTAGATCAGATAGACACATAATGGTCATGGGTTTATATGGTCTGGGTCTCTGGGTATATGTTATTAGCAGACAACAGGAATCCTTAATCCAACACCCCAAACCCTGGATCAACCCAAGATAGGTAATGCCGCTGGCCAATACAAATATACCCCAAGCCCACATAGATTTCGAAACCATTTAGAAACCCATCCAATGCCAAGATGTGTGTGTGGCTGTGGGCCATGTGTCCTTCCATCTTTTGGCACACGTGATATCACGTGTGTGTCTGTGCACTCAGAAAGCAGTGCTGGGAATCGGCTTTGATTGGGGACAGGATCAGTGGAATGAAGGTTCTGCTTCGGGTCTTACCCTGCCGAGAGTGAGGTCTGTGTGCTTGGTGCGCTTTATATGGTGTCGTCTCAACATAATTATATAGAGAAGCTGCAAGGCTCCACAGTGTATTGTGTGAGGGCAAACGCCTAGTGGATTCTGCGAGCAAGTGGCAGCATCAGCGCTCATGGTGCATGGAAGCAGAGCGACGACCGGCCTGTCCAAGACAGACGTGGCCCTTCTGCTTCTGTTAGGGGTTCCTACTGTTTGGAATCTCTACTGCAAAGATACACCCAAAGATGCCTTGCAGCCCCAAGTTTCTGTCTGTGAAAGGGTCGGTTTATTCAGGATTCACCTCCTGGACTATGTGCATCAAGCCTCGGATCCTGCGATGGCGACCCGAACCCTCGACTGCATGGAGTTGTTTTGTGGCTGGGCTGGAGTCACAAAAGCCTTCAGTCAGATTCTCAGATATTTCCCAGGGCTCAGCATGTGTTATGTGTCCATGTGGAATGAGACAATGATAATTCGCATGCTGTGGCTTCAGATACATTCGGCATGCACGGTTCTGGTTATGATGTGTCCTTGGACCCCGACATGGACCTATCATCCTCGCTGCTTGCCTCATGTTGATTGTTTGAACCTCTCGGTGCAACAGAGCGAGTGCCATTGCATCAACCGTGATTGTTGAGGCTGGGGATCTGTTTGGCGACTCAGCAACTGATGAGGGTCAAAGAGGGTGGCCTACTATTCTCTGGACTACCCTGCTCATCATTTGTTTGGATCAGTCGTGGTGCGACACAGAGAAGTGAATTGAATCCTGCAGGCAACCCTTATTCCACAGCTGCTGGCTTTGGAAACCTCTTAGCTGCTAGATTCGTTCTTCTGGCACTCACAGGTCTTGTGCGCAAGATCTGGTGGATCTGTGAGCAGCCTTGTTCCTCCATGGCCTACCTTTTGCCAGTGGTTCAATGGCTCCTACGGAGCAACTCCGTGCATTGCTTGTTTCATGGTGGAACTGTTCGTCGCTTGTACCTTGTCAGCAAAATACACTCGTGATCAGCTGCTAGTGGATACCGAATGTGTCTAGTTGGGCCCAACCGCACTGCAACTCGATCCAAGTTGGATGGGACTTTACGGGGCTCAGACCCTGAAGCGCAGCATGGCCTTCGGGAACTGGTGGCTCTGCTGAACGCCTTGGCTAGTGGTTTTTATGTTGGCCGTGTAGTAGCAGTAGGTAGTAGTAGTAGTGGTAGTAGTAGTAGTAGTAGTAGTAGTAGTAGTAGTAGTAGTAGTAGTAGTAGTAGGTAGTAGTCGTAGTAGTAGTAGTAGTAGTAGCAGTAGTAGTAGTAGTAGTAGTAGTAGTAGTAGTAATAGCAGCAGCAGTAGCAGTAGTCGTATAGTAGTAGTATATAGTAGTATCTACAGTAGTATATAGTAGTATATGCAGTAGTATATAGTAGTATATAGTAGTATATAGTAGTATATCGTAGTATATATAGTAGTATATATAGTAGTATATATAGTAGTATATAGTAGTATATAGTAGTATATAGTAGTATATAGTAGTATATAGTAGTATATAATGTCACTATATACTACTAGTATACTACTACTACTACCACTACCACTACCACTACCACTACCACTACGACTACCACTACCACTACCACTACTACTACTACGACTACTACTACTACTACTACTACTACTACTACTACTACTACTACTACTACCTGAGGCCCGGCATGGCTGTCTTCGGCTTGGCTAGCAGGATCACGAGTACTCATCGTCGAGCGAACCAGTGGAACTCTGCTGGGGTTGTGAAGAGGATCAAGGACAAACGTGGCAATGTGAAGGTGTGTGTTGGATCGCATCATGAGTCATTGGAAATTCCTTTGGGGCTTGTGGGCTACCTAATGCATCACCCGATTTGCATCCAAGGCATGGTGGGCCTCGACTCAAGCAGACGCAGCAGTATCCCCGCCGATTCTGTGTGGAAGTGGCCACGGCACACAAACGGTACTCTCTTGACTCCAAGCCCTATTCAGCTCGGGTGTCCCAAATCAAGTAAGACTACACACCAATCGTTATGGATGTCTTAGTGATCCCAGGATCTCAAACTTCTGCCTGACTTTCCCCTGCCCTCGCAGCTCCTTCGCCAAGCACCTGGTGCCCTGGCTCCTTGCCCAAATTCATCGCAGCAGCAGCAGCAGCAGCAGCAGCTCCCGATCTCCCTTTGCGACAGATTCATTTTGGCAGTGTGAACCAAGGTCCCTTCCTGGAATTTCTGGCAAGATGCTGCCCTTGACCCTCGGCAGTGCAGTAACTGGAGCTCCCATCTTGTGCGCGATCTTTGCTTGCATCAAGAGCATATTAGCCTGGTGGCTTGATAAGGATTCCATAGTCGACATGCTGGAGGAATTCCGCAAGGATGGTAGCTTTGAGCCTCGGGCAAATTTGCCGATTGCAGCTCATGCCTTTCTGTACCAGGGTGCGCCCTGGCAGAACTTTCAAGCAGTCGAGGCGATGCTTCGCGACTCTGTATAGTCACCACCATATCTAATTAAATTTTATAAGGGTTTCGGGACAATTCATGGATACGTGGCTTGATGTGCACACTAACTAGCATTCTAATTCACCTACCCTGTAGGTTGCTGTAGCATCGATCGAAGAAATTACGTTGCTTGCACTGGCGTGATCCAATTAGGAATCCGGTGCATCATGAGTTGATTCCTTTCAACTTGTGGGCGACCATGCATGAGCATGCGATGATTCCCTCCAGAGAGAAATAGGAGTCGCGCTGTACATGTGGGCATAGCATCGTCAGTCGAGTAGGGCAGACGAGCAGTCGAGGCAGCAGCTAGTATGCACAGAACAAGAAACCAGTCTCCGAAGTCCAGATCCCCCACAAGTACACGGAAGCCAGGTCTCCAAGAAACCCAAACGAATATTGCCGGGACCTATATTGACTGAGGGATTAGCTAAATATATATATATATATATATGTATATATATATATATACATAATATATATATATATATATATATATATTTATTTATTTAGCTAATCCCTCGGTCAATATAGGTCCCGGCAATCTGAAACCCCAAGCCCTGGAAGGCTCTTGTCCTCCCTATGTGTAAGTTACTATCTTGGGTAATGATTTTGCAGTAAGCTTGCTGGATCCTACCCAAACAAATCTATGACCTCCCAAGCGACACCTCCCTTGCCAGAAGCTTTTTGGCCCTGGCTTCATCGTCGAGGGTCTCGGGGCCGGAGCAGCCTCCGGTGTGCAGGTTCGCTGGTGGGAGCAGTTTCGGGTTTGGCTTCGGGGGTTTAGAGTTCGGGTGTCGAGGCGTAGGTTGGGGTGTAGCGCTGTAGCTTTTGGCTGTTGGGAGCTGAAGGTTTTAAACACTAGTACCTCAACCCTCTAGACTCTACATCCACTCCCCAAATATGACGCCATTATATATATATATATATATATATATATACATATATATGAACCTAAACCCTAGTTGACCCTACACCCTAAGCCGGTATAGTATTTGGGTGTAGACTCTGGGCTAAATCGGCGGTTCAGGTGTGTGGGGTTCAGCTTCCTGTCCTTATCTCCGAAATCTCAGCTAAAATCCCTTATAATAATTTTAGGGTAAATTGGAGTCGGGGGTCGGGCTTCGTCGGTTCAGGTGTGTGGGGTTTAGCTTCCTGTACTTATCTCCGGGAACCCCTACATTAGAAATTTCTAAAACCCTTATAATAATTGACCCTAATTAGGGTAAATTGGAGTCGGGGGTCGGGCTTCGTCGGTTCAGGTGTCTGGGGTTTAGCTTTCTTCTTTTTTGGGAAATCCTAGATCTTCAAGACCCGTAACCTGCACAACTTTGGAGTCGGGCTTTTAAGCCTCCAATGATAATCAAAGTCCATGTACAGCAGCCGGGTATTTGTAAACCCATGCAAATCCCTGCGGCCGAAACACACCCAACGACACCCCGTACCCAAACCCTTACACCCCAACCCCCAACTCAGATCCAAATCTAGTGCGTGCAAAGGTCAATATATGTATATAACACACATATATATATTAATATTATACATATATATATATATATAGAGATTGGGATCTGAGTTGAGGGTGGAGGTGAATCTACTTGTGGGGGTTTAGGATGTTTTGTTTGGGATGGGGTTTGGGATGTCTTGGGCTTCCAGGGGGGAGCAAAGCTCCTGTGCGATGTGCCCAAGAGATAGCGTTCCAAGTCGCCACATCGATCTTCTCAAGATCTTGTTTTCTCCCACCAGAGGCTTGTTGTTTTCTTGACACCAGTAGAACTGGTCCTCCCATCGTTGTTTTCTCAGGACCATCTGTGTTTCTGGAGTCGATGGCTTCGAGTGCCATCTGATGGAACGGGGCCGTATGCGTGGGTACGCCAAGTAGTCCCTTCCGGTTCTGGGTTCATGCCGCTGCGGGATCGAGTTCGCAAGGCCCCATGCCAATATATGTACAAAAGATATATGGGGTTTAGAGCGATCTCCAGGGTTATATATAGTACTTACTATACATATATATATATATATATGTATATGTATATATATATATATACATATATTCATATATTATATATATATATATATATGTATATTATCATCTGGTGATCCTACATCTGCATGGCTACCCGGCTATTATGTTTGGATCCAATACTTATAACCTCGCAAACGCATATATTGCAGGTTGTGTTAGTCCAAAGCTTCCAGAGCCATGCTGAACTCACCTAGATGGTTCAGCTCAGCCTACCTTATCTCTACTTCTCTGAACCCCTTAACCCTTAAACCCCGATAACCCTTGAACCCTGAACGCCCATGACCAAGCCTAGGAAATAACTCCAAGGAAGGCCTATATTGGCTATAGATGGTTCACATGAGCCTATAACAATATCCCTCTACACTTCGAACCCTACTTAGCCAAACCCCCAAACCCCGATAACCTTTTGTCAAACACTTGAAACCCTGAACGCACAAACCTATAGCTATGTAACGACTCCGACTCGAAGGCCTTCGCTTCGGCAGCAGAGCCAGCCACCAGCTGAGGCGACAAAGGATTTTAGTGGTTGGAGCCAGTTGTGCCGGGGGTACTTGAGTTTCTGGGGGCTGCCTATTTTGGGGCTGTCCGGGAGGCCACTGGGAACCGTAACAGAAGGGGTGGGAACCGTAACAGAACGACTGGGAACCGTAACAGAACGAGTCGGAACCGTAACAGAACGAGTGGGAACCGTAATAGCCAAATTGCTTGGTTTGGGGACTGCCGTTGCAGAGCCACACGTGCTTCGAACCCTAGCCAGGCCCGCAGAAAGGCCCCATATGAGCCCAGCAAAGGCCCAGGCCCAGGCCCCACAAAAAGAAACCCCGCATGAGCCTAGAACCCTCTCCCAGGCTCCCAGGACCCGCCCCGAAACCCCGCATGAGCCTAGGCCCCTTTTCCCGGACCCCAGAAAAACCCCGCATGAGGCGAGCCCCCAGATGAGGCCAGGCCCCTTTTTCCAGGTCCCACAGGAACCCCGCACGAGCCCGACCCCCTTACAACAGCTAGCTAGGCCTATAAAAATTTCGCGAGCTAGAGCCCAAGCCCCTGCTAATTTATGGCTAGCTAGGCTATATATATATATATATATATATATATATATATTTCGCTAGCTAGAGCCCAGGCCCCTGCTAATAATTATTTAATAGCCTTATCCTGATGCGTTTTGGATTTGGCCAAATTTTGAACACTTCAAAACCAAACCATACCAAGCCAATGTTTGTTTCTTTGCAGACAAGAGCAAAACGCACATAGACGTCACCGATGTGCGTTTTGGATTTGGCCAGATTTGAAAACTTCTTGCTCCTTTGCAGACAAGAGCAAAACGCACATAGACGTCACCGATGTGCGTTTTGGATTTGGCCAGATTTGAAAACTTCCAAACCAAAGCATATATATATATATTTCGCTAGCTAGAGCCCAGGCCCCTGCTAATAATTATTTAATAGCCTTATCCTGCACTTTACAGCCAAGCCGGATTGCATATTTCAACAGCCCAGCCATGTGAAGGGGGCCCTCTCTTGCATCAGGCCGTGCCATATCATGACCAAGGGCAACGTTGCCAAGTGTGTGACTGCGGATATGAATTCGCAGGATTTGCAGAGAATCTTGGCACAGGGCAAGGCAATGGCCTCGAAGGCTGGAGTTGTTCCGAAAGCAAAGCAGTGCTCTGCGAAGATGGGCCCACCGCCCCCACCCAAAGCTGTATCGCAGCATGCTGCAGCTTTGCCTGCTCCTGTGAATGGGTACATAGTCGCAGCCAAAGCCCCTGCAACCCCTGCCGCAAAAGCAGCAGCCCCCAAAGCCACAGCAGCCAAGAGCCCTGTCTCCAAGGGATGTCCTGTCCAGGCTCCCCCTGCCAAAGCAGAAACCCCCAAAGCCACAGCAGCCCAGAGTGGATGTCCTATGAAGCCTCCCCCTGCCCAAGCAGCAGCCCCCAAAGCCACAGAAGCTCAGAGTGGATCTCCTGTGAAGCACTCCCCTGCCAAAGCAGAAGCCCCCAAAGTCACCGGCTCGAGTGGATCTCCAAACAAGGCACCCCTGGCGCAAGCAGTCCCCGAAGCCACAGAAGCCGAGAATCATGCTCCCTGTCTGACAGCAGAAGTCCCCGAAGCCGCAGAAGCCAAGAAACCCGACTCAGCTGGATCTCCGAATCATGCTCCCAGTCTGGCAGCAGAAGTCCCCGAAGCCGCAGAAGCCGAGAAACCCGACTCAGCTGGATCTCCTGGATCTCCCCCGAAAGCAACAGCCCCCGAAGCTGCTGGCACCGACACACAGGATTTTGCCGCAGGTCCCAGCCCTCCGAGGACAATGGTAACCCCTGATGCAAAGCCCCCGTCCGAGATGTTGGATAGCCAAGCATCAACCATCTCAGCGACCCCTGTTCGAGATTATCATAGCTCGATGCAGCGAACTCCGAAGTCGACACTGGGCCGAATATTGGCTAGCTGGAATCATGAGTAACATTAGCCTCCAAAGAGTTATGCTATCTTGAACCCAATAGCATCCAACCAGAAGTTATATTATACATATATATATATATATATAGTATATATAGTATATATATATATACTATGTATAATATAACTTCTGGTTGGATGCTATTGGTGTTAGGGGTAGCCGGGGAGTTTTGCATGATAAACAAAGATGCAGACCAGGACCCCGATTCGCAGCCCGCACATGAAGAAGGCGAAACCACCTTTGCCTGCCACCCCCTCCAAGAAAGTGCTCTTCGGGGAGCCATGCTCGAGCCTCGCCTATCACCAGAATTTCCTAGTGTATATATATATATATATATATAGTCTCAAGGAACGTATGATCATCACCTAAGAAATATACAACTTCATATCTAGTACTTTTGTAATAAGCTTCTTATTGGATCCTTACATAATTTGCGCACCCTAAGGCCCTAAGCTGCGACGCACCAGAAATACACGAAAAGGCCACATCCTGCGAACCCAACCCCATTAGGCCTATACCCACACCATAAACCTAGCCTAGCTATGACCCCTTGGTGGAGGCCTGATGCTGACAGCGCCGCCGGCAAGGCTGATGGCAACCTCGCGGATGGAGTCTGGGCAGTACGTGTCACCGGCACTAGAACCTGATTATCTACGATAGTACCTATAAGCTGGGTTAGTACTAGTATAGATGTGTATTATGTATATATATATGTATGAATATATATATATATATACATGTAATATATATATATATATATATTATATTATATTATATTATATTATATTATATTATATTATATTATATTATATTATATTATATTATATTTTATTATATTATATTATATTATATTATATTATATTATATTATATTATATTATATTATATTATATTATATTATATTATATTATATTATATTATCTATATAGCCAGCTTATTTATGCCAATACAAGTAGGTAGGGTACTAGTAGGACACACACATGTATATATATATATATATGTATATATATTCTCTATTATACATAATATATTCCAGTATACTAGCTATATATGAAGTTGTATATATATATATATATATAATCGTATTTCTAACACAATGCCTCCTGTACCTAGAAAGTACTAGGTGGATCCAGTGTGATGAGTTAAGCCCCTCAGACCCCTACATCCCCAGACCCCGAATCCGAACTCCAATCCCATATAGCACCAGATAAAGACTTCCATGTACCATTTATCGATACCCCAAATACACCCCTACAAAACACACGATCAGCATTCCCACTGTGACCACGGGCCCTCGACACAGTAGTTTAGAAGCTGTGCTGCCAAGCATGGAGGACATACATACATATATCTGTTTAACACATGTATATACATATATATGATATATATATATATATATATATATATATATATATGTATATTTATATATATAACCTACATATGTTCGGCTCAAAGAACCAAGGATGGGGCAACGGCGACGACTGGAGCTGGTCTACG
This sequence comes from Symbiodinium sp. CCMP2592, assembly GCA_905221615.1. Taxonomy (NCBI): domain Eukaryota; class Dinophyceae; order Suessiales; family Symbiodiniaceae; genus Symbiodinium; species Symbiodinium sp. CCMP2592. The sequence goes on from CAJNDT010001528.1 coordinate 20,971, forward strand.
AACCGCTGGCAGGGTTGGAAGGATCACCATTCCTGGTACGGCAACGGCTGGGCGTGGCAGGAGCCTGCGTGGCAGGAGCCTGCGTGGGATGAGCCTGCGTGGGATGAGCATGCTTGGAAGCCTGCGCGGCAGCGCTCCTGGACCTCTGTGCCCCAGAAGCTACATGAAAGGCAACCAACCCGTCAGCTTTCAATGCTCCTAGAGGAACCCGAGGAGGCCGACAAGGATGGAACAGCGGCCTTGCCAAAGTCTACGACGGAGGAAGAGGGGCCAATCAAGGGTGAGGAAAAGGCTAGCACGGAGGAGCAGCGGGAGCAGAAGAAGGAGGTGGAGAAGCCCGAGCAGAAGAAGGAGATGGAGAAGCCCGAGGACGAGGAATGGAGGTTGGACAAGATGGGGAAGTGTCTCACTCCGGGCGCATTGTACATGCGGTTCTACCGCGGATTGAGGTCCGTACGCAACCCACCGCCAGATGAAGTGATCGCAAAGGTGCAAGAGGCAGAGAAAGACAGCGGCGGCGCCAAATTGCACGCGCTCTACGAGCACTACCTCCAATGCAAGGGCAATTGGAAGGAGTCCGTCTTGGTGATCACGGTTTCGAAAAAAGTTCGCAACCGTGCCGATGAGTGGTACCACTTCGTTCGCTACGAGGAGATGGTCGCCAAGTATGGAGAGGAGTTGGCACAGGACCTCAAGGCCAGGCTTGAGGACCAGGAGAAGAAGGTGGAGAAGAAGGCTCCGGGCAAGTTCGTCCGGAAGCATCCGGACTTTCCGGATCGGAAAGATATGTGGCTCTACCGCTGCTTCCTGAGCGTGAACGAGATCAAGGAGAAGGAGAGAGAGAGCTCTGCTTCCCTTGCAATGACAGCCTCAGTGGATGCCGACGATGCCATGGATGCTATGTCTCGAGCATGCAGATGGCCAATTTTTTTATGGGTCTAGTTTAATATCCTTCTGTGGTACTATAACATATATTGATTATACACATATAATCATATATATATAGTAATATATATATATATATTGTAATATTGTAATATATATATATACACTTATATATATAGTAATATATATATATATAAGTGTATATATATATAATTATATATATATATATATATATATAGATTACTATACATATGTATACTACGATACACATATATCATACGAGATACACGTGTTCACAGCATGGCCATGGTAGTAGTAGAACCCATATAGGCCCTCGTACATCCAGAATCTCATGTATATCTAATGAGACCCTCCTAAACCTTACAAAGCCCTGAAGTGCCCCGAGGGAGCTGGAGATGGAGGAGGCAGAAGAGGGGGGCCTGGCTGCTGCAAAGATGAAGAAGCCCAGCAAGCCTAAAACGACGAAGCAGCTGCTGCAGCAGGTGAGCAGCCAAAACACATGCGAACTCCGCCCCTTTATAAGCTATGCTATGCAGCCGGCCAGGCACAGAAGGACATGGCCAAGTTTGTCAAGGAAGGGGAGAAGTGGGAAGGGGCTTTGCTCGAAGCTGGAGTGCCGCTAGACTTATTGTGACGTGTGAACTCAAATTCTCGGGTAAATAGTGGTTCTTATCTGCCTTGAAACCGGGCCCAGACTCTTATACAGGTCGGCATATAACAACTTACAAGCCCCAAACCCCAAGCCCTTACGTGACCTAGACCCCGCTAGTTAAAGCAATCCCAACAGTTCCCAGGAAGAAGGGGCTGCGCGATGCCCTGCTTATGGATGCCCAGCCTGTGCTGGATGCGATGGACATCAGCCTCAACAGCATCAAATCCGATATCGAAAAGGAGGGCACGACGGAGGAGGAGCTTGCCCAGTTGCTGCAGGACTGGAATTCAGGTTTTGGTCGGTCTTGGCTTGATTGGGCATATATTATACAGCTACAAAGTCGGTATCTGATGCAGCAGAATTTTGTACCCTTATAAGGTCCCCACAACCCTGCACCAGAAGCCCAGTCTTAGTTAGGGGTCTCCAGTGATTCGCAGGGTCTTCTAGTTTCCTTTTCCCAACGGCAACCGGATCAGGGTCTGAGGGATTCAGATGCAGCAGACACAACACCGAATGACCCCGATAAACCCCCTCGAAGTTCCATAGGTATTCTTGTCCCATTGAGACGCAACCATTCCGCATCTTCGCAGTGGCCATAAGATAAAACCCCTAAGCCCTAAACCCCAGTATAACTATGTAATATGGAGCCCAGCTGCGTGACACCAGCGCTGCACGCCACACACGGCGAGGGATCTGAGTCGTTAAGATTAGGGCTCAGATGGCTTATCATAATATAATCCTGCAAGAATAAATCCCGCTAAAGGTTTAGGGCTCTAGCTAGGGCTTTATAGGGTTACAGCTTAAAGGTTTACTTGGGTTTGGGGGAAGATTCGAGGTTTCTGAGGTTTGGGGTTTTTTCAGGCTCCGAGACTCGGGGTGGGGCCCAAACCTGAGCAACCTTGGTCCTATCCATATTATACTTAATTGCAAACATAATTAATTCCATGGTGGATTGGCCCTGTGAGGAAGCCCAGGGTTGCATCGAAAACTACAAGAAGGAGAACGGCACGATCAGGAAGAACGTGGCTACGGCTAAGGCTGCTTCTAAGCCGCCTAAAGCTGAAGCTGTGGGTCCTAAGGTCAAGAAGAACAGGGGCAAAAAGTGATTTGGATTTTCCTGTCAAGGCTAAACGCAGTTCCAGGTGTTGCGATTCAGGAACTCTACTTGGTATCCAACTCCAACCAAGAAAGCCAACACCCCAACCCCAGGCCCAGAACCGAAACCCTAATGCCACCCTGAACCAAGCCCCAAACTCCAAGTGTGGTTCCAAGCGGACTAATGTAGGTATCTTGATCATAGGGCTTGGGTGTGTGTGTATATATATATACTATATTAGAAAGTATATATATATATATACATAACCAATATAAATATACAATCAGGACCCGCCCCCAAAGACATTAAACCCTAAACCCTAGCTAGGTACTTATAGAAGGCCCAGTAATGGTACATACAAGATCTAGAGGCTTGGACCTCCGAGAGCTTCCCAAAGCCCAAGTTTGAAGCCCTAAAGATCCCTAAAGCTCAAGCCCTGAATTGGTGCAGGAGAGATCTGGGGTTTACCCATTATAATACAACCACAGGATTCAGGAGAGTTTCTAAGAAAGGCCTGTCGAAGCCGGGAAATCCCCAACACGTAGCTTCGTCTGTCTAGCGCCAACTATCACGAGATAAATCCACTAAAGGCCTAAACCTCAATCCGTCTTATTTCGGGTTTAAGCTTCGAACCCTGTACATAGGACGGACCCATAACCCCTTGAAGCCTGAAGAAACCCTTGGCAACAAGCCCCGGAAGCAGCCCCAATAACCCTGAATTCCCTGGGTCCGGAGCACCGGATGTGCGAAGCCCGATGCCTGCAAGGCCAGGCAGTTATGAGTGGATTCCGATGCATGCAAGGGGCCGGTTGCAGAACATGAAAGTTGCGAGGAAAATCACAACCAGGTAGCGGGTTATTAGGGTTTTGGGTTTACACTACGGTTTAAAAGGGTGCAGGGTTAAGGGACTCTCTATATGTATATGTGCATATATATATATGTATGTATCGGATTAGTTTAGGCCATAATGGTTTAGGGGTTATACAGGTTGTACATACTTCGGACAGTTCTGTTCTGCAACACTAGCATGCTGAATCCGGCTGGGTCGAGGGTGTGCGCGATGCCCTCTAGTTCCGACCCTGAGCCCTCCTCGGAAGGCTCGGGCACTTCAGCTTATAAATGCTGTGAGCCGATGCTACATGCGGCTTCCGAATGGCTAGTCTAGGAACCTCTCCGAATGCTTCGAGGAAGGCTTCCACGTGTGCTCAAAAATGTCTTCCTGATCTGCATATGTGTGCATCCAACCGAATGTTGTAGACCCTACTCGATGTCTCTATGCCACAGCGCAGGTGCTACGACTACGAGACAAGATACCGATTCAGCCGTTGCTCAACAAGCTTTCGTAGACTTGGCAGAAGGTCAAACGTCAGCTGAAAGGGTAATCCTACGTGCGCAGGCAGCTGTGGAGGAGAGTTCTATTCTAAAATTCTGGGAGTTCTAGCCCAAAATTCTGGGTGGTCCCTAGCTATATACCGCCCACGCAGACTCCTGGAACCCAATGAGGAGGCTGGTCATGCGAATGTGGCACCGGCCACCTCGACGCTGAGCAAGCTTGGCGGCACCGGCATGAAGAACGCCTCCCGGGATTTGTTCCGGTTTGTTCGATTGCCTCTTGTGCCTCGGTCTGGGCTGGTTTTCTTTACGGCTTTCATGGTTCGTCTGATCTATGTTGATGATACAAATCCTGCATCACCCCTTTAGTAGCATATGTATATATATAAATATATATATATGTATATGTATATAATGATATTATAAGACCCTACAAAAATTAATAAATGATGCAGGATTTCTATCATCAAGGGTATTAACCAAAATACCCCAATTATTACATGCGATGAACATGTGAGGATCTACACTATGTGGAGTGTCCGTGCAGAGCTCGTCCGGACGAGGACGAGGAAGTAATGCGAGAACTTCCAATGATATATCCACACGAGCTCCTTGCATACCTCTATGACCATGGCCACTTCCAATTTAGCAACGAAGATGTGGAGTGACTAGGGTCCCAAGTACAGTGCTACTTTTATTGCTGTACATTGTTATATAATGCAAACCCAATTAAGTGAGTGTGTAAATACGAAATGAACAACCCAATCGAGGGCTTTCTGGCAGCACTTCAGACGCTTGAATGTGGACTGGGCTACGCAGCACCCGGCTTCCGACCGAGCGATCCCGGTATCGGTGGCTATGTTAAATTATTATTTATAAATCTAAGTGATCCTGTAAGTGATCCTGTATCATCAAAACCCCTGCCCTTGCTTCTAGCCCACCCATCCATAGCCATGCCCAACTATCTTAGGTCTATGGCGACGAGGCCGAGTACAGCAAGAACCACGACAAGTTCATAGCCCTATTGCTGGGGTCACCGCTTCATCGCCCAAGTGGTGACTGCTCTGATTTCACTACATCCTAAAAGACCCTAAGCCCTGTACCTATACACCTTTCCTGCTACAATTGCTGTACAACATAAACCCTAAATAAACCCCGCTACTTGGAAGGGCAGGGGACTTAGTAAGTAGGTTATAAGTCGTAGAGTTATAAATACCCTAACTGGAGTTACCCCAATATAACCCTGCTATCATAGAACCTACTTACTAATTCCCCTGCCCTTCTAAGTAGCATAGATATAAGCTGGACTAGAGATAGATCCACATTGGTCACGACACACGAAGGGGCTACCTACGTGGATCCACTCCTCTTTGGAATGATGTAGCTTAGCTTGGGCACAAAATTGTCCTCTAAACCGCTAATCCCTTTAATCCCTGAGCCCCTATATACTGTAAACAAGTAGAAAGCTCTGCCCGATGCCTATAAACACATGTATGTATATTGCAACATGCACACGTGTACATATATATATATATATATACATACGACATGTGTGTACATACGAAATTTTCTTCAGGAGTGAACGCTTTTCTGAAACACTTCCTCTTCTTCATCGTGAGCTCCGCTACAGCCTTCAGCACGCGCACATTGAGGCCTATCCTTGTGCGAGCAACCTGGTCGCTGAATGTGGCATTCAACTCGACCAACCCTGAGAGACCCACCTTCGCAGTTACGTGCATCAAAGGGGACTGGGCTTGGCATCGAGTGCTTTTCAGGATGAAGCAATGGTACAACTGGAAATGTCGGTATGTGTGCCACCGTTGCAATGCATCCCAGGATGCAAGGCAAGGCTGTGTGCGTGTTCTCTATATATATATATATATGTATATACTGGCACCTTAGAAAACGCTAGGTTTCGTATACATGCATTTGTTGGCATCGATTCTTTTGGCAGGTTCGGCGTGCCATATACAAATTTCGAATACGAGTTTGAGGACGTGAACACACTCGATTTCATCGTCCACGGCCTTCCTGCGCAACCATGTCCCCTCATATGCCTGATTGGATTCCATGTGAAATGCCTGCACCTCCAAATTGCAGTGATCCAGTAATTTTTTTTACGGCCTACGGTTTTTCCGTTTATTGGCCCGAAATGATCATGAAACTCTCATGAGGCGGTGGTGTGCTATGCACACCTGTCAGCTGGGATTGTTCCTCATCGCCAATGCCGAGGCCATCCTTTTCCTGGCTGGTTTGACATTGAGGCTGGGCAACGCAACGTCTTGGCCGGAAGCCTTGAGACTTCATTATCATGATTTTAGGCGCTGGTGCAAAGACAACAAGATTGGATGCTCCCAACGACCCTGGAACACTCGGTCATTCCATTGTGGCGATGACCTGGCACGACCGACAGAGTATCCATGGCTCAACTGCAAAGCCTTCAACAGCAGATGTGTGCTTGGCTGGGCTGCCGAATCTGGGCCATGTTAACATGTACATTGTAGATATGCTTGTGTGTACTCCTGCCGCTGCAAAGCTGGCATGGTTTCAGTCGGAACACAACAACAAAGGATGCATTGAGTCGTGTGGTGGATTCCTCCTCCATCCAACAACTTCCCGGGGAGACCGCGGTGGATTTTCATCGGTACAAACAAACAGCGGACCTGACGGTGGCAACTGTGTTCCCCGCCGCAATATCGTTTGTTTGTTTATCTTCTACCTCTGCATTCGATCCTGAATATATATACATATATATATAGACTCGAAACATGTACATACATGTATGTGTATGGTGGCAACTGCATGCAATGTCCAGGTGTAGTTTGGCGGAATGGCAAAACCTGGTCGAGCGATTCCCTTTGATTTTGGAGCAGACACAAGCGGACGCGATTTGCAAGGAGGGATACCGGTATCTGGGACTGGCCAAAGCAGCATCCTTGGATGCTCTTCGCAACAAGTCTTTGCACTGGCATCTGCTGCCCAAGATGCACGTTTCTGGGCTGGAGTATATGTATTGTTTTTTCTGGTAATGTAGACTCTAAATACGACCGCTCATGTACATATGAATTTTATGATGGTCTGGGTCCATACATATCAAAATCCGCAGGTGATGATGGAGATGAACGACGATATGAAGGCAAGCTGCTGGAACTGCAGAGCCTATCATTGCTTCTCTGAAGAAGACCATATGGGTGTTCTGAAGGCAGCAGCACGCAGAAATGCTGGGAAAGCGTTTGAGCGAAAGATGCTTCGTGCTTCGCTGCTGAGGCAGCACGACCAAATGCAGATTTTCAAAGACTTTGCGATGTACGTAGACAGACAGACATGTACACGTGTGTATCCTTGTGTTTGTGTCTGTGGGTATATATATGTATAGTGTGCATAAGTCCTTAAACTAGGGGCCCAGGCCTAGCTTCAGTCATCCAGGGGCTGAAATCCTTAAGGTGCCTAGTTATTTAACCAGCTAGCACCTTAAACAACGACCTGGCCAGGTTAGCATGGGCCAAGAAGGCTGGCCTCCGTCGCAGCTGAGCAGCTGGTGCATGAAATCGACGGCCGGAAACCAGATGCTCAAGCTAGTGTGCTGGATTTAGCTAGCGCGGTGTAGTGAACTAGTACTGGCCATGGGCCTCGGGGATTCAGGTGCTTAACCTCATTCAAAGGTGAGGCTTGGTATGGGTTTCACGTGTACGGGTCTCCTACTAGAGAAATGAAGTCTTGGCTTTTATAGGAAGCGCTAATTAGCGCTTAGGGCAGAGGCTGTTGCAAACGTAGGCAAGCCGAAGCTGCAAGCTTAACGCCTTGAGGGGCTTCGCATTGATCAGGGTTGACTAATTTCCCGGCCCTCGCAATAAAACTATTGAAGCTTGCCGCCCCCATCTCACCGAAAGAAATTCTACTTGAAGGATCATGGGACTTAGTATATGAGGTTATAAGTACACTAATTGGGGTTATATGTAATTATAAGTATAGTTACCTTCTTTATAACCCTAGTTACTAAGTCCCATGATCCTCTAAGTAGAGTTCATACACCTCGCTAATATGCAATGTCGAAACGGAGAGGCCAAACACCTTTCTTGAAGTGCTGAAGGCCCATGAAATCGAAAGCCTCGAATATCCCTCTGAGTCCTGTATCTCCCCTACTTCCCTAAACGCCTGTACCCCGAAAGAACTGAAGCCTAAGACCCATATTGGCTTCAAGGAACTTAGTAGCAAAACCGTGGGCCCCTGTATGTTGTTACAAGCCACCGTGCTAGGCTTGCAAAGAAAAACCAATTCCGTCAAGTCCCCCGAACCCCTATAAGCCCCAAAAGACAACAAATCAGACATGGATAATCCCTGCTGTAAACTCATCCTGTGCAAATAGTCGGAGTGTTGAACGGACTAAACCCCATAATCCCTTAAAGAGCCTAGCCTGATCAATTCCTTCGAAGCCAATCCAAGCATCCATGGCCACTCGCTAAAGCCGAAAACCTTGCACCAGCCCTATACTGCCAGTTACGAATATGTTCCCATTTTAAAGTCCTATCCTGCATGTGATGATGAAAAACCTTCGCAGCAGTTTCAGCATCCATAGCCCCTAAACGGTGATTCAGTTCTTTTGTCCAATCCTAGTTATGGCATCAGCTGGGCTAGACCTGGAGCAACTGAAGCAGCCTCGTCGCTGCCGGAAGTGCTTTGTGGAAGTGGTTGGCAAACATAAGTTTTGCTGTCGCATCTGCAGAGATGGTGCCGGTGGGGAACACAGCAACCATTGCTACCGCCGACAAGCTGCACACACACGACGTGATGGCATGACACCCACCTGTCCGAATTGCAGTCGTATGTTGCTCCCGGGTACAAATCACACGTTTTGCTGCAGCCTTTGCAGGGAGAATCCAGGGGCACAGCAGCATACCACAGGCTGTCAGTGGAGGATGGGCAGTTTTGTGAACGTGCAAGCGTGCAACTGCACCGGCTGTGAATCTAGAGGCTATGGATTAGACGTTTCCGGCATCGAGAAAAATGGAGCGACTCTTTGCGATGCACTGGGTTTCCCTGTGGTGTGCATACTTTTCAACATAATCCTTTGAAAAGTGACAATCACACCAAGAAGTACATCATCTTTCTTGGATTCGTGTTCCCAAACCCCTCACAACAGCAAGATCGAGTAGGAACCAAAGTATCGGTTCCCAACATTTTTGGAACCAACCCCCAGTTACGTAAATAACGGGCCCTTGGGAAGGGCTGGGAAAGGATTTAAAAAATTCACCGGCATGAGTTTGTTTTGCTCTGCAATCGCAGACACCACATGTAAAGGATTGACACAATGCTCTTATGGGGCCACGACAAGGAGACCAACTCGGCTTGCCGGTACTTGGCCCAACTTGGGTTCCTTGGGCTTGCAGGGCTGGCCAGTGCTAGATCATGAAGGTCATTATCGCGGTCCGCTTCCTCGGAGTTGTGGCCATGATCATGAAGCTGCTCTTGCCTCTTTGGTTTACCCTGCAGCCCTGTGCCGCGCTTTTGCTAAACTGGCCTGGCAAGCAGTTACACCCTTCTCGGCCTCGGGACAGGGGGATTCTTCTTTACGGGCCGGGAAGGATACTTCAGAGAATGCTTGCTCTCCTTTGTCAAGCTCTACTTCGTCCTCCGATCCGGAGGCCTTGGCTTCTTCTTGGCATGTTCCGACAAAGCAACAGCTTTTGCGACTCTTCGACCTGCTGCCCTCCGACAACCCTTCGAGGGGAGAACTACAAGAAGGTTCCAAGGCCTTTACAGTGGGTTCTTACGCGGTCGGCGGTGGCCTCTTGGGAGTGCGGAAAACTACAAGGCAATTCCCTGAAGTGACAAAGGCCCTTTGTCGTTTCGTGGACTCGCTTAAGCAAGGTTTTCAGTTTATGGCGGTTGCTCTCTTTCGCAATCTCCGCACCCTTCCCCACCGGGACCTGGGAAATCAACAAGGTACCTGCAACCTTGTTGCAGGTCTCTCTGGTTTTAGAGGGGGTGGGGTTTGGGTTTCTTCGGATTCGGGTTCGGTTCCTTGTCCTTTCGATGCCTTTTCGGAACTTGGAGATGTGCTTCCCACAGCCGGCACCTTCGCTGTGTTTGACGCCCGACGTCTCTATTGCACTATGGAGTGGAAACGGAAAGGCTGCAGAACTGTGCTCGTTGCCTACACGCCGTATCTGGGTGAGAACATGGCTGCTCAGGACTTGGATTTTCTGCTTTCGCTGGGATTTCGCACGCCTGCGCAAGTCTCAGCTACGCACCGGCCTCCGCTTGAGAGGGTCCTGGAAGATAACGATGATGCTGCGGGGGCGAAGGACCTCTGAGGTGATCTTCCTAAGGACAAGTTCGACGATGACGTGGCATCGGACGGGGAGGCCGGCAGTACCTCGGAGGAAGATGAGGACGGACTGGCGAAGCCCGGCTATGGCACGGGCAAGCTAGGCTGGGGCCCGCCGCTTAAGACCAAGCTCATGGGTCGCTCGAGGTGGTTCGCCGATGGACACGGATTGGCGTCGCCCGGCCGCTGGCCCCCTGATCGGAGGCCCACGGGAGACAGTGATCTTGATCTCTCACTACACAAGGGGCTCATGAATGGCTTGCTCAAGCTGCTGACTGACTCTCTGGATGTGAAGCGGGAAATCTGCAAGTTGGCGACTGGTCGAGCCACATGCTCCCCCTTTCATCCAGATTTGCTGAAAGCCGGTCGCGATTTCATCTTCAGCAAGCTACGTAGTGCTGGGACTTGTGAAGCATTGGACCACGTGCCGGAGCGGCAGCCATTTTACTTGGAGGCCATCGGGGAGCTACTCAGGTTGGCAGGGGATCCAGATTGGAGAAAATACACAAAATCTTCCTGCTCATTCGCTGCGGGCGTCCCGCTGGGAGTCGATACTAGACTCCCCCGGACCCCTGCCCTCTTCTTCAGAAAGACGAAGCACAGAACTCTCGAAGGTGCTGAGGATCTACTTTCGGAGGAGCTCCGCGCCAATTATCCTTCTGCCCGCGGTCATGAGGAGAAGATCGAAGAGCAGTTTGCCAAGGAGGTTTCGTTGGGCGCTATGGTAGAGATGTCGGTGGAGGAGGCTCGTGCAGAGTTCGGCGACACGCTTTCAGTGGCATCTCTTGGTGCCATACCCAAAGCCGACGACTCGGTAAGGGTGGTCCATGATGGGACCCATGGGCAACATGTGAATGATCGCATCAAGGTCCGTGATGCTCAGAGTTCTCCTACCGGGGGGGACCTGGCCACTGCCTTGGAGGAGCTCCCCAGTGCTTTCTTCTCCCTTTCGGGGGACATCAGCCGTGCGCATCGGCTGGTCCTTATGCGGAGGGCAGATTGGGCCAGACAAGCTTGCCGGGCCCGTAACAAGGATCACGTCTTCTTGAATACGGTTGGTACATTCGGTATCTCCAGTGCGTCCTACTGGTGGTATCGCTTGTTCTCTGGCCTCGGGAGACTTCTTTACTATTGTCATGGTCAGGACGCAACCACTCTGTTAACTTATGTGGATGACTTGCTCTGGCTTACGCAATCTGCTCAAGGCTTGCCCCGAATCTTGGCTTCGATCTTCCTTCTGGAGATTCTGGGTGTTCCTTTCGCCTGGCACAAGTTCAGAGGTGGAGCGGAGCATGGCTGGATTGGCTTTTCCATTTCAGCACATCAGAGGCTTCTGGGCATTTCCAAGTCACGTTCGGATTGGATGATATGCTGGATACGAAAAGTCAAGGCTGATGGCTTCGTGAACATTGCTGACATGGGAGCTGTGGTCGGGAGGCTTTCTTTCGGCCTGACGGTGTTGCCTCTGCTACGTCCTTTCCTAGGCCCGTTGTACGCTTGGGTAGCTGCTGTGAGGCATTGTCATGTTTTGAAACTTCCGAAGGCGGTCGTTTTGATTCTTTCGTTTCTCGAGCTTTTCTTCTTGAAGGATCTTCGCACAGCTCATGTGCCTCGGAAGGGGCGTGCAACTGTGGAGCTATTCCGCACGGACGCAACAGCTGAGGGAGATCAGATGTGGATCGGAGGATGGGCGTCAGGACAGTCCACAGATCCACGTAAGTGCCAATGGTTCGCCGAGAAGATTTCACATGTGGATGCCCCATGGTTTCACATGGCAGGCCAATCCTATCGTGCCATAGCTTCGCTCGAGTTACTTGCGACTTTGGTGGGAGTGATCTTGTTTGAAGCTCCGCCTAACACGAAGGCGAGTTTCATTTGCAGTGCTGCGACGGACAACCGGGGCAATAGTTTGCTCACGGCTCGCTGGCTGACGACTTCTTTCCCACTGGTGGCAGTGCTCATGGAATTGGCGACGGTTCTTCAAGGGCGCTCTTTGTCGCTCGAGCTTCATTGGGCGCCGAGGTTGCAAAACGCTTTGGCCGATGCTTTAACAAATCAGGATTTCAAGAACTTCGATCCTTCGTTGAGGCTTCGTTTCTCTTTCAAGGATTACAAAGCTGTGATCATGAAGCAGATGCTTGAACTGGGAACTTCGCTTTATCAAGATATCGTGGAGTGGAGATCACGTAAGCGAGGGGCTCCACCGCAGAAGAATCCTTCGCAGAGCTCAAAGGCTACCAAGCTGTCGACCAGAGATCCCTGGAAGTAGCATTCCGTCATTCTTCGAAGAGGGGCAGATTGAGGTTGCGAAATGCAACTTCATTGTTGCAAGGTGTGTATCTCCTTGCGGTGGCCTCCTCTTTTCACACAACCTTTACCGGCGAGCTTCGCTGTCAAAACATTGGTCGTGCGCGGTAGTCTTGGTTCTTCAGTTGCAACATGTGCTTCGCTGATTGATGGGCATTTATATTTGCGACGGTGATATATCTCTGATTTTCCCCACATATCAATTGGGGAATATTCGTCCAACTGTTTCAGTTGGTGTTCCGGCAGTGTGGAAACAACTCGCGAGGTGGACGTGTCCATCGGAGTGAGTTTTTGAAGCATCTCGGCCCGAGCTGTTTGTAGTAGTTTGCTGGCGGGGTAGCTGCAGATACTCAACACCACCCAGGCTTTGCGGGCATTGGTGCTCTGAGTCGCGTAGAGCTCTCATGGTTGCATTCACGGCATTTCACACTGCATTTTGCACTTTCTCGCTTGCGATTTTCATGAACATTTCACTTCACGCTTGCTTGAACCCACCGCCTGGATTGCATCAGCAACAGAGCACAGAGCAGAGTCTGCATTCTAGCACCGCCAGCACGCATGTGCCGGGCCGCCGGGGTCCCAAGTCCCCGGGTGGAGCCGTGCCCTCAACATTGGCTGTCGCAGCAGCTAGCTCCACAGATGCGAGGGTTGGAGTGTGCACCGCACGCACTCCGAGAGCCGATTCAGGCTCTGAGCTTGTCACGACAGTGGCGAAGTCATGCGGAAGGGCCGACAGGCAGCAGCCTTGCCCGCGTTTTCGCAAGAGAGCGCTCATTCGAGCACAGCGTCGTGCCATGCAGGCCTCTGATGGCCGCACATTTTATCGAGGCCGCTGGGTGCATGCTCGAGACATAGGTTGCCCTAAACCAGCGCATCAGCCGACTGAGTCTGCCAGGGCATCCAAGGGTCAGCGACTCCGTGTTTTGAGCTTGAATCTTGGTAGCATGGACAGCATGACATATGACACTTTCATGACTTGGCTTTCCGGGGAGGGTAAAGAGTACGACGTCATTATGTTGCAAGAAACACACTATGGCCTAGGCAAACAGTTTTCGGAGTGGCTCATTCCTGGCTACACATTCATCAGCAGTCCCGACCCTCAGAGTCGTTATGCAGGAGTGGCCGTTCTCATCTCGACAAAGGTGGCCACCAGCACTCAGGTGCGTCATCAGGTGCATGTGGCCGGAAGGCTTCTGCACGTCCGAGTTCCGATCGGCAGCGGCAGGCAAGCCTCCCACCTTGATCTGATTTGTGTCTATCAGTGGGCGTGGGATGCTGACCCAGAGAAACAGCGAGCTGCCAAGCGCCAGGTCGTCTGGCAACGCCTGGACTCTCTTCTGCGGTCTCTGCCACAGCGCAATTGCAAATGCATTGCTGGCGACTTCAACTGCTCATTGCGTGAGCGGCCCCACTGTGTAGGCCAGCATTTGCATCGCAACACTGCTGGCTACCCAGATGTCGACGATTTTGGCACGCTTTTGGAAACACACCACTTGTGTGCCTTAAACACCTGGACCAGGGCGGCAGCCGTCCCCACATACCTTCAGACAGGCGAACAGGCAAGGAGTGCGCAGATTGACTACATTTTGACCGGACAAGCTTCAGCCGATGCCACAGCGCGCACGGCGCGCACCAGGCCCAAAATCTGGTTCTCACCGTGGAGAGGCGGAGGCAGGCATCATGCAGTGCAGGCCAGCATTAAGCTCCATCAACACTTTTCTCCAAAAAGCGCTCCCAAACCTGTCAGCTTCAGCCGCATGGCGATTCGTGCAGCCTTGCGCCAGCCTCAATCCACTTTGTGCCGACAGCTTACACAAGAAGTCAGCCGGCGACTGCAGGAGACTTCGGAGCCTACGGCTGAGAGGCTGAAAATGGATTGTCTTTGGACTTGGTGTTTTCACGGGGCTTGGTGTTTTGGTTATTCCTGCCTCGCCTGTGGTCGCCGGGTTGGGTCTTTGCTTGGTGGCCGTGCCGTGTGTTGTCGTTGATGTTCATGTTGTTGAGGATGTGTTGTGTGCTGCTGTACAGGCGGGTTGTGACGTTACAGGACGTCTCACACATGTCTAACAATCGGATGTTTCACGAAACCGGGCAGAGCAAAAGATTACCCTAAACTTTCCTAAGCCCCATGCCCTAATTAGCCCGTATTATCATCGTTTCATAGCTCCTTGTGGCGCTGTCGTGGAAATAGGCTTATGAAAAAAACGCACTTACCCTAACCCTAAACCCTACTCCTTACAAGCCCCAAACCCGACGACGATTGAACACGGCATGGCCATGGATCCGTGGCCCGCGGCTGAAGCCTGACTTCTTCCATGCAGCTAGGAGAGTTGTGAGCCACACGTGACCAAATTCGAGAATCAGATCTCATCGTTGTCATTATCATAATGATCTTAGTCACTCAGCAGTCGCCAGCCTTCATCTTACAGGCAGGCGTTGTTGGCTTTGAGAGTAGAGTCTGTGTGAGGGTGGAAAGCATGAAGCGTCCGGCAGCAGCTATGAAAAAGCCTGCGGCATCTTCAAACAACATCACCAAGTACTTGAAGAAGCCGGCAGCGTCGACCAGGACTGAATTCCTTTCCTGGCTTGCTATGCTTCTGCATCATTTGCAGTTCGCTGACAAGTCTGTGTTGAGCATGGCTGTTCTGCAGCTGTTGGCTTGTGACAAACAACTCGTGTGCGTTTATATTGCATATTCACAATCCAACGTGTGACTCTGCCCGGCGCTGTTTTGTAGAATGAAAAACCAATCATGATCATAACTAGTAATCTAGAAGACTTTGCGAAATTCGCACGTACATGTTGTATGCGTCCGATGATGAAGGCCAGGGCTCGGGCACTGGCCCCGAAAAGGGCAAATCTTCGGCTGGCAGCAGCTCCTTGCGTAAACTGCTGGCCCGGGAGTGCCGCTGTTTGCGAAAAACTTGCTTGAGTCAATTCCGATGTTGCCCTGAACTGGTTGAGAGCAAGCGTGCAGAATTTTCCGCCTTGGAGCCAGTGGAGAAGGCGTGCGGGATGCAGGGAGTTGGTTCAGACCTAGGGTTGGGGATTGAGATTTCAAGCATTTTATTGATATTTGGGGTTCCAGATTGCATCACTAGGCCCCATTATGCAGGGATCTTGTTGTTGCAGAGGCCACCTATCTCAACGAATATTTCAATTGTGCAGATGCTGCGTTTACAGTTGATGTGGAAGCAGAGCCCGCCGCAGATGTGATGCTGGCTTCTGATGATGAATCAGTGCTATCAGCAACTTCAGAGTCAGGTGAGTTGTTGGAGGCTTCTGATGCAGAAGATGTGAAGAGGTCTTATCGATCAAGGCGTCGGCGCGAAGCGAGTTTTGCTGGTAAAGCAGTTTGCTGTCGAGCTTTCCGATCTCTTTTGGGCGTAGGCGAAACTACCCTGCAGCGTTTGAGAAGGGGGGAGAATATCTATACAAACAAAACCAGAACCCCACAGCCGAAGCACCCAACCTTTGGTTTCATACTCCGTGGTGAAACAGCTGCCAAATGGATGGGAGTTGTGATGTTCTTGTGGTACACGTACCACACCTCTGCAGAGTACATGCCTGACAACTTTCGAGCTGCTGCCAAAGGATCCTCGTTTCAGGCAGTTGCAGCTTCTGACGATACAGACGTGCAGCTGAGAGCCGTGAACAGCTTCATGAAGACTTTGCACACACTCAGCTCCGATGTAGATGTTCACAACATTGGACCGGGAACATTCGCTGGGGAGAGACGTTTTCTCCCATTTGGATGTCGCTCAGAGATGTATTGGCAGTACCGGGCATATTGCGAGTCAAACAAGGAATCTTGTGCAAGCTACACGACATTTATGCGGTTGGCCAAGAAAGTTCTTGGTGTGGGCCAGAGGGAGAGTCACTTGAAGTTCAGGAAGGTCAACGAGCATGCAAAGTGTGATACATGTGTTCGTTTAAAGCATGCCATGAAAGCAAAGCTTGGAGTGGGCAAATCTCGAGAGGACCAACAAAAAACGTACATGCAACATCTTTTATCCCAGTGGCTGGATCGGCAACTGTACTGGCAGTTCAGGACGATGTCACAAACCTTTTTTCGGCAACACCTGATGCTGGGTGACAGGCCTGCTTGGGTCCACATTTTGGTGTTTGATGTCGCCGGCAGTAGATAGTCAGTTGATTATTAGTCTAGTTCAGTAGGACTGTAAAGTAAAAACTCCATTGCAGGATCATGGCCTCTTCCATCGGTACTTCACTCATGACACTGATGATCGACGGTATGGATCAAAGTAAATATAAAGTTCCCAGGATAAGGGACCAGTCTTCAAAGCTCCTGGGCCGGCTTTTCCGGCCGACTTTGCATGTGGCAGCTTGCTGGCTGCATGGGCGATGCTTGAACTTCTTTGTGGCGGATGAATGCTTGAAAAAGAACTCAGAAACACAACTGGAAATGCTAGGGAGAACCATTTCCGAAGTGATGGATTCCGGCATGCGGCTTCCTTTTGGGCTGGCTTTGCAACAAGACAACACGTATCGCGAGGGTAAAAACCAGTACGTCATCGCCTACCTTTGTTTGTTGGTCTGCTTACGGGTCTTCCGGTATACGGTCGCAAGTTTCTTGCGACCAGGCCACAGCTGCTCACTTGGTATTCAGCAGTGTTGAGACTAGTCTCCATATGCAATCCCCTGTGTCGCCACCGGCTTCGCGCAAAACTCTCCATGATCTGAGGCCATGAAGACCTGGACCAGGTCTTCTCGCAGCAGAGTGCATTCATTGGCCGTCACTGCTTTGATTCCGCTTCGGAGGTTGTGCAGTTGATAGACTCCACATATCGGCCAGATGATGTTGGGGAACGGGAAAGGAAACGAGCCAAGACTGCCAGCGTTACCATGACATGCGTCAAACTGGATTCTGTGGCATTGTGGCAGGACTGGGTTGCTGTCCTGGGTTTGCGCTTCAAGGGGCTGCGAAACTAGCTTGAGTTGTTTAGAACCGCATTTTCTTTCTTGGAAGATTCTCAGTGTTGGCTTTGTTTTCAGCGATTGCTGCTGCTTTGTAGTGAGCAGCCAAGGCAAAGTCGGCCAAGTTCGTTTCTGTCTTCGTGGAGACCTGGACCCTTCTTCTTATGGCGGGTGTGTGCCACATGAGCTCACAGGATGTGAACCGAGCCCTGAAGACATCATGCTTCTTGCAAAACGGTTTATGGCAGATGCCACGCCGTACTATGTGGCGTGTGTTGTCTCAGCTCAACGAGCGGCAGACCTGCGAAGCAGCTTTCAGCAGCCCACAGGTACGGCTGATCGCCGAGCGATCAGCCCGAAGGTTCGTAAGAACATCACTGCTCTAGCACCGAAATGTGTAAATCAGGGCATTTTGAGCCGCGAGGCAGAAGCCTACTTGACCAACTGGTGCGAAGGGACTTGGCAAAAGCAGCCGAGGCCTGTCTCTTACAGTCACTTGGAATACCGCAGGCCCGACGATCGGGTCTTCGGCGTGAATGCAGTGGGCTCTCGCATGCCTTGGCGAAAGCCTCCCCGTAGCCGTGTGATCAACTTGCGTTCGAGCGCAGAACGTGGATCTGACGATGAGGCGTCGGACCACGATAATGCAGAAGTGGATTTCGATGCCCAGACTTAGAATGCTGGGAATTGAGCCTCGTGAAGTGTTGGCTGCACCTGCTTGCAAATCTGTGGAAAAGACCTTGCCATCAACTTCTGTCCATTGATTATGATTGCGGCCCATGCAGACCCCTCTCCAAACCTTGATTGAAAAAGACATGTTTTGCAGGACCAACGACGAAGCGGACGACGAGATCCTTGCTGCCAGTGACGATGAAAGGCTTGCCCCGCATTTTTGTTCGTGCCAGCCAATCCCCGCATCTTGAGCATGCTGGTCAGGATGCAGCTGCATGCTCGTTCAGACCGCGAGGATACCGATGGTGACATTAAGTCCCCTTCGGTGTTGCCAGCCACAGACGATGAGGATGGTCAAAGTGCAGCTCCTGGGTCCGATGCCTCCGGTGGCGTCTCTCGCCGTAGCATTCTGCGTAGTGTAGTACCCTAACCATAGTAGTTACGAGATTCCGTTTTTCAGAGCGGGCAAGGTCGGTTTTTGGGCAATGGATCAATTGGCCAGAAACCGCGAGCTTGCCAAGATGATCAAAGACAGCCTCACCCAGGCAGCGTGCAACGGTGAAGAGGTCAAGGTGGGCTCCTTGTGTTCCGGATGGGGTGTGGGTGAAATGGCCATTGATGCGCTTAACAATGCTGTGGCGATGATCGAGCAAGCTGCTGAAACCCCAGGTTCTAGCCCGGCCAAGGCCTGGTTGGAGTTGTTGAGTCTACTTCATCGTGGTCTGGGTTTTAGGATTATGCTCTCAGTCTAGCTGTAGGGATTCGGGTTTAATTCAAGGGTCGAGGGTTATAGAGTCTAGGATTTACCTTAGGGTTTTGGTTAATCGCTCTCTGCCCCCTGCAGCTGCGGGTGGTGTGGATGTGCGAGCAGACACGATGGAAAGCTGAGCAGCTTCATCGTTCGTTTCCACATGTGAAGCACATCTTCTCCGATATGAAGGATTTGGCCTGTGGTCGTGCCTACGACTATATCACCCAAGCATCTGCGGACGTGGAGAGCGCAGCTAGGCTGCTTATCTGCTGGTGCCCGGCTCACCTTTTAGCTGCTGCTCTGATTGTGTGGACCCGGCCTAAGGTGGATGGCATCCTCGCAGGATACCCATGCAAGTCCCTCTCCTTGCAGAACAATGAGGCCAAGTCATTTACGGACAAGAGCTCCAGCACGGGAGCTGGATTTTGTGCACTTATGAAGTATGTAGATCGCCACCTGAGCACCTTGCAGTGGATCATCACAGAGAATGTGGCAGAGATGTCAAACCAACGGAAGAAGTTCAAGGATGAAGTGCCCATCAAAATCCAATCCGATGCTTTTGCAAAACGAGGTTTCCTTGGATGGAGTTCGGTGTTGGATGCCCAGTCCTACGGCTTGCCCCAAAGCCGCAGGCGGACTTGGGCAGTTTACATCCGTGAGAACTTAGTGAGGACGGCCCGAGTTTCTTTGATGTTCGCTGTTGTCCGATGCAGCCCTTGTTCGTTGGATGTTGCTTGTCGCTGTGCACAGGAGCCAGGATGGACCATTGGGGGTCATGGACCGACTTCGCTCCCCGGCCGTGTCTGGATGTATGAATAAGTTTCTGCAGCCACCCTCCACAAAGATTTGTGAAGTCACGAAAGGGCAGGCCCAGGCAAAAGGCAATGCGAAGTGGAAGAAGACCTACAAAGCCTTCGACGATGAAACCAAGGCTGCGAGTGCATTCTTGTGAGGTTGTGGTTTTTGGGGCTTGGGGATGCTTTGCGCGTAGGGTTTTCGCTCCAAGATGAAGGGCCCCAGCCCCCACCCCCTCTGTTGCCACCCCTCTCGCGATGCCCCTCTCAGTTCCCGAAAGATTGTGGGTTACCTAGGTAGGGTTTAGAGTTTGTTTTGGGCAGGCCCACATGGTCCGCACCGAGCTGAAGCTTCGCGACAAAGGCTTGGCCGTCACCGAGAGGGAGATGATGGTTTTGTGTTATGGTGTGTCCAAGCTTGAGAAGCTGGGTCGAGACCCATTTGCAGAGACGTTGCTAGTGCAAGTGGAGTTTCAGCTGCATATGCTTGCATGTTTCTATTGTGTCAGCATGTGGAGGCCAGCACGTTTGTTGCATCTGAGATCATCTGAGCCAAGGATCAAGCTTTCAATCGCCAGATCTTTTGTCGAGCCAATCCCACGGTGGTGCCGTGCCTTCTCCCAAAGGGCAAGTACATAGTGACAGGACGATGGACCGTCTTGTCTGGCCAGGACCCCGGGCCCTTAACGTTGAACCCTACACCTTAAGTCGTCCCTGTCGTGTGGAAAAGAGAGAGAGTCGCGGAAGGAGAAAATGGCGTTGCAGGGGATATCTCCTTCTGAGATGGAGACCTACAGCTTCACCGAGCTTTCGGACTGGAAACAGTCAGATCTTGCCGGCAATGCGTGGGCTGCTCAGCCACAGGGCTCATGGCTGGCGGAAGAGATAGTCTCCAAAGTGATTGGGGGTAAGCGTTTGCTGAGAGAGTGTGAGAGAGAGAGAGAGAGAGAGTGAGAGTAAGAGAGAGAGAGAGAGAGAGAGAGAGTAGAGAGAGTCAGAGAGAGAGACAGACAGAGAGTGTGTGTTTTTGTTTGGTCGGTTGGTGGGCCGTGTGCGTGTGCGTGCGCGTGCGCGTGTGCATGTGCGTGTGCGGGTGCGTGCGCGCGTGTGGGTGTGTGTGTGTGTGTGGTGTGTGGGTGTGTCAAATATAGACTCTAAGGCATGACCCCCCTAGAAACCCCGCTGGTTCATGATTGGCTGTCTGCAGGTTTGCCGCCACCGTCTGTTTCAGTGTGCTGGCGTCCACGCTGACAGTGTGGCTGCCGCAGAGACATTGAGCCAAGGACTTTGCTAGCTGCTAGTTGTCTGAGACAAATTCAAAGCTGGGCCCCGGGGAGCGGCTCCAGTCTGACTTGCTGAATCTGAATCATCATCAGATGAGAGCGAGCCCTGAAAATCACCGAGCAGTTGCAAATGATAATTAGGTTCACTGCTTGTTCGAGCTCATGTCATGTAGCGCTTGTAATGCTTCTACGAGTCAGAGCATTTCTTCATCGAGCGCCCCGTGGTGCTTGTCGCAAGTTTGCAGATGCCTCCAAGAAAGAAGCAGCGAACCTCGGGTCAACGATCACAGGCCATAGCCGCCGGTGAGGCTACAACCCGAGCAGCTAGTGACATCAAGGATGTGAATGATTTCCAGCTGAAGCTGGATGCATGGATCGATGCTACACATGGTTTGCGCCATCATGTTGAGAAGCAGCTTCCGTGTGAACCGACGGAACCTTTGGGCTTCGGACCCCAGCCCGGGCAATTTGCCTGGCCTTTGTGTGAGGGCGGGACTCTCAAAGATGTTGCTCAAAGAGCATGGTCCGACCCGGATCACCTTTTGGCTTTGAGTGCACGAACGACACATGCGGCAGGTTTGTTGGACACGGATAGTGTTGAGGACTTCAAGACCCACTTCTGTACGATTCCAGATACTTGTCTGCATTTTGCTTTGGGGCTCTGTGCGTCAGACTACTTGGGCCTTTGAGGTCAAACTAAACAGGAAGGGTACGTTTAGGTTTGGAGTTAGGGGTTTGGGGTAGGCTTTGGGGTTCAGGGCTTCTGTAGTTGATGGTTTTGGGACAGGCGTACTGATGGTGTTTCCTTAGTAGGCAGGGTTTGGGTTCTAAGGGTTGGGCTGGGGTCTTTCCGGTGCCCCGTGCCTGGTGACCCTTCCAAGGCCCGAACGTACACTCCCAATAGGGAAGGGTTCTAGGGTTGGGAGTCACTTTGTTCCAGCATTTACTGTCTAGCCCGTCTTGACAGGAATGGCCCCCGACTGCGGGGAACTTCTTCAACACCTGCGTCCTATCCTGGTGCATGGCTGATGAAAGCTTCTGGCGAGGACCCGCCGTGAGCATGTCAGAGGTGGTTGGGTACAGCAGGAGCATGGCCCTCACAAGGTTCCGTGAGGCCTGAGATGACGAAAGTTATGAGTTCATCATCTTTTATGCCCGGTTATGCTCCTGTGATCAGCAATAGGACACCTTCTCGGTTGCATTCTTGCAATTATGTTGTTGGCAGAATTGCGGAAACCTTGTTTTTCCCCTACAAAACCGCATGCTTGCCGAGAGGTGTTGGGATCATTTGTTGGGTTTTGCAAGAACAGGAGGCCGGGATGCGGACGTGAGTTTTTCGGGGCACCAAAATCCAAAATAATTGGGGTGCGGCATGGACATTAAGGGACTAAGCGGTGGGTTGTAGAGTCAGATGCCCTCGGCTTGGGTGTGGGGCTGTCCCAACATGCTCAACCCGACGACCTCACTGAGGATCTAGGGTTGAGGAGGGTTTACGGGGGGCCATCCCATGGCAAGCCACCATAAAGCACAATAAATGAAAAAGGTGCCATGTGACCTGGACCCACTCTCAACCCTACCACCTCACTGAGGTCCTAGGGTTGAGGGTTGTTGGCATTGACCGTGGCCACTCATAGCCGCAACCCTCCCGCAACTTTTGCAACCCTACCACCTCAGCGAGGTCCTCAGCGTGAATAAACCCTCCGTTGTCGTGTTGGTGCTCAACCCTACCACCTCAACGAGGTCCTCAGCGTGAATAAACCCTCCGTTGTCGTGTTGGTGCTCAACCCTACCACCTCAACGAGGTCCTCAGCGTGAATAAACCCTCCGTTGTCATGTTGGTGCTCAACCCTACCACCTCAACGAGGTCCTCAGCGTGAATAAACCCTCCGTTGTCATGTTGGTGACCAGCCCTACCACCTTAGCGAGGTCCTCAGCGTGAGATTTCCCTCCGTTGTCGCGTTGGCCCAGAGAACACTCGTCAGGCTCCCAGTGAACCAATCCGTCAAGTGCTTGACAATGATGACCTACGATTATAAAAATTATTATTACTACTACTAGTCTAGAAAAGCTTTCGCTAGGATCTGTGAACACCAGACAAGGTATTCAAAATCGCTTGTTCGTCCCAGTCCAGCAAAAGCCCGAGCCAAACCCAATTGATCAGTGGTTTTCTGTGTCGTTGCCAGGGGGAGCAGATGGTGCTGCGAATGCCGAGCAGCACCGATGCTACAGTGGATTCCAGCAACAGAGCTGTGGGCACACTGCTTTATGGGGATGGGTCACAGAAGATGCTCGCAGCCTTCACCGCCTGGATCGGCTTGTTGTCGCTTTGGGAATCTGAGCCGAATGTCTTTGACAATGATCAGGTTCAAGGTTTGATAGCATCATTCTTGAGCATTCCTACATGCACGAAGTCATCTGTGGAAAGCAATGACAGCCTGACGGCTACGATTGGCCGCATTGTGAAGCAAAACATCGATTCAAAGGTCCTTCCTGTTTCTTCGTTCCAGTGGAACTCCATTTTGCGAAGTCTCAAAGTGGAGGTCAAGCTGGATGTGGCTTTGAGGGTTTACAACTCCCACCCAGACGTCGTGGCACATGATGAAAGCGGCAGCGGCTGCGTGACGTTGGACAATCGGAAGAAGCAGGGCGTCCAGAATTGGTTCGAGCGAACGTGCGATGAAGCATTGGCTGTGGTACTTCAGTCAACACATGACCTGGCATTTTCTTATGGATGCTTCGGGGAAAGCTTCTCGCTGTGCAACTTCGCCTTTCTCGGGAGTGCAGCGAACCTTATGGCTTCAGAGACAGCAGACTTGACCATGCGCCCCCTCGACAAGGAGCCTTTTGTGTCTGTTGTTACTTGGCGAAGATAGAAGATACACCATTGCATGCGGTTCTGAGCGAGCTTGTTTTGCATCCTGCCGGATCAGTCCAAGGACTGGCGCTTGCCAATGACGGCGAGTGCCCAGGTCCTTCTCTTCAAACGAGTGCAGGAGACTCGACCCGAAACGTATAACCAAAACCCCCAAAACCCTAAAGCCTCGTATAAACCCTAAACCATTCAACCAGAGGAGCAGTTCGACCGGACGACCACCGGCATCCCTGTGAACCAGAGGAAGAAGTACAGGCTGACCTCTGAGGATCTCGTCAAGCTCAGAAATTGTTGCGTGTTGTTCGAGCAGTGCTTCCACTTCCTCGAAGCACAGGTGGGCAGCGAGGCAGTGTCGTGGAGAGAGTCGTTCATCAACGGCCACGACGAGGATTGGAGGGTGCTGCTGGATGTTCGACCATCGACTGTGGCCTTGAGTATGCTGCAGTCTGTGCAAGAGAAGGCCCGAGAGACACTGCTGCAGAAGGAGAACATCGCAATGAAAGATGTGGAGGACCAAAGGCAGCAAGTGTTAGAGGCTGAGTGGAAGCTCTTCTGCTCCGGCTTGAAAAAAGACCAGGAGACCGTGAAGCTTGCATCTGATGCTCCTCGCCAAGTCAAGATGCTGCAGCATGCTCGCGAGGTGGAGCAGAGGAAAAGCCAAGCTGCAGATGGTCTCAAGGCAGCTTCCGGGTACCAGGCGGGGTCAGATATTCCAATCAGAATCAGTGTTTAGGGGTCAGCGGTGTCCCCTGCGTTCGCCCGAGGCCAAAAGAGGATGCTAGTTCAGGGCGCTCCGTTCCGTTTTGGCGCTGTGGTGGTGCCCCCTGCGTTCGCCCTATGGTGCCCCCTGTGTTCGCGGCCGTTTCTTGTGTGTTGGCCGAGTAAGATTATCGTTGCGCTGCGTAAAGTAGAAGAGAATCATTATATTATCCCACGCATATGGATACGGCTATGGGGAGTTTTGGTATGGGACCACAGTTGTTAGTTTTGGGTTTTATTGGGTGGCCCAAACCAGGTCTTTTCAACCCAAGCGAGAGCTTCATTGGGTTGAAAATATTAAATGGAGCCTTGTCAGGGGCTTGTTTTCCAACCGAGGGTTTTGGGTTTGTGCGACAGCAGGAAGCATACCTTCGAGTCGTGAAGCTGCCCAAGATGGAACTTGCAACAGCGGAAGTGTCCAAGATGAAGAGCAGTATCGCATCTTATCTGAGTTGGTTGTGGGATGATGCTTGCTACTGCTAAAGACAATGATCTGATCTGCGAGTCCCAGTGAACATGTTTGGGCATGCTTCATGCTCGCTGGCGTTCTTAAACTCTTGTTGAGGAAGATTGACTTGCGCTAATTGAGGCAGCTGAGCTGGCATGCTCCCGAGAGACTATTTCCATCCTTGGGTTCGCAGACATGAACGTGCCAAAGTGCAGGCAGAAGGAGGTTTGCCAGAGCATTTGCAATGGGATCGCTGCCATCAATGCAGATGGCCCAGCCGAGCAAAATGCGACCCTGCTGTTGCTGCCAGACCTTCCCCGCGACTCGAGTCCCAGAGGGTTGTGGGACGAAGAAGAAAGGGTGTTCGAAGCCTTGTTTTCCTTGCAGCAACACGTGGAGACAAGATTCGTTGAATGCTTCACACGTGAGAAAAAGGGCGAGGTGAAATCCAATGCGAGGCGTTTCTCTATGGGGAGAGTTGTGTGCAACAGTGCTTCCATGGACGATTGCATTTGGATGAGTGGAGAGCTCGCAATGTATGGACGACCCGTGGGAGCTGCTGAGGTAGAAACCGGAGCACCGACGAGTGTGCTCCCGAAGCAGAGCGAGCTCTTGCTGCCTGAGTCCGCGAGTACCAGCCAGGACTTGAGATTGTCGGAGAAACCGAAACCATCTCCGGAACAGACCTCAGCACAGAAAGGAATCGCGCGAGCAAAGGCACTCATTGAGGCAGCCCTCAGGGGCGTGAACCCACCGGGCCCAGTCTTGGTGATCAACCTCACCGGGTACGTCGAAGAAGTGGGGGCAGCTGTGTAACGGTTTGATTCAGTGTGCTTTGAGCTTTGGCTTGAATTCCAGGCCGTTGTTCGTGATTCAGGATTTCACTGCTCAGGTCTTGGACCTGCGACAGCAGGGTGCCTTGTCAGG
The DNA here is from genome assembly GCA_905221615.1 of Symbiodinium sp. CCMP2592. Lineage (NCBI taxonomy): Eukaryota > Dinophyceae > Suessiales > Symbiodiniaceae > Symbiodinium > Symbiodinium sp. CCMP2592. Next base: position 47,036 of record CAJNDT010001528.1, read on the forward strand.
GGATGGCCTCAAGGGTTTCAACTTGAAAAAGCTCTTCTACTTGAGCTTGCACACGATTGATGTGGACAACAACTTCGCCTATGCACAGACACGTGTCCTGAGAGAGGTGATGGACCGTTGGCTTGACAAACAGATCGTCTATGGTGGCCTCGCTTTCAAAGACACCAACACAGGGCTTACAGCAGAGGATACCTAGTTCGATCATGTTTTTAATTTCCAGTTCAGTGTTGCGTAGAGAGTTTAAGTTCAATCTGATGATATTTGACCAGAGGAGTTGGACCGAATCCCGGGATCCGCCATTCTGAAATCTCCTGATGCCTTGAGGCTGGAAGTCACGGTTAGAGATGGCACCATCATAGACATCCATCCTGATCATAAGAAGAAATGGTCTCAGACGGCATATGCTGGCGAGTTTGAAAGACTGGCCAAGCAGCATGCTGAGGGTGTGAGAGATCTGCTGAAGCCTTGCTTGGAGCGAACAGCTGCTCAAGAGCCAGCTCAAGCATCGACGGCCAACGACACTGAGGACACAGGCTGTGCTGCAGCCAGCGCAGCCGGCGAGAACCTAGCTCTCAAAGCCTATGAGTCTTTTGAGGCCCTCAATGGCGAGGACGAGATCAAGGACCGCGTGAACTCCGAAGTCACCGGGGTTGAGATCTTGAAGAGCAAGGACAAGCTGTACCTCACGAGTGAGAAGGCCCGCGTGCTTGGCAAGCACACGATTCTGGGTGGCTTTGGCACCGGCAAGCTTTTTGAGCTCAAAAGAAAGATTTTAATATTTTCTAGATTCTGAGTTCAAGAAGTGGCCACTTTTTCTTTCGTGTTCTATTCTTGCCAGAGGTTTGTGCCATGCACGGAGCAGTGCGACGGAGTGGATGTGAAATGGGCCAATGGAGACAAAACCCTGGTGCAGGCAGAGATGGCAAGCATCTCCCCCCAGAGTGGCGCCAATGTTTGCGAAGTCATGACACTTTACAGGTATCTCACCCTGCTTGAACGATCTAAGAAGATCAGCAAGTATGAGTTGTCGTACTCCAAGTGCACGCGATCCGCCGCTTCGGGAAGCTCCGGTCCTTCAGATGCCTTCAATATCGACATCTCCGAGCCCCACAAGTTTCGAGTGCTCCCGAACTTAGAGCAGAAGATGACGTGTAAGTCTTTCTTCCACAACATGATCAAGCAGGTGGAGGAATCCGATGCGATTTGCTCATCTTTCTTTGGAGGTTCGAGCGGATCCATGGAGTCAGCAAGATCCAAAAACCTTACGTTGCACTGACCGGAGCATTGAAGCTGGAGCCAGGCAAACCTGTGGCTCTGTGACATCCCATCCAGATCATGTCTGGAGACCTTTTGATTCTATTCTCTGACCAAGGTTTCTCAGAGGATCCATGTAAGATTTAGTTTGATGCCACGATATCATAAAGGTGGTGGTACTATCCGGTAGATGTATTGGAAGGGTCCTTGGTCAGGCTGTTGTCTCGAGCACTCGCGCCAATCTTCCGAAGATAGGTCGAAAATATGTGTGTTTGGCATTGGGCATGATAACCTGTCGCCTTGTGCTGATTGTTGACGAAACAGCAACTCTTGGAGCATGAGCACCTCCCATCATTTCTATTTCCAGGCAGACTTTTTTGGATCACGAATGTAGAGAATTGTATCGTGTGAGCACGATGGGGGATCAAAGGGATGATGTGCGGAGGCTTATGAACCAGCAGCTGGAAGACCAGATGTTTGCGAATTATGGCGTAGATGCTAGGTGGAGGACTCCACCGCCAAAGGCGACCTCTCCAAGCTCCAGCGTGGGGCAGGGAGGTGTTTTGCGCCCGACAGCACCTTCGCAGCCAGCTGCCGGGTTTCAGTTTACCATGATGGCGAACTTTGATATGCCAACGGGGAGCTCAGCAGGCACTGTGGCTATCAACACAGCCTTTCGTGTGCAAAGCTCACAAGGCTTGGGCACGGACACACGTCATTGTGCATTGCACTTATTGAATTAATCTATAAGACCTATTTTTAATTATATCCTAAACTTCAGACCTTGCTACTCGATGTATTGTGTTCACACCAGGCAGTTCGCCCGTCGCCGACGAACCCGTCACCTTCATTCCGAGCAGTTTCAAAGGCCTGAGAATTACATTGATGCCGCAGGAATCTCGCCGCTAGCCTCTACTGCCAGGACCCAACGATGAGAAGATCAAGAAGAATCAGCTCGCGATCATGCCCCGTGAAGGTCTGACCAGCACCAAATGGAATTTAGCACAATCAAGCCACTGGCCTTTCTGCCAGGACCCGACGACGAGAAAATCAAGAAGAATCAGCTCGCGATCATGCCCCGTGAAGGTCTGACCAGCACCAAGTGGAACTTAGTAACTTAGTACAATCAAGCCACTGGCCTTTCTGCCAGGACCCAACGATGAGAAGATCAAGAAGAAGCAGCTCGAGATCATGCCCCGTGAAGGTTTGGCCAGCACCAAGTGGAACTTAGCATAATCAATCACTGGCCTTTCTGCCAGGACCCCGCGATGAGAACATCAAGAAGAAGCAGCTCGCGACCGCACCCCGTGAAGGTCTGGCCAGCACCAATTGGAACCTAAAGCCACTGCCCTCTCTGCCAGGACCCGACCATGAGGTGACGGACACGGAGATGAGCCGGCAGCTAGCTGAAGGCCCACTCGGCACCAAATTCGACACCTTCGTAGCCGAACCTTGAAACGACCCAAAACCTTAAATCCTAAAACCCTTGAACCTTCACCCTGAAGCCTAAAGCCCGAAACCCCGAAAAAATTGAAACCCGAAAATCCTTAAAATTCTTCAAAGCCCAGAGTCCCTAAAACCCTACGACCCTTAATCGTCCAACCAGGCACTCCCGAGAAGGAGCCGCAGGCGATGCATCCAGGCCTGCGGCCGCGCGAAGGGTTTAGGGTTTTGGGGTTTAGGGCTCTAGGGTTTTCGGGTTTTTTGGGTTTAGGGTTTAGGGGTTGTGCGGTTTAAGGCTTTAGCGTTTTTAGGGTTTAAGGTCTGAAGGGTTTTGGGGTTTTAGGGCTTTAGGGGGTTTACGGGTTTGGGGATTTGAGGTTTTACGGCTGTAGGGTTTAGGGGTTTAAGGCATTTAGAGGTTTCGCGGTGAGGGTTTAGAGGATAGGAGGGCTTCAAATCAAAGATTTTAGGGGCCTATAGGTTTCAGGGTTCTAGCGCGCTCTTGCGGTGAAGACCCTCTCTTAAAGGGGGCTTTAAGGTTTTAGTTTCGCCTCCGCCCTGAATCCAGGTGCACTTCGGCGAGCTCCCCACTTGCAGATCGAGGCCACCGGACTCTAACTTATGCAATGTCGGGTTTAGGGTTTAAAGGGTTCGCTGGCACTGTGCGCATTCAGGACACACCGTCTCCAGCAAGCACGGAGAAGGACTGTGCATGTGATGCATTCTGTCTTAACTTTTGGGGCTTCGGATCGGCTTTGAGGCGTCATGCCCCTTTTGTTTGCAGGAGCGGCAGAAAGCCCCATCGCTCGGAAGACCGTCCAGTATGCTGTTTGCATCGGAACCAGAGGACCAAGACGAAGGCTTGAAAAAAAAGCCTGCTGCTTCCACTTCTACTTCAAGTAATCCAGCCGTGATCGTGAAGAAGGGTGCCGCCAAGAATGCTGCAGTGAAGAAGAAGAGTGCAACTAAAGTCCACAAGAAGCCAGCCATGCAAAAGCCGAAGGAGAAACCGTCAGTGGAGCCGCTGTCAGACCCAAAAGGTGTTGCCGAGGACAAGCAGCAGGAGGAGGAGGAGCTGGAGGAAGAGAGCCCAACGGTAGACGAGCCCGTGCCAGTGTGGAAGGCACGGAATCGGAAGCACTTATTCAGGGCTTGGCATCATATACTGGGTCAACATATGATAATTGTGCGTGTGTGTGTGTGTGTGTGTGTGTGTGGGGGCTTGGCTAGTTGCTATTTGCCAGGTCAAGGTGTTCACACGCCGAGATGGGACCACTTACAAGATCTTTGTTTCCCCAGACGACAAGTCTTACAAGACAAAGAAAAAGGCACTTGAGAACGGCTTCGACGAGGAGACTGCGATTTACGAAGAGCAGTGAGCAAGGATTGGCAATCAAGGCTCATGACAATGATGCCTGGAGTTCGGAGCGAAGAAAAGATTTTGATTGTCGTGTGTTGCGTCAGCCGTTCGCTTCTCGCCCATGCAGTCTTCTCTGAAGCTGTCGAGTTGGATTTTTCTTAGGCTTTGCCCTGCTACCTTAAACCCTCCCTTTCCCTACAAACCCTACACAACCCTAAACCCTAGTACGGCTCAAACCTGCTGCGCTAAACCGCGGTGCTAAAAAAAAACACTTAACCCTAATGTTCCAAAACACAAGCCCTAAACTTCCCTAAACCTTAATTACGGCTCAAACCTGATTCCGGCTCAACAACTAAAACATGAAACTGTTCAAGGACTTGCTCGTGAAACGACGGCTCAAACGGCTTCTGCAACTCAAGTGTTTCTCGCCAAACTTGGGTCGTTCAGTACGGGCCAGTTTCAAAACACCCGCCCTCACGAAAACACCAAGTCCAAAGATAGTTCATTTGAATCAACTGTTGCATGACTCGTGCTGTGCCTTGTTCCCTGTGCAGCG